>LFYR01001803.1:1038958-1346458 GCA_001185155.1 Zostera marina | reverse complement strand
GAAACTTGGCGAGTCTCATTAGAATCGTCTAGTTTCCACTTGCAGGTATTTGACGTAGAGTGTGCGTCGTGGACTCCAAAGCCTCCGGCATCACCTCGCACCACCGCGAGCCCTGGTAGCAGATTCAGTGCTTTATCACATATAAAGTCTGAAATTAATACCACAATACTAGAACATAGTTTGACATCTAGGATTAAAATCTCAATCGATTCCAACTTATAATAAGAAAGATAACACTAATAGTGTGAATCCGTCAAGTCACCCATGTACAAACTGCAAAATCAGATTTAAGGATGGTACACTAAAAAATTGAGGTACAACAGTTAAGGAGGGGTTAAATAGTTTAAGGATTGGGGGAAAAATAATAAAGGGCAACAAACATATATTTTCAAAAATTATACACGCAAAATGAAGGAAATTTGGCTAAGTATCAAACGAAAAATTAAAATAACAAAAATGGGATAGAGCATTGAACTAAGGAATAGGGCAACGGGCATAGATACAACTGCATGCTTCAGTATCAGAAATCAAGGGTAAGACTTGCTCGCGAGCCACCCTTTGACCCAAGAGCTAGGCCTGAGCGGGCTTGAGAGCTCCTCCCAGCCCTTGGAGCAGCTCGAGAGCCGCAGTAGGGACTTAGGCAGAGACCCTAGTTCAACCTTGGAACTACCCCCAGGGAAGCTCACGAGCCATCTCCAGCCCCTGGAGTGGCTCGCGAGCTACCCGGGGTCCCGAGAACTAGCCCCGAGATGACTCAAGAGCCACTTCCAGCCCCTGGAATCACTCGAGAGCTACAGTAGGGAATTAGCCAGAGACCCTAGTAGGACACTGAAATTATCCCCAGAGAAACTCATGAGTCAGCTCCAACCCCTGGAGTCGCTTGCGAGCAACTCGATGACCCGAGAGCTAGCCCCGACCTGGCTAAAAAGCTACTTCCAGCCCCTGGAACAACTCAAGAGCCACAGTAGGGACATGAGTGGTAACATTTGTGCAAGATTAGAGCTACCCCGACAGAAGCCCAAGAGCTACCCCAAACCCATGGAGCTGTTCGCGAGCTGCCCGGGGACCCAAACACTAACCCCGAGATGGCCCAAGAGCTACTTCCAGTCCCTGGAATCACCTGAGAGCCACAGTAAGGACCCACCAAGAAACCCTAGTAGAACACCGGAACCACCCCCAGAGAAGCTCAAGAGTCAGCTCCAACTCCTGGAGTGGCTCGCGAGCAACTCGATGACCCGAGAGCTAGTCCCGAGCAGGCTCAAGAGCTATTTCTAGACCCTAGAATTACTCGAGAGCCACAGTAGGGACTTAGCCAAAGATCCTAGTAGGACTAGGCAACTATTCCCAGGGAAGCTCATGAGCCAGGTCCACCACCTGGATTTGCTCGCGAGCTACTTCCAGTCCCTGGAACGGCTCGCGAGCTACTTCCAGTCCATGGAACGGCTCGTGAGCTACCCCCAGTCCCTGGAACGGCTCGCGAGCTACTTCCAGTCCCTGGGACTTCCCATGAGCAAATCCAGGAGCCATAAATTGCCCTTGGACCAGCCAGAGGGACCAGAAAACCTTCCCGACACAGACCCGGACCAAAAATTCCCAATGGACTGCCTCGACCTGGACTGGACCCGGGACCATACACTTGACCCGGCAATGACCCGGTTAGGACCCGATAGACCCCTAATAGCAATACAACGACGGACAAGGTTACTACACCACATCCTAGGTCCACTATCCGACCCGGCACAGGCCCGGCCCCAACGATTCACCCGGTAAACTGAATAAATATAATCTAAAATAAATAAAATAAAATAAAATAAATAAATAATGTCGTTTGGGAGCTGGAATGTGTATGGGCTGAATAGTGATCTTAGGAAGAATGCGGTAAAGAAATTCGTCAAAAAACACAAGTTGGATCTCTTTGAACTCTATGAAACAAAAATCATGAAGAAAAATTTCCAACATATCAGTAAGATATTTGGACAAAAATTCTCAGTAATATCAAACAGAGAAGACTCTGACCCTCGGGCAGACTCAATCTGGATGGTATGGGATACTGATTTTTGGGACATAGAGGATCCAATACTACACGAACACTACATACATTGTTTTGCAAAAAACAAAGGGGGGTTCAACATAAATGTGACACTGGTATATGCATCGTCAGACTACCAGGTTAGGGAAGAAACATGGGAGGACCTAAAAACACTAAGTAGAACCATTAGGGGCCTATGGATTGTCCTTGTCGATTTCAATGAGGTAAGGAATAGGGAAGATAGGATTGGGAAGCATGCAGTTGTAAAAATGCCCCACATAAGACAATTTAATAAAGACCTAAATGGTAACCCAACAACCTGGAATAATAAAAGACATGGATAACATAGGGTATGCAGTAGAATAGACAAGGGCTTTGGAAATGTTGAACTCTATGATATATGGCCAGACATCAGATTGGATAGCCACTCAGGTGGATCATCTGTTCACCGTAGTCTAACTATGGACCTTAGGATTGTTCAGGATAAGAAGATGCCCTTTAGATTTACTAACTCATGGCTAAGGAAAGAAGAACTGAAGGGTATAGTCCAGGAGGCATGGCAGATAAATGTTTGGGGCACGCCAATGTACATCTTCACAAAGAAGCTCAACAACGTCAAGAGGGTGCTAAAGAAATGGAAGACATCAGAAGACCAAGAAAGGAAGATGATGGCTCAACTGGAGGAGGAGGTCAACAATGATGAAAGATTGCTGCAACAAAGTCCATTCGACGAAGCAATCCAAAATAGGTTAGAAGCCACCAATAGGAAGATAGAATCCCTAACTAAAACACAAGAGGAAAACGCTATACAAAGAAGTAGGGCCTATTGGTTGCACCTAGGGGATAAGAATACTAAGTTCTTTGCAGTCATGACCAAACAGAGAAAAGCCCTAAATTCTTTGTATAGAATGCTAGGGCCAAATGGGAGGGTGATGGTCTCTAGGAGTGAGATGGAGGAGAAGACCCTAGCACACTTCAAAAACCTGTTTGCTGAAGGGGAGAAAAGCATTTCCAGAGAAACTTGGAACTTTATTAAGAGAGTAACACCCCAACAGAACCTAGACCTAGAGCAAATGCCAACATACGAAGAGGTCAAAAAGGTTGTTATGAGCTTAAACCCCGACAAGAGCCCTGGTCCAGATGGGTTTAATGGAGCCTTTTTTAGGGCCTTTTGGAACATAATGGATAAGGATCTTGTCAAGGCAATACAATCCATCTTTGTAGGGGATCCACTCCTGAGGCAAGTCAACTCCACCTTTGTGACCTTAATCCCAAAAATAAAAAATCCGACGAGACTGGATCAATTCAGACCAATATCATGTATAAATACAACTTATAAGATCCTATCTAAGGTCATCACAAATAGGGTGGTTCCAGTGGTAGACACTATAATAGACAATAACCAAACAACCTTCATCCCCGGAAGGTTAATTGGGGACAACTACCTACTAGCAACAGAGATGGTACCAGGTTTTGGGAGAGGAAATGGGGGACCAATGCTGCTATAAAGGTCGACCTAGCAAAGGCCTTTTACACAGTGAGCTGGGAGGCAAAAGAGGGTACAATGGTAGACCTAGGATTCTTCCAGAAGATCGTGAGGATAATAATGATGTGCATCACCACATCATCGTTGTCCTTCCTTGTCAATGGCTCACCTACACCACAAATCCAACCCATGAGAGGAATCAGACAAGGAGATCCCCTCTCCCCTTACATATTTGCTCTAATTATGCATAATCTAACCATTCTAATTAATGAGCGGGTAGCTAAGAAGCAAATTAGTACCTTTAAGAAACCCAATGTGATGGGTATATCACACCTCATATACGCAGACGACCTCCTAATCTTTTGCAAAGCTAGGGAGGATTCATTCAAGTCGGTGAATGAAGTCTTCAGATTGTTTGAGGAGAGAACAAGTCTGAAGGTGAGTGAACCAAAAAGTGAAGTTTTCTTCTCAAACTCCACTAAAGAGAAGGAAACACTACTAACCTACCTAAAATTCAAGGAGGGAGAGTTCCCCACAACCTATCTAGGATTACCTCTGTCTCCTAGAATACTCTATCACAAAGATTATGCACCCTTGATAGATAGGGTGAATGGGATGGTAGAGGGATGGAAAACAAGACAACTATCACATGCGGGCAGAGTCCAGCTATACCATTGGGGGATAATGGGAATCTTTAATTTCTGGAACATGTCTAGCAGGCTCCCGGTGGAAACACTAAAGGAGCTACAATCCATAACATATAGATACATATGAAATGGAAAACAGGATAAGGCTTGGGTACAAATGATGTTACCCAATAAGGAGGGAGGGTTAGGCCTTAGGAGCTACCATGAGTCGGCTGAGGCGGCTAGAATAACAAGGCTAGGAAGGAGGACTGCCCAAGACTCCATATGGGCCACATGGATGAGGGGTAGATATATAGGAGGGAGGAGACTACTAAGCATTAATAAGCACCCTAGCTTAGATTCAGCCTTATGGGCTGAGATAATTGATTATAAACACGAAATAGTGAAAAACCTCAAATGCGATCCCAACTACGACTGTAGTTGGGAGGGCAAGGGGACTTCACTGACTTACAAAAATGCTTGGGACTCCATAAGGGAAACGGAGGAGGTGGACAAATATTGGGAGGAAATTTGGACAACTAGCGTCAGGAAATTCAGTATGACACTTTGGAGAGCTAGATGGTCCAAAATCTCTATGAGAGCAGATTGAGCGGGTAGAATGGGAGGAGATGCCACAGATTGCATTTTATGTGGAGGACCATGGGAGTCACAAGACCATGTGTTCTTCAAATGCCAATTCTCTAAGGACTTGTGGAATTATATATTATCTGAAAAACCCCGTTTGATTACATGTGCAGGTCTATCTTTAAAACAGGTCATGGATGAAACACACGCAAGAATAAAGAATTCAATATGTTGGGGAGTGACTTGGGCATACATTGCTGCAGCTGTGTGGGGTATCTGGAGAGAAAGGAACAGGAGGGTGAATGAGGATAGACGGACCAGGCCTCAAGAGATTGGGAGAAGGTTGGTGGAAGACATCAACTCAACTTTCATGCCAAGCAGGTACAAAATGATGGGAACAATCTAGGAGCAAAGTTTGGCACAAGGCTGGAGTGGAGGAGGGAGAAAGTCCCCAATTTAATTACTTTACTGTTTTATTTGAATTAAACTGCTTGTTGTAACTTAAATTTGGTAGGAACAAATCATAAATATGTAATCGGTAGGCTAGCGGTAGGGGGGGTTCAACTAAAGATAGAACCCGAACCTATCAATGGCAAAGGTCTAGCATGTATGGTAAATGGACTGATTGATAGTCATGTCCATAGGAACCCCTAGCCCAATAGGGACAAGGATCTTCCTAAATGTCAGTAGAAGCGATATGTAGAATCACTTACAAATAGTGGACCGGAAGGTGATGGCAGAGTTTTCCCTTGGAAAAGGAAAAGAGGTCATGGGCACACCAGGGTTTTTACACTCCCCATTGTTCAAGGCCCACTATGTGAGAACGATGAGGCATAGATCGTTCTAGGAATTATTGAGTCAGTCCCCAAAGGCTTTGAAGATTAGGCGATCATAAGATCAAATAATTTGATAAGCACGGAGGGCGTGAGGTACCACTTGTGGTCGCACCTCTTTTTGTTAAGATCTTTATATATTATCATTGATTTTAACTCAAAAAAAATTGGCTGCCACAAGCCCCATTTCCCAACTTTTCCACCCATGTGAGAGTGAGAGAGGGCGATTATTTGGGCGATTAAAGTGCGATCGCGTGTTCTTCTTTTTTTTTGCTGGTCATAGGCGTACAGGAGCACGGACGGAGAGAGAAACTGCTTCAAAAATTTCAAAATTGAATTTATTTATTCAAAACAGGTACGGTTTTTTAATTTTTTTGAATCAAATACTGACATTTCTCGTACGTTTTCTATTGTAGAGTCGTGTTCTTCATTTCTCCATGGAGAACATCTCCATGGAGGTTGAAGATGAAGCTGGTTGGACGGAGGTTAGTAGAAGGAAGTCCGGAGAAGGTGCAAATACGGGTGCTGACTCACCGGCGAGAGGTCAAGTTGCTGTCAAAGGTCGCGGGGGAGGACGCGGCGTTGGAAAATCGAGTTTTGGAAACTCGAGGCGTCAAGCGAACCCAACGCGGGAGAAGCTCACTGCGGAGGAGCTAAGGATCAAGGCAGAAGGCTATGGGCTGGCGAGACTTGCTGGGGACGGATTTCTGCCCAAGGCGACATCGGAGGAGGACCTGGAGAGGAAACAACACGTAAGGTCTGGAATGGGTTCGGTGGAAGATTTGGAGGTGTTGGAGATCCAACGGCGAGGACACGCAGAGGTAAAGAAGAATGAGATGAATGCAGGTGATGGGGTGCTTTCGGGAACCAAGGACCATCTAGAGATCGGAAGGAGAGCCGGAGCGAGGGCTGGGAAGGCTACTGCGGAGGACTTGGAACTTTTGCAGAAACAGAGGATTTCAACAATGCAAGCTCTGAGAAGAGCCAGGCTAGTCGATGACGGATGCCTCGAACCTACGGAGGACGAATCCGAACTGCTGAGGAGAGCTAGAGTGCGGGAAGGGACTGCGACATCGGAAGACCTATCGGTTGTCGAAAATCAACGTCGGGCGGCGATGAAACAGAGAATCGAAAACTTTAGGAACCCATCGGTGCAGAAATCTTTCGCTTCGATTTTAAAGCCCGCTCCAGACCTTCCAGAGGGAGTGACGACGGATTTGAGCTACACGGAACCGGCAATGAGGAATGGAAGGTTGGGTGCACTATTGAAACCAGAGTTGATAAAGAAGATTGAAAATTCGAGGTTTGCCAGAACATTGCTAGTAAGGAGGTTGACTGATGAGCGAATTGACCCGCGATTCGCAAAAAAATTCGTTAAATAGATTTGGGGAATACAAGGATATCAATTTAATGTGCAAAGCAGGAGATCGGGCGTCTTCCTGATCCAGTTCCGACGGCCGGAGGACTATTCAACTGTAAAAGAGGCCGGCGACACATGGATGAGCGGTGTGTGTTGGAGGATGAAAAGGAAGAGGAGGAAGATGCCGATGACATTGAAGGGAAGGAGGAAGAAGAATTTGACATGGTTGCAAAAGAAGAAGGGAGATGTATGTTTGGCTAATAATCGATTGATTATTTAGCTTGTTTATTCATGTATATATACACTTGAGATTTGTTGTAACAAACCCCTTACAATTGTGAGTGAGGTTTGTTACTAAGTTAGTTAAATTCCTAATTAGAAAATTAGAAACTTCTAGATGTATATATATATATCCAATATACCCCCTCAAGTTGGTGTTATTGAGCAAACACCTAACTTGGATTTTATTTCAATGAACCTTGATGATGGGAGAGGTTTCGTAAAACCATCGGCGATTTGATCTCTTGTGGAGATATGTGTAACACGTATTAGGCCCAACTTCACCAATTCTCGAACGAAGTTGAAATTTACCGCCATATGTTTCATCCGAGTATGAAAAATCGGATTATGAGACAAGTGCTTAGCCCCCATATTATCCGTCCAGATCTGTGATGACACACCCTCTTTGAATCCGATTTCCTGGAGTAGATTCTGGACCCATATTACTTCGGCTGCCGCATCGGCCAATATTCTAAATTCAGCTTCAGTAGACGATCGAGCCACTGTTGGTTGCTTCTTAGCCGACCACGATACTAGATTGTTCCCAAAGAACATTGCAAACCCACCGGTACTCCTTCTATCATCAGTGCATCCGGCCCAATCTGCATCGGTATACATGTCCAAGACAAACGATGAAGATGGTGTGAATAGAACTCCATGTGTGGACGTGCCATGCAAATATCTCAACAAACGTTTTGTGGCTGACCAATGAACCGTGGTGGGATTTTGAAAAAATTGGCACAACTTGTTAACTACAAACGCAATATCGGGTCTTGTGTTCACGAGGTATAATAGAGCCCCAACGGTTGATCGATAGAGTAACACATCTTCGAAGGGGTAGCCATCAATAGAATTCAATTTTACCGTAGAGGTCATTGGAGTTGGGGCAGGCTTGCAATTTTGCATTTTAGTTCGCCGGAGCAAGTCACCTATGTACCGATGTTGCGAAAGAACATAGTGGCTTGTATTTTTGACTTTGATAAACTCCATGCCCAAGAAATATTGTAGTGCACCCATATCTTTAAGCTTGAATTCTGCGGCTAGTGTAGAAATCAACTTTGAAATTTCTACGGATGAAGAACCTGTGACTATGATATCGTCGACATAAATCAACATGAATAACTGAGACTTGCCGGTGACACGACAAAATAGAGACGCATCTGAACATGTAATGATAAAACCAATCGAAACCAAAAACCGACTCAGCCGGTCATACCATGCCCGGGGTGATTGTCGAAGACCATAGAGAGACTTGTGAAGTCGACAAACCATTTCGGGATGAATTTTGTTTACGAACCCGGGAGGTTGAGTCATATATACCTTTTCCTTTAAATCGCCATTTAGGAACGCATTATCAACGTCGAGTTGACGAATTTGCCATCCTTTAGAGACCGCAAGTGATAGCATAATTCGTATGGTTGGAAACTTGACGACTGGACTATATGTTTCGTCGAAGTCAATACCCTCCACTTGAGAGAACCCGCGAGCCACCAAACGAGCTTTTCGACGTTGAAGTTTCCCATCAGATCCTCTTTTAACTTTGAACACCCACTTACACGATACCACATTTGCATTCGGTGGTGGAATAACCAATGACCAAGTTTGATTTCTCTTTAATGCCGATATTTCCAATTCCATAGCATGGATCCAATCCGGCGAATTAGAGGCTTGTCTAACCGTCGATGGCTCATACAGCTCATCAAGTGTCACCTTTGTAGCCTCTAATCCGGCAAGTATGCGATAGTTTGGTCGAACAATATTCCGACGAGGCCGACTTTCATTTATGATTGTAGCCGGTTGGTTTGTGACAGGTGGTGATGATGCCGTAGCTATAGAATTTTTGGTTGACACATTTTGTGGTAATGCCGGATTTGAGTTTGGAGTTGGAGTGGAATTGGTGGGAGTTAGATTTGGTGAAATTGTAGGATTTTGAGTTGTTGATATGGACTGGGCCGAATTCAAAATTGATTGGTTGGCTGTCTCTGAAGTTTGTTTTGTGGTGATTGGAGTAATGTCTAATGGTTCTAGATTGGGCCAATTTGTTGACGGAGAAGAAATTGGGCCTGATGATGATAGAACCCCCCAAGGAGACGGCCCTTGCTGATTTTGAACACTAGAGTCCTGTAAATTTGCAAAAGGAAACGAGTTTTCGAAAAAATTGCAATGGCGTGAGATAAAAATTTTTTTGGTTTTAATGTCAAGACAAATGTAGCCCATATGAGAGAGGCTATATCCAAGAAAAACACACGACACGGATCGAAAAGCAAACTTATTTTTATTGTATGGTCGTAACAAAGGAAAAACTTCACAACCAAAAACCTTGAGAAAGGAAAGTTTAGGATGAATATGAAAGAGTTTTTGAATGGGTGGAGTGCCATGTGTTTTAGATGGTATATGGTTTATAGTGAAAACTGACGTTAAGAAAGCAAAGTTCCAAAAGTGAAAAGGAACTTTACCATGAGCGAGAAGAGTCAACCCGGTGTCAACGATATGTCGGATTTTTCGCTCAGCAGTGCCACTTTGCTCATGAGTGTGAGGGCACGATTTTCTGTGATGAATACCTTGAGAGACAAAATATGAAGATAAGGCTTGAAATTCACCACCAAAGTCAGATTGAAAATATTTGATTTTATGATTAACTTGATTTTCAACCATAACATGAAATTTTTTAAAAATAGATGCAACCTCAGATTTATGCTTGATTGGAAAAATCCAGATATACCTCGAGAAGTCATCAAGAAAGAAAACAAAAAACCGATGACCTTCATTTGATGAAACAGGAGCCGGACCCCATACATCACTATGTATCATTTCCAAAGGGAAGCGACATTTAGAAAATGTAGGAGGAAGATGTTTCCGACTAGCCTTACCAAGCATACAAGAGCTACATTGATTAAATTTCAAAGAAGATGCAGGTAATTTATTTTGAGAAATAACACATCGAACAATTGATTCATGAGGGTGACCGAGCCTTTGGTGCCAAAGATCGATAGAAGCTCGGGTGGAGTGGATTGACGGTGACAATGCAAGAGAAGGCACGATTTTGTAAAGGTGTCCATTATAGGCTCCTTGAGCTAGCACCTTGTGAGTAGCCTGGTCCTTCACAATGACAGAAGATTTATCAAAAAGGAAATAACAGTTATTATCCTTACAGCATTGGTATACAGATAATAATGCAGTATTTAAGGATGGAACGTGTAAAATATCCTTAAGAAAAATAGACGAGGATCCATATGTAATTTTACCATGCCCCACATGTGCAATATTTTCTAAATATTTTAAGAAGCTCTGATACCATGTTGGAGGATGAAAAGGAAGAGGGGGAAGATGCCGATGACATTGAAGGGAAGGAGGAAGAAGAGTTTGACATTGTTCAAAGAAGAAGGGAGATGTATGTTTGGCTAATAATCGATTGATTATTGAGCTCTTCTTATTCATATATATACACTTGATGTTTGTTGTAACAAACCCCTTACAATTGTGAGTGGGGTTTGTTAATTCCTATTTAGACATTTGGAAACTTCTATTGTATATATATATTAGATATATATATATTGTGTTTATATATCCAATAAGTACCACTACCTCCTGAAAGCACAAAGAGTGGTACAAGCACTAATTTCTTGGTTTAAACTCAATCTGTTTTTATGAAAGAGCTGAGAAATGAAGATTTAGGATTGGCTTTAGTATTGAAAGAGCAAAAACTGAACAGTGAGCATAGTAAAATTATTCCATATGAAGTTCAGTTGATATTAGATGAGTTAAAGTAGAATTCAGAGATTAAATCAGAAAATACCTTATCTCCAATAAGGGCAATTGATCACAGAATTGACCTAATTCCAGGTACTTCTCTACCAAATCTACCACACTACAGGCTCAGTCCGAAAGAGGCAGAAATCCTTCAGACCCAAGTAGAAAATTTTCTAAAGGAAGGGTTGATAAGGCCTAGTGTACATGTAAGTCTATGTGCTATTCCTGCCCTTCTTATATCAAAGAAAAATGGGAACTGGAGAATGTGCATTGACAGCAGAGCAATCAACAAAATTATAGTAAGATACAAATTTCCAATTCCAATGATGGAAGAACTGCTAGAAGTATTTGCTGGGGCTAAACTTTTTACAAAACCGGACTTAAAAAGTGGTTATCACCAAATCAAGATTAGAGAGGTGGATGAATGGAAGACTGCTTTCAAAACTAGACAAGGACTAAATGAATGGTAGTAATGCCTTTTGGGCGCTGTCATGTCCCCTCGACCTTTATGAGACTTATGACAGAAGTTTTAAAACTTTTTCTCAGTATTTTTATTGTGGTCTACTTTGATGACATCCTAATTTTTAGTAGAAGTAAAGATGATCACCTAAAGGACATTAGAAGAGTAATTGAAGCTCTAAAGGAGAATGAATTAAAACTGAATCTGGAAAAATATGACTTCTTCAAATCAGAGTTATGTTTTTTAGGGTTCATAATAGGCAATAATGGACTAAAAACGGATCCAAGAAAGATTGAAGCACTAGAAAAATGGCCTACTCCCACCTCTGTGATAACTTTGAGAAGTTTTATTGGATTAGCTAATTTTACAGAAGATTAATAAGAAATTTCAGTGCAATTGCATCACCAATCAAATATTGTCTAAAAAAAGGAAAGTTTGAATGAAATGAGAGTCTGAAAACAGTTTCAGAAAATTAAAAAATAAACTCTTATCAACTCCAGTGTTACAACTACCCAATTTTTTTAAAGTCTTTGAAGTAGAATGTGATGCTAGTACTACTGGCATTGGGGCAGTCCTAAGTCAGAATGGACACCCAGTGGCTTTTCATAGTGAAAAAGTTTCTACTGGAAGAAGAAATTGGACAACCTATGAACAAGAGCTATTTGCGGTATTTAGAGCCTGCAAGGTTGGCCACCATACTTAGTTCAGAGGGAGTTTGTAGTATTAACAGATCATTTAGAACTTAAACAAATTAATAGGGCTATTGATTCTAATAGAATGCATAGCAGTCGGTTTGCATTTCTACAAAGGTTTGAATTCACAATTAAGTATAGAACAGGTCAGAGTAACAAATTAAAGTGGCTGATGCTCTTAGTAGGAGGGATTCTCTACTAAGAATTAAAGTCATATGAGGTTAAAAGTCATATCTTTTGACACTTTGAAAGAATTATATGAATCTGATGAAGATTTTGCTCAAATTTGGGAACAATGTTCATGAAGGGTTCATATTTAAAGATAGTAGACTTTGTATATCCAGAACATTACTCAGATTACATTTAATTCGAGAAATGCAGGCTGGAGGACTGACTGGACACTTTGGGAGAGAACTATCACATCTGGAAGATAGATATTATTGGCCAGGTTTAAAAAAAAAGGTAGAAAAGTTTGTGCAAATATGTCCTAAATGTCAAGTAGCAAAAGGGAGTCATCAAAACACTGGATTATACACACCACTTTCTGTGGTAAAAACACCTTGGACTGATTTATCCATAGACTTTATTTTGGGTCTTCCAAAAACTAGAGGAGGATTTGATTCTATTTTTGTGATAGTAGATCGTTTTTCAAAGATGACCCATTTCATCCCTTGCAAGAAAACTAGTGATGCATCTCAAATTGTTAAGTTATTTTTTAAGGAAATAGTCAGAATTCATGAGATTCCTAACTCCATAGTGTCAGATCGGGACACTAACTTTTTGTCTCATTTCTGGAAAGTTCTGCGGCAAAGCTTCGATACAAGTCTCAAATTCAGCACAACTTGTCACCCTCAAACTGATGACCAGACAGAAGTTGTAAACAGAACTTTAGGTAAACTATTGAGAGCTTTGGTTGGAGAAAATCCAAAACAGTGGAACCTTTGTCTACCACAAGCAGAGTTTGCTTTCAATAGCATGTCAAACAAATCTATTGGTTGTGTCCCATTTTTAGGAGCATATGGGCATCTTTCCAAAAATGTAATGGCCTTAAATTCTGTTGACTCTGGAAACAGAAAGGTTGAAGAAATAATAGAAACCAGCAAAACAGTACACAAACAAGTGATAGAAGCTCTTCAAAAAAATAATCTGAAGTACAAAGAATTAGTGGATAAACATAAATGGTTTCAGAAATTTGAAGAGAGTGAACTAGTGATTGTTCATTTGAAGAAAGAAAGATTTCCAGCAAACACTTACCCAAAATTGAAAAATAAGAATTTTGGGCCCTTTAAAATTATGAGGAAAGTGAATGATAATGCTTTTGTTATGGATTTACTTAAAGAGTTCAACATGTCCGCAACATTCAATGTGACTGATTTGACAAAATATTTTCCGTATGATTACAATGATGAGCAATTGAGGACAATTGCATCCCAAGAAGGGCTGCCTGATTCTCCCCCTTAATTCTAGACATGTTCTTTTCTTTTGATCTCCCTTAATTCATGATCTCAATATGTAATATGATATATGAATGCGAGATATGATTTTGAATTTTACTTTGTGATGTAGCCCATTACAATGATCTACAAGGTCGATCATTGGCTTGAGTTAGCTCGAGCCATGGCTCAACCCCTTTAATTGGACTGACCAACTCCCAATGTGGAATTTTCACTCTTAGGCATTGGGAGTATAAATAGGTGTGGACTCAAAGAGGAGGGCAGAATATAGTTTTCCAAAGGTGAATTATACTACTTTTCTCTCTCCTACTTTTCTTTTATCTTGCGATTCTTGCTTATTTTTTTCATCGGATCAGGTGGATTCCTATCTGATTTTCCTTATTCTGCTAGTGCATTCTAGTGGAACTATTGGTGGATTCCAATAGATCTCTCATTACTGAATCTGAAGTACTGGATTTCAGATTTCTACCATTATCGACATCTTGAGGTACTTTTACATTTCCATTGATTTATTGCTCCATTACTTTGGGAACTTGATAATTTTTTTTAACAATTTTTAATACAGAGTCACAGATTCAATTTTTATCAATTTCAATTATAACTATGTCAATAATAAAACTATGTGATTTATAAATCAATTGTTACAATTTATTTTAGTCGTTTATTGTGAAATATACAGAGTTATAAATGAAAATCATGAAACACTTTTGTACGCATAAACTAAAGTTTCTACGAAACATTTAGAAATGGACGATTAAACTCTGTAAGCATACCTGTAGAAGCTGGACAATCGTTGGACGTTGTCGCTTGGACTCGATGGACGAAGGTCGAAGGGATGATCGTCGATTGGGGGTTTGAACGGAGGGAGTTTTGATCGATTGGGATTTGGGGTTTTTAATTTCCGCCGGATGGTTTTATTGGGGATTGAGGTTTTTTTATTTATTTTTGTTCGAAAAATTATATTAATACCTGATGAAATTAAAACCTAATCAGTACTCATAGACCGCTTCAAATAAACGCCCGATCGAAAACTCCAGTCGGAATCGTGCTCAAACTTTCCAAATGTTCTCTAAAAATGGAACGTACCCAAATGATGGGAGTGACCACCTCTTTATAAGAATTCTTATGAGACATTCTGAGCATTTGGACAGTAACCGTTTAACTTTCTAAAAATATGAGCCATAGGATGTGATACGAGTATGGGATCCCGTATTATCAATACTCCCCCTTCACCATACAAAGTTCTTTGGAAGTTCCTTTTCAATCTCTAATAATGTAATCCATTTTCAAAATCCCGTATCACTAGTATTTCTCCTTCGTTGTGGGGTCTTTTCTGGCAATGCTATCGGAATGCGGGATCCTGTATGTATTACCAGTACTCTCCCTTTTTTCTTCCATCTGTAGTTCTTCGGGGTTGCCTTGCTAGTGGTGCTACCTAAACATGCCCCTTGCATCACCACCAACTCTCCTCGATCATATTGTCATTGGAGGTGCTCCAGGGAGGTATTTTCTTGTCGGTGGTGCGACCTAATTAAACAAACCCCCTTGCATCACCACAAACTCTCCTCCCACTGCCATTCGAGGCACTCCAGGGAGGTGTTTTCTTCCTGATGGTGCGACCTAAACAAGCTTTTGCATCACCATTAGCTCTCCTCCCATTGCTATTTGAGGCTGTCCAGAGAGGTATTCTCTTGCCGATGGTGCGGCCTAAACAGACTTCTGCATCACCACCAATACTTTCTCCATGATCCGTGTTAGAGGTGTTTTACTTACACCCGACTAGGTGTGTCAGGAGTATTTTATTTACACCCTCCGCGCAACCAGCTAAAAGTATTTTGCTTAATTACAACCCCGCCCGAATAGTTAAGCACGTACCTTTTCCATCTCAACCTATTCCTAGTTCCCCACCTCTGTTGCTTGGAAACCACAGTCAACTCCTTGGGATTGATACGGCTTATTATTTGACTCAGATGAAGGTTGTTTTCGTTGTATTTCACCGGTTCAAAAATACCCTGTCTAATGTCTATTACATAGGGTAAATTAGAAAAACACGGAGGGAAAAATTATGACATAATCCTAATCTTAAGGTATTTCTAGGTATGAGAATAGATTTGCACTTAGAACCATCTAAAATACACCCAAATTTATAAGTATCCAAATTAGAATGTTAATATGGAATGAATCTAATTAATGATTGCTTCAAAAAAAAAAATCTAATTAATGAATAGAAATTTAACTAAAGAATTGAATTAGAAATTAACAAAGTACTCAGCAAGAATAATGTTGGTGTGCAGGCTCGTCGGAGTAAGCTCACAACCACAACTTAGTGCAAGTTTACTCTCTAGATTTATCAACCCCTTCCCCTGTTGGACCAGGGGAGGTATTTATAGCCTCCTATCGTCGACCTCGGACCTCGTGGGTTCACACGTTGGGCCCGTTTACTCGCCTGAGCCGCCGACAGGCCCTGTTCGGTCCATGGGCCGCGGTCCGCAGTTCATGGTACCAACAAATAAAAAACTAAAGTTGAAAGAACCGGATAATATTTAAATTGAGCAAAACAAGAACAAGAGATTTAGAATTTAATCAAGAAATTACAAGAAAGCCAGAAATCAAAGAGTTGATTCTGACGATCGGCTAAGAGCAATCACAGGACCAGATGATCGAGAAGAACACAATTCAAAACTGAAAATTAACTGAACCACTTTCTTCTTCTATGTCTTTGTGTAGTTATTAGCAACCTCCCTTCAACTAAAATAATTGGGTTTCGGATCTTACGGATCCAACTCTGCTTGTCTTTCTCCAGAACATAAGCCTCTGACATTCCACAATAAAAAAGCCAAAAACGTTGAAGACAGAATAAAAATCATGGGCATCTATATTTTACAACTTTTCCTACAGATTTTGCAGGGAGATTCTGACGCACTCTTCTATCAATGTTGTTAATAAACATGTGTATTGCTTATATGAAATGACAACATGATTAGAAAATCATCATATTCTCTGTTCAGACTCGATCAGCAACGCATTGAGCATGATCTGGAGAGCTGCTTCATAGACGACTTTGGTGTAGTGCATTCCGTCAGATGTGCATTCCAACCCACAATCCCGACTCAACTCCTCTACATCAAGCAGCAAAAGAGACCCTCCTGAACCGTGCAAAATCTTACTTCTATAAACCTCCAGATTATACGCTTCCAACGTTGAAGAATTCATCCTCTCCTGCTTTTCCTGCGTATTCAACATTGAGTTCACCAACGTCGGCATCCCCAACCAGTAACCGTGTGTTTTGCTACCCACAAGTTTGTTTTTCACAAGGGAACGCTTCAAGGAAAACAGAGAATTACTGTAATCTGTTGGATTGCTGAGATGTAGCATGTGCCAGAGACCAGATCCCATCACCAACACATCCGGTCGACGACTCTCCGATTCCAACTGGCTCATTGCAATCGTGAGATTCTCCGTATACGGCGCCCACAAATAATCAATCCTCATTCCATTTTCTTCCACCTCAATCCGATAGTCGCTGTGCCGTTTGAACAAATCCCTCTCCGCTCCGATCATTTTCTCATCATCCAAAACCAACCCAAGCAAAGCAACCACAAAAAGACGAGCTTGCGAATCACCGGCAACCAACACCCACGACCCATTCAACAAATCTAAAACATCCTTCTTTCCCAATTTCTGAAAACCGCAAGATAACACGGGATCAGATCTCGCCCAATCCCACGTTCTGAGAGAAGAATCGAAACCATCGGAATCAGGAACATAGAGAGCGCGATTCTGCCAGCGAACATGATCGACATATGCCAGACAAGAGATTTCAGAAGCAAGTGAGCTCGAATTCGGAGCATTGGGGGTGAAACGGGAGATGGAAGGAAAATAAGGAGTGAGATGAACACCAACTGCTAGGGTTATGAAAAGTGCGGCACCGAAGAAAAGCATCTTGTTACGAGACAAATGATATCCCGCCATGACCATCGGTAAGAACAAGACTACACAAGCAACCATAGCGCATACGTATACAAAAACCATTACTCACCACAAGAAAGAAAAAAGAAAAAACGTGTTAGATACTACTTATTCAAAACCAAACCAAAAATTGTTAATTCTAAAAACAAATTTCGATCTAAAATCTTAGATTTACTTAAAAATAACAAAGAATTCATCACTTTTCATTTGATAAATAACATCTGGATAATCGAATGAGATCAAAAAAAAACCAAGACCAAACAATAAAAGACAGAAAATAACCTTGAATAGATTAAAAGAAGGTAAAAAAAGTACATCTACGATTAAAAGTAAATAAAATTTACAAAGCAAAAATAACAAACCACCGACCATCTAATTAAGAACGAGATCTATCTATCATCAATTCACCATCCTTTCAATTTAACTACGAACAAGATCTAACCACCGAATCCATACAAAGTCCTCCCTTGCCTCTTAAGAGCATACACGACATCCATGGCAGTTACGGTCTTCCTCCGAGCATGCTCAGTATACGTCACGGAATCCCCAATCACATTCTCCAAGAAGATTTTCAGAACGCCACGAGTCTCCTCGTAGATAAGACCACTGATACGTTTGACGCCTCCACGACGAGCTAGACGACGGATGGCGGGCTTCGTGATACCCTGAATATTATCACGGAGAACCTTCCTGTGCCGCTTGGCTCCGCCTTTACCGAGCCCCTTTCCTCCCTTGCCGCGTCCAGACATCGTTAATGAAAATTTATCGATCGATCGATTGACGGCGGATTTAGCTCCTTCTTCTAAACTGTCACTAGTTGTTATGTAAAATGTAGGTAAATCGAGGTTTTAAATAGACGTGGGAGAATTGAAATTTATGGACAAAAGGTGGGTAATTGAAAATTTTCGTTGTCTATCGATCCGTGGATAGTGGATTCTTGATCGTTCAATTGGAAATCAAAGGACGAGACAGCTCAGATTTGTTTCACTCGGATCGAATACGTGGATGGTATCGAAAAGGAAATAAAAAAAAATTAAATTGACTTTTTTTATTGGTATTCGGTGTAAAAATTATACTTTAAATAAAAAATAAAATTTAGTGTTATAATAAAACTGTTTATTTATAGGATTTTCTAAATCTAATTTTTAATCTTCTCTGAGGCTCTGCTCCTCCAATCCATTCTCGCTAATTTCTTAAATGCCAACCCTCAGCTGGATATTCCAAGTTCTTCTCATCGGAAGTTTCTAATCAGAAGACGTCTGAAGTCGCTGGTCTCGGTCCGATCAACCCTGTATTGCTGGTCTGTTGCTGCTCCGTCTGCTTACAGCTTTCACAAATCACATTTTCATACTTTCACAGGTTCATAAATACTTGTAATTTGAGATTTCGTCCAATTTCATTTTTGGGATTTGTAGAATAATTTCCATATATAGTTTGTCATTTCTTTATTTTTTTCAAAGTAGAGATTGTGGCATTTGCTGGTGGTTAAAGTGATTAATTCTTGCTGCACTTTTTTTCATTACTTAATTGATATTTGAGATTTTAGCTATCTAATTAATTGAATAACATAATTGATTAAATTAACATACTTGAATATGTATTTCGAATTGCTTTGAATGTTAACGCAGAAATCATGTATTTTTTATAGTTTTTTTTTTTTGCATTTTTATGGTATATCAAGTCCAATTTTTTGGTACAGTTCTTATTGGAATTGTAGTTCCTCCACTGCTTGAGAGAATGAGGAAAGTAGCAGTGGCATATCACTATCCATGTGTAGATGGAGTGTTTGCAGCATTAGCAGCACATCTTTACTTCTCAATAACCAAGTCACAAGTTGCATTCTTTCCTAATACTGTCTATGACCCCATTGGGTATACTCTTTATTTATTCACATGAGATTTTTTAGTTTTGAAAATATATATTTTATATATTTTTATTTATCCTTTTGACTTTGTACTATGTAGTGTCGAAATTTTGGCCTCTGAAGATTTTGATGAAATTTACCTTTTAGACTTTGTTGGACCTCAAGGTTTTGTTTCAGAACTATCTTCCAAGGTTAAAAGGTATATGGACTTTAAAATATTAAAATCCTATCTGAAATCTGAATAACCCATTGTGATTTGTGACAATGATTTATTATCAAACCATACTTATGACCTGTCATGTTTTGGTTATTATCTTCCAGCATCATCATTTTAGACCATCACAAGACTTCAGTAGAGATGTTCTCCCATGTTATTTTTCCAAGACAAAATGTGCATGTGGTTATAGACATGAATAGGAGTGGTGCTACAATTGCTTACGATTTTTTCAAAGAGAAACTTTCACAAGAAAAAACCGAGTGTAATAATTTGCCATATGGTAACATGATTGACGAAAGTGAAATTGAGAGGATCAAATATCTTTTCAAGTTAGTTGAAGATGGAGACTTGTGGAGATGGGCTCTTCCAAATAGCAAAGCTTTCAGCAGTGGTTTGAAAGACTTAAATATAGAATTCAATGCCAATTTGAATCCTTGTTTATTTCATCAGGTAAATCTTTGTTTAATTCATTGATATGACAATTGGACATAAGAATTAGTTTACAAGTAATTTAACTTATTTGGACAGTTACTTGCATTAGAACCTAACGAACTTATCAATAAGGGACTGGTGGTTTTAAGGCTCAATCAGAAACTAATCAATGCGGCTCTAGACAAGTCGTATCAAATAGCATTGGGGAATGGACAGTTTGACAATTGCTTGGTACGTATGTGTTGATTGTGTTCCCATGATGTTTGGCTTAAAATTTTTATTATTATATAAATTTTGCATACACATGCCACTGATGTTTTTATATTTTATTACAATCTAGGCTACTAATGCTGATGACATTTCACATCTGAGAAGTGAACTCGGAGAGCAACTAGCTAGAAAGAGCAAGGCACTTAAACTTAGGTGAATTTTTAAATTCCTATTTAATAACTAATAATTTAGTTAAATAGATTTACAGTTTTATAACTTAAAGTTCTATGATTTAGGGGTATTGGAGCCATTGTTTACAAACTTGCAGAGTTGAATAATGACAATATGTTGAAAATCAGTCTTAGAAGTGTGGATTTTGAAGATACGACAGTTATCTCTCAGGTCTTTTATATTCATATTCATATTCATATTTGTAGAGGAGATTTCAAAGTTTGAATCTATTTTAATATTTAGAGATATTTTTTGCAACTATTAAAAGTTTTCATTGAAGATAATGAAGGGCAATGCCCTGAAAATACAAATGAATAAGAAAATAAAATGCGATAGGGTTGATATTGTGGTTTCCCACTATATCAATCAGCGAAAAAAATCAAGGGCAGGGTGAGCTGAAGCTCTTGCTCTAATTGTAACTGTCAGCCTTGTTATTTTATCTATCTTGATTCTTGAACACTTTTGACTATTTGATTTATTCAAATATTTCTGTTCAGAGTTTTGGAGGTGGTGGTCACCGGAGCGCAAGTTCTTTTATGCTGAAATCTGAAGATCTAGAAATATGGAAAAAAAGTGTTTATTCATGCCAAAGAAGTAAATAAAAGTGTTTATGAAGTTGAATTTAATAAGATAAGTGATAGTGTAGAACAAGATCGGGCTTACACTACACAATCTCTCTCTTTCTCTTAGAGTTTTGCCCGGTGTCGATTGAAAGGTTTCTTCTCTGTTCTAGTTTTCTAGAGAGGTAGCATTTATAATGGTTTTGTTTTCTTATGTGATTAGTTATTTATGGAAACTGGCAACTGATGTTAATGATTATATGTATTTACTAGCTTTGCTCTTATAAAAAATTCAGGTGTTATAAGGTTACATTGTTAAAAATATGTTAAGTGCAAAGGATAAAAGATCCATGAAATCTGGACTCCCTTCTTTATATGTAGATCCATAAAGTGACGAAAATTTCACAAAATGTGTTTTTTCTTCTTCCAAATGATCAATTGATCGATTGCATACTGTAATAAAAAACACACAATCAGAATCAAAATTGTGACACTGCAAAATTAATGAGCAGAATATATAAAAGTATAAAAATTAAATTACCTGCAGTTTTTTGGCACACTCCAAAATGCAGAATGCGAATTCTTTATGCTGGGAGGAAAAGATAAGAATTTTTTCCAATCCTCAAGCATAACTCTTAGATCCAACACCTTTCTATTCAGGCCAATACAGCAATTTACGTGCATCGTGCGGACTTTCTGGAAATCTTTACTCTTCTCGCATAACCCACCAAAGTAGGCGGTGTCGAGAAATCTGATCTGTAATCCAATTTCCTGGACAAATGGATCGTGCTTGATCAAATTCAGCACATCCTGGTCATGCTTTTTTGGGTATTTCAATCTTGATGCATACCAGAGTTTATAGAATTCTATAGTTCGATTGTTAGACTTCACATAACTTAAACCTGAATTCGGAATATTGCTTTTTATGTCGAGAGGATTTCCCCTAAAATAATCACAAGATATTTGAAAATCTCCATCCAAATAGAAGATAGGTAAAGGATCACGAAACCACATGATATCAGTATCCTACAAAAACAACAAGATTATTCATAATCAACAGACATTCAACTTTTATCTGAATTAAAAAATGAGGTATTTCAAATCAATCTTTATTTTTTGGGTACCTATGGGTGAAAATTTAATGAAAATATGTAAATAGTGATACTCAGAGCACGTTGGGAGCAGAGGATCACAACAAACACAGAGTTGGCCAGAAGGGATATCTTAGAAGACACCGATTGTTGGCTATGTGGAGGGACAAAAGAGTCACAAGGTTATTTGTTCTACCTTTGTGAATACGCATCAAATATATAGAGGTACATCAGAGGGAAGCTTCCAAAGATGTATAGTGGACGAGCAAGAACAAACCTCTCTGAGGATTTCCCCTAAAATAATCACAAGATATTTGAAAATCTCCATCCAAATAGAAGATAGGTAAAGGATCACGAAACCACATGATGAACAAAGATGAACAAAGAAAAACGCAAACCTCTCTCAAATGATGAACAAAGCTGATCTGAACCCTATTTAAATCAGTAATTGTAATAACACTAACTATCATATATTACAGGGAAGGTAAATGAGGGAAGAAGAAGGAAGCTATCTCTTGGGATATGGGGTACCTACTTCAGGAGGAATCACATATGCCAATCACGTAGTTTCATAGGGGGTAAATTCAAGATGTGGGATGGGTTTTCCCTAATTAAAACATGGGAAAGGCCACACTTGAGCCGATCGAGGTTTTTCTCCCCAACTCATATCTTGAAAGTACCTCCTATATAAAGATACGAAGGATCAACATGCATAGGGGATATGTAAATTAGGAAATATGGAATAAAAATATGTAAATAAGCTCTAGGATTGGGAGGAAAATGTCTATCTAGGGTTTGGAGGAGTAGCATGTTCACTTTTGTTACGTTTTGAAATTAATAAATTGTCAACTGGTTTTAATCCAAAAAAAATCCACAATTCAAAGTAAATCAGCCAGCATTGATCATCAAATCCACCATAGATATTTTTTGTTTGTGAGAATTTTAATTTGAAGTGTTTTTTGGTGACGGTCTATTGGTGATGGTTGTTGTGTTTAAGTTACGATTTTGATTCTAATGATAGTGGATTATTGGTGACATATTTCCTTCATCAATAGTCCGTCTGTTTTCTTGTAGTTTGCATATTGAATTTTAATTCTAAGTCTTGGAAAAGGTAATAATAAAAGTATATGAGTTTGAAATTACCGTGAAAATAAAGTTATAACCCTTTTGAAGCACGATTCCTAAGAAATCGATCTTCCTCCACACCATCTTCAAGTACCCATCTGTCATGAAATTGTTCTTTCCCGAGAAGTCAACTCCCGGAGTGGAAACAGACAAACAATGGCGGTGCACCATTTTGCATCTTTTATACGCTTCCATGTCCAATGCCACGATCACCAGGTGATTTAGAAGCCTGAGAGTCCGATCGCCGATGCGAAAACTCTCCAAGAATTGATCGAGAACAGACCCAGGTTTCGCCCAAGCGGCGTTAAGAACAGTCACGATGATTGTATTATCCTCCATTGCTGCCTTTTTAAGAACCCGGTTGACTGACATGTCTTCCCTCGCTGAAAGAGTGTGCTAAATCCAAACAAATTAACAACTGGTAAGAAACTATAAGAAAAAAATCATGAAACACTTAATTAGCCTACCGTATTCTGGAGTTGATGGTAAGTAGGATTTGAACGGAAATATGCAAAATTGCCGATGCGAATCATGCGATGGTCGTGTAATAGGAAGATCAAGATAGATGCAGTGAAAAGAGTTACGGCGATGAGGTACTTGAGATATCGCCGTGACATCGTCGGGAGGTATGAAGCATCGTCCATGACTAAAACAATGGCGTCAAATTAAGTTTCTCTTTAAAAGTCTTCTTATACTTATGAAAGTTATCTTCAAAAGAAAAATAATAATATTTTAGAATAAGACTGTTATCAACCGCTAAGACTATTATTTTTCTCATTTATTAAGAAATTTTTATGAGAAAACATCAATTAATAGCATGGCTATCTATTAGTTTATTTGCTTTAATTTCTTCATCACAGTCTTTGTCCGATGTGATTTGTGTTTTTATATCATCAATTGACTAATTAATCCCTGTAGCATGTTGGCAACTTGTTTTTAGAATTGGTATATATTTTATTTAGACTTGTTATCTTTTTTTTTTTTGAATTAAAATTATCTGATAATATATAAATTTCAATAAAAAAAACAAAGAGGTGTGATCACATGCGATCCATCCACACTCTCCGTATTGATCCAATCTTTGTAGACTTACGATCATTTAGGTTTTCAGCAATCTTTGTAGACTGACTCGATGTTTACTAAAACGAATAATGTCTCATCGTTCTTCCGTAGTGAGTCTTGAAAAATGGGGGATGAAAAAACTCTGGTGTGCTCCTGACATCTTTTTCATTTTTCTAGGGAAAACTCTGTCATCACTTTTCGATCGATCCACTACATGTAAGTGATTATTCATATCGTTTCTACTTTCAAAAAAGTTTTTCTCCTAAGAGATAGACTTGCTATCCCCTGGCTTCAATGTATTGTATTTGATAGTGATTAATAGTTACTTTTATCTTATATAAAACACATCTGACAACTAACTATATATTAACGTTTCTGAGAGGTCCAGTGTTCGAGTCTTGATATTTTCATCACAATTTGTCTTTTGATATATTATGTGATTTTGGTATATCATTTAGAAGTAATATTTTTGTATCTTGTTAAGGTAAAAATCTTACACCATTTAAACTATATCTCTATCTTCTAGAATGATATTTATCTTGGAAGAATGATATCTTCAAAAAGTCTATTGTTTTGAATGTGATTCGGTACAAAAGTCAAGCACGTCATAACTGAAAAACGCATAATATGTCGGTAATCACGTTATTTGCGACAACGAAAGAGAGTTAAATATTAAATATTTATATACACAACATCCACCAAACTATAAATGCGCTAAATGCGTCATTGAACCTCACCCGATTCATCTTAGTGGTTGTCATCCAGCGATCCTCGAGATTGTCAGCAATAGTAGTTCAATGATATGGGGAAAGAGTAGGACATAATATCAACCATTTGATTAGAAATTCTAGCTCGTCGAGGCGCCGGCGCACTGGTGATATAATATCCCATACCGGACCACAACACCAGTCCGAGATAACCCAGAATGAGTGGAAGCACCCATACAGGTAATAGAAGGCCCCAATTGACTTTATGAGAAAGTCGACCCCACCGGACGACTTTAGCCAAGTCACAAGATAAATATCTCACAAGATATCTCACAAGATTAATATAAATGATGGTTGGACCTGGACCTGGTCAAGATGCAAAAAAATAATTTTTTTTTTACCTAAAAACAATATATAATTAAATAGACAAAAATAGTTAATAAATTTTAGTAAAATCAATAAACATAAAAAAAAAAACAATTTGGGATGTTAAAAGGGTGAAATCGTGAAACTTTAATCATTTTTATGAAACCTAATATTGGTGAAAGTGTGAGTAAATAATAATGTTGAAATGATAAAAATGTAAAATTTTAATATTGGTATATTTATATTAAATTTTTAAGTTACTAATATATTATACAATATATATTAAAATATTTATATTTAAACCCCTAACTTACTAAAATATTAATATTTTTTTCTAACATTTAAAATAGTTGGGTCCAGATTCAGCTGGTCTGGCTAATCTGAACCCGGCCTCCTAACTGGCCGAGTCCGAAATTGGTCCCAAACCCGGGCCCGGACGTCCGAGTCTGGACCGGGTCGGACCCGGACCCATTTACAACCTTAGTTATATACTTATAGGTAGGGGTGTAAATGGGTCCAAGTTTGGGGTTACTTTTAGCCCTATTAAAGATTTTGGACCCGAAGGTCCGGGTCCAGACCCAGCCAGCTAGTAACCCAGGTATGAGATCCAGATTAGCTAAACCCGGTCGGATCTGGATATTATAAATGTTTATAATATATATTTTATAATATATTAGTAACTTAATGTTAAATATAAATATATCAAAGATTTAAGCTAATTAACTCTTATTTAATTAAATATTTAACTTTGTTGTTAATTTTTAGTTGTTGCTGTTTCAACTCTTAAGATGTTTTAAATATTATTGACTTAAAATGCTAATTTTATTTTATATTTATTGTTTTTTTTAGTTAAATTTACTTTTAAGATAATATTTTATATATATATATTTATTGATTTTACTAAATTTTTTATTAACTATTTTTGTATATTTATTGATTTTTTTAAAGTAAAAAAAATCATATATTGGACCGAACCCGAACCAGACCCGAATTTTTTATGAGTATGGTATGGGTTCGGGTCCAAACATTTTCCTTATGACCTGGTCCAGACCCGAACCAACTTCATGGGTCCGGCCGGGTCCATGCCAGTCAGCCCATTTATACCCCTAGTGACAATATAATATGAATCAATTCATCATTTTCCAAATTTTGTGTTTCTAGTTCAAAGACATCCTCCTCCTCCTTCAAATCTGAAAGTCACTTAAATTATTAAGATTTCTGAAGCTTAATCGTCATTTATGTGACATCAGATTACAAAAAGAAGGAAACCATGTGGGAACACCTGATTGATATAAGCATAACCATCGAGGGTCTCTGGACAGTCTCAGGGGATTTCAATGAAGTCTGAAATAGAGATGATCGAGAGAATAAGAACGCGCGCTGGAACCTATCCCTCACATATGGACTTATTCATAAAACACTAGGTGATGCATATTTAAAACAGTTTGAGACAAAGGGCAACCACATTACTTGGAAGATATAAGGTTGGAGTATCACTCTGGTGGCACCTCTGACCATTCTAGCTAGTCTCACAAACAGAAAAAGAAGGCTTTCAGTTCACTAACTCTTGCCAATTGAAGAAAAATCTAAAGGAGGTGGTAAGAGAATCCTGATCCATAAACACCACAGGCACAACTTTATAGGTTCAAAAAAAAGCTGGATATAATGTTAAAAGAGTGCTCAGAACCTGGAGAAGATCATAATCCTAGATGGAGAAAGACATAGCTGAAATGGAGAAAGAATTAGTTGATAACCAAAACTTTTCAAAATACGTCAAATTAATTATGTACATTATATCGATTTTTCGTCGCACATGTCAGTTGTGTTTTTTGTAATACATTATTTTACGTCGTACATGTGTTAGTGTCTTATGCAGTACATTATTTTAATCATTGAATTAAATATTAATGAACATGATTTGATAACGTACGACGACACATTCAAGATACAGTGCACTTGAAGCGCGCTTATATATTAATATTATAACAAATTTTAAATGAGGTTGATGCTCTTTGGTTATTTTGAAATTGCAAATGTTTCGATTTCACAATAGTGATTCAGAAAATGTTAGTCATATTCTCGACTATTTTAAAGTATTTTGTTATCACCTATTTTTATGACATTTAGTATTTTCAATCCGCAACGTTATTTTTAGGGTTGAGAACGGGGCGGGGCGGGGGCGGGACGACCCCATCCCGGTATCTGTCCCGTTCTGGGAAAACGGGACGGGTCAGGTATCTTACTTCCCTGCCCCGAGACTTGCCCCTGCCTCGGCGACCGGGTTGCGAAACGGGATGGATCCGGGGTGACGCGCCTGGAATTATAAAATTAATAAAAATTAAAAAAAAAAATTAAAATGGACCCTAACCCTAAATTTTTAAAAGACATAAGATTTAATAGCTAAAACTTAAGCTTAATAATCCTATATAGCTATATCTAATATAATTTAATTTATTAAAAAAAATTAAATTTTTTTTTCAAAACCGAGACGACCACCCGGGTTTTGCCCTGTCTCAAGATCCACCCCAAAATATGACTGGAGCAACGGGGCAAAAAAAATCCCTTCCCCAATTAGACGGTTACCACCGGAGCACGGAACGACTGGCCCCGTTCTCACCCTTAGTTATTTTATACAAACGAAAGAATAAAAAAACGATGATATCTTACACCACCTCATGATTAGGGTGTCAAACGAGCCGAGCCCGACCCGCCGAACCAGGTTTTATTTGACACCCTCATGATCAAATAAAAAACAATTATTGAAAATTAATTTACGAATCCAATGTGATGATATAATTTTAAACAAAAAGGAGACCTGGACGTTCGACCCAGACTAGACTAGACTAGACTAGGGTCCGGAAAAAAGGCATGTAGATCCGATAGCCCTAAACTTTATGAACCCTTCCTTCATGTTTACAGGTCTTCCGGTTTTTCACATGTTACTCAAAATAAAGTTGATTATTTAGAGTAAAAATAAAATAAAAACTTATTGAAAAAGTCAAATCGTTTTCATAAATAAATAGTCATTTTTAGATTGTTTATTACGTATCTTCTTTTGTACTTTTGTTTATCAGTTTTTAACACAATCAGATCTGAATATCTCATGCGGTTCCTTAATTACACCATTGTCAATAAGAACAACTCATTCCAACAAGTAGTAAATTGGTGTTGAAATCTATAATTATTCTAACATTTTGGGAGGTTTCTACAATTAAAACATTCCGTAAGGTTTAAATAAAAAATTACCCACGAAATCAAATAATAAGAATATAAGAATGAAATCAACTGATCGATGATTTTACATAAAAATTTGGCCATGGATCGAATACCACAACTCTCTCGCTGCATCAACAACTCACAGAATCACAACTACCTGATCTCAACCGCCTTTATTTTGGCTGTCACTGTTTTGTTCTTCCTACTGATCTCCGATAGAGAATTCACTAAACCTTTATTTCTAGTTTCCGATGATCATCGTACTGATCTCAGTTTGGCGGTGAGCTTAATTATTACGTTTTTTTTTACAGTCTGTTCTGATTTTCTAGTAATCTCATTGCATGGGTTGTGTCTTTGTTAATTTGAAAGGAGAGGGAAGACATGTCAATCGACCGGGTTCTTAAAAAGGCGGCAATGGAGGATAATACAGTCATTGTGACCGTTCTTAACGCCGCTTGGGCGAAACCTGGGTCTGTTCTCGATCAATTCTTGGAGAGTTTTCGCATCGGCGATCGGACTCTCAGGCTTCTAAATCACCTGGTGATCGTGGCATTGGACATGGAAGCGTATAAAAGATGCAAAATGGTGCACCGCCATTGTTTGTCTGTTTCCACTCCGGGAGTTGACTTCTCGGGAAAGAACAATTTCATGACAGATGGGTACTTGAAGATGGTGTGGAGGAAGATCGATTTCTTAGGAATCGTTCTTCAAAAAGGTTATAATTTTATTTTCACGGTAATTTTTCTCACACAGACCCTTGGACTTTATTACTTTTATTTTGGGTGACCCAAACCCGTAAACCCATTAAAATTAACGCTATTAGGGTTAAGTGTAAAAAAAATCCATTCTCCTAGAACATACACACTACATTTGTTGAATAACTGATGATGGTCTTGTAACAAAGTAAGGTTGGTTCGCTGGTCTCATAAACTGTTAAGGTTTCTGAGGTTCAAGATTCAAATCTTACTTTATACATTTTCAATTAAATTTATCTGATGATATATTATGTGGTTCTGGTATATCATCCATAGGTTGACAGTTTTATATCTGTAAAGAGATACTTTTCGTTATCAAAAAAAAACTGATGATGGTCTTGCATGTTGTTGATATAGGATACTGATATCTTGTGGTTTCGCGATCCTTTGCCTGTCTTCTATTTGGATGGAGATTTTCAAATATCTTGCGATGATTACAGAGGAAATCCTTTGGACATGCGAAGGAATAGGCCGAATTCTGGTTTAAGTTATGTGAAGTCTAACAATCGAACCATAGAATTCTATAAATTCTGGTACAGATCAAGATTGAAATTCCACAGAAAACATGACCAGTCTGTGTTTAATTTGATCAAGCATGATCCATTTATCAAGGAAATTGGATTACAGATCAAATTTCTCGATACCGCCTACTTTGGTGGGTTATGTCAGATAAGTAAAGATTTTCAGAAAGTCCGCACAATGCATGTAAATTGCTGTATCGGTCTGAAAAAAAAGGTGTTGGATCTAAGAGCTATGCTTGAGGATTGGAAAAGATTCTTATCTTTTCCTCCCACCATAAAGAATTCACATTCTGCATTATGGAGTGTGCCAAAAAATTGCAGGTATTTTAAATTATAAAACTTATTTTTGTATTCTCATTATATTAATTTGGCATGCCTTAGTTTTGATATTGGTTCTGTCTTTCCAATTACAGCTTGAAGCCAGTTATTGGATAAATGGATTTGCATTAAATTTTTTAAAGATGAAGATCAAAGAACAAGTTTGAATCAAAATTTCTACAATACTATATATTTTACAGGTGCGCCCAATTATATTTGCAGCTACATACGCTAAATATGTAACCGTCGTTCGATCCTCAATCATGAGGGAGAATATAATGAAGATCGTTGTTCATTAATAAATGTAGTTGTACTTGAAGTACAGGAACAGACTTTTTAAAATTTATATTTATATTTTGTAGATGCGTGAATAGTTGTCTTTTAACAAAATAAAAAGTTGGAAAAATCTAACAAAAGCGTTATTTCTTCCAGATTTAACGTTCCTCGGTCTCCTCACTATCGTTCTTTCACGTACATCAGTTGTCGCTGTCAACTTTGCTTCGTTGTTCTTTATAGTCGTTGTTCGAATAGTACTATCTATACTCCATTTCATAGATTGAATCTGTCATTTCTATATCTCCCTTATATTTCTTTGTTTTTTCCTCTTTCCACCTTTCCAAACTCATTAGGGTTTTTCTTCGCCGGAGATCGTATACACCAGAGAATTGATCGCACACGTATGTATGACTTGTACGTATACGTAGTTCTATTTTTTTTTACATTTGGTTGTCGATATAGATCTCTTATTATGTTTCATCGATCTATTTGAAATACACATGAAATTTAAATCTAGGGTTCTTGAGTATCCACAGTCTATCATTTTTTTTTACCTTAGTTTCGTATTTTCTTTCTGCCCTAGTTATTTAAATGATATCCTCTTTGAACTATTGTTTTTGGTAGTATCTGTGAACGACAACTTGTGATAATGTGGTAACGTGAAATGGTGCGGGCATTGGAGGAGTCGAAAGACAGATGACATAGGAGGAGCCGGACGATAATTCCTGAAGAATCGTTCCAGAAGAAATGCTTGTATCTGATGATGAATCTAAGTCGCTTGTATCAGTATGTAGAGTTAGAACAATCAAACGTATTCAATTCCAACCAAATGGCAGAAGGGAAGTGTCATTCTCATCAAAATTAAAATAACATGAGAGGAATCACTAGATAACATAACAATGAAAATTCCATAATCATCAGATGATATTATATATGTTAGAGGTATCATCAGATAAGATTACCTGGGAAACATCTGAGAATCATCATATAAAATGATAATGGGTGGACTATCCATACATGGAGTTAAGATTTGATCCAGTAGAAGAAGTTGGAGAATGCTATGATCATATATACTAAGGGCTAAAGGTTGGTGATGAATTTCTAAAACCGAGAGCATGTAGTTTACAAGTGGGCAGATAAGAAAAGTACAAGTTCCGTCTTACAAATATGGCAGATGGTGACTCTTGTACGACGACGGTAGAAAATATCATCGAAAAAGCACATATTTGTCAAAAGAAACAAAATACCTTGAGAGGAGACGAGTCTTGGGTAGAATATCGAGTTGATAGTGAAAGTTGGAGATGATGGTATGTAAAACGAAATGATAAAAATCTAGGTTGGAAGGATCAAAGATATTATTTCAAGCTAATGTACAAGTTCGAAATGTTATAGTTCTGACTAAATTGAAAAAGTGGTAGAGAACATATCAATTAATGATAAATAGTTAAAAAAATACACAATGATAAAGATAAAAAAAATAGTTTACTACTAAGAATCTGCAAAGTAAGATGGGCTCACTGGATAGTTTACTAATAGTTTAATTTTAATAGTTTACTACTATTAAAATTTCTGAGGTCTAGAGTTCAAATCTTACTTTGTACATTTTCATTTAGATTTATCCGATGATATATTATGTGGCTCTGCTATATCATCCGGAGGTTGACAACTCTAAAAAGAGATACCTTTCGTTATCAAAAAAAAAAAGATAAAAAAATACAAAGAATATTAAGAACCGCACAGAGATAATTAAATAGATCGACAGCAAACAATGTGATTGATGATGTTCTTTTTATTTTTCTAAAATAGAGTTGCGTTTTATTTGTATCAGTTCACCTCGAGATGTTCGCCAGACGTTGTTCACTGGGGAAGACAATTGAGTGACAGGAAGATGACCGCACGATGGAAAAAGGAGGACACCGACAAGTTCAACGCAAGATGGCACATAAAGGTTCAACGCACCAGATAATTAGATCGATAGAAATCCATATTTTATAACTATATATGTGTGTGGCTTTATTTATAAAATACAAAATTTAATTGTAAATAGTAGGATATCATGCATGTATCCTATAATATCCTTTACACATCATTTAGTTGGCATGTGACTCTTAGAATCTAGGGTTAAATATTGGTTCGCAAATCGTTACCCTAGCTTTCCTCCCCTTACCATGAAGTCATATTACCCAACAAGGACCTAGAATGCCTCGTGTGAGGACAACGCATCGGAGAGGAGGACCAAAGGATGGAGGAACTAGAGTTTGTAACCCTCTTGATCTTTTATGTATCAGAAGACATAATATATTATCAGTTACATTATATTGGAAATTAAATAAAAATACGTACACAACGAGACTTGAAACTTAAACGATCAGAATCTTTAATAGTTATTAACTTATTATGACTAGTTGAGTTAATTATCTTTCTCTGAAAGAAGGTTCAACCTCTTTTGTGTTTTCGGAGATCAACACAACAAATCAAAAATCAAACATTTTAAATAATTAAATTATACAATTTTTGAATTGTGTTATTATAAACTTTTCATATATCATTTTATTATAACATAATAATATAAATATAAAATATTCAGTTAAAAGATATTATTATACAATCAGTTAATTAAATCAGTAATCAGTTGTTAGTTTAACTATTATATTAGATAATTTCTAAATATTAAATTAAGAGACTCAACAATGTGCCGGGTCAAGGCCGAGACCGAGCCTGTTACGTTAGGTTAAATTAAAAGTTACGTTAAGTTCAAATTAATAGACCAAGACCGAGCATATTAAATATTGGTTAATTAAGTTAAATTATCGCTCTTTTTTACTCTGTTAATCAGAATACAGGTTAATTTTTTAAAATTAGTCACAGATAATAAATAAAATAGTCACAGATTAATTTTTTTCGGTGGCTATTTTTTTAAATTTAACTCGTTTATCGATTACAAAAACAGTCACGAATTCATCCATGGCTAAATTAATTAAAGGGAATTGCATGACTAATGACTAAAAAACAGTAGTCACCAGACCTATGACCACGGTTGTTCTCGTGGCTAAATTAATTTAACCACGGATTTCATCAAAACGCCACTGATTTTGTAAATATTTATAAAGTTTTTATAGGTATTATCATTTTAAAATTATTAAATAATTTCTATATAATCAAAATTCAAAAGAGATTCAACATTTCAATTTTCAACCTCGTTTAATATTTCTTGAATATATAAATAGATAAGAAAACATAAATAAAAAATTAATTTAAATTTGATCATTTAAAAAGATGTTGAAAAATGAGAAGAGACCAAATGTTTATGATTTTAAAATATCGGTTATCTTATATGGTTTATTATCAGTTACTGCACGGCCCGAACATCACCGGACAGTACGTGCCGTCGATGCCGTGGAATTGGAATTTCACGGTCGTTCTCACTTCTGGATGCCATACCGGAAAATTTGGAAATCCTCCTCGTCAACGCACATATCCCCATGGCTAGTGGCAGATTACTCATAGGGGCATGGGCGAGCCTGTACAAATTCTTCGGCGTCGGATACGTACGGTGTGGGAATGTCAACATCGGACACCCCGGTCGTACACTGGTCATCCTCTGACACGACGCCTGAAGTCCTACATGCCGTCCGAAAATCAACGATGTAGACAATTTAGGTATGTCCGAGCCTGAAGGATATATATAACAACAGAGTTATGAAGCAGCTAGTGAAATTAGTTAGAAATAAGTAGAATAAATTCATGTATAAATACAGAACCTTGATAAATTAATAAATCACGATTTTGATTCAATCTCTCAAACCGAGTCAGATCTCATATGGTACCATACACTAGGTAACTAATCGTGAGAAGCATCTTTAGTTGCCGCATCTTCTTCGATGACGACAAGCGCAGCCGTTTCGTCTGCTGCAAATCCGGCGAACCGATGAAAGTCGTCATGAAACCTCTTAAATGCGTCGTCCTCGACAGGAGCAACTATTTCTCTTGGGAGGCTCAGTTCACGGCGATGCTAAGGGGCTTCGATTTGGTCGGCTATGTCAAGGGAGACGTCGCCCTTAAAGAAGTAATTAACTTAATAAAACACAATAATTACTGAATTGGATCTAATTGCAAATAAGTAAAACAGAAGCACTTACAGTTTTAACTAAGAAAGAAACTGTAAGGTTCAGTTTGCAATCTTTACCACTTAAAACTAATAACAGAATAAAAAAGGAACGTGAGGACTGGACTGCAAGTTTACCCACTTAAAGGCCATCAAAGAATATATAAGAGGACGAGGACCAAACTGGAAGTTTACCCACTTAACAGAATAAAAAGAAACGTGAGGACTGGACTGCAAGTTTACCCACTTAAAGGCCATCAAAGAATATAGAAGAGGACGAGGACCAAACTGCAAGTTTACCCACTTAAATTAAAGTAATCGGGTAATTGGGTATTTGGATCATCAACTGATTAAAGATCCATTTAACCGAGTTTGTGTTATTAGTTTGTATTAGTTAGTTAGTTAGTAATAATCTTAGTTAAATAGTCTATTGTAATTAAACAGAAAAAATTCAATAGAGTTTACACTGATTTGTATGATTAGTAGCTAATTACAGTTCTACAGTGAATAACGGCTACTTGTTGGTTAATGCGAATTAACCTAACTTCTTTCCCCCTTTCTTCAATTGCTCGCCAGACGACGAGCTCTGCCTGCCGGAGCCAGCCCACAGCTCCCAAATCCTCCGTTGGATCGACGCCATACTTTTAACATGGTATCTACTGGCAAGATCGACTACGCTTCCGCAGGAAAAGAATCCATCGGCACTCCAGACAGGGAGAATCAATCCGGATCAAGCCCATCAGCTTCTCCATCTCCTCCATCAATTATGAAGTCTCCTTCTCGAAAGAATCATTCTTCATCCAAGCAGCACAGGTCTCACACCCATAAGTCATCTCACAGCTCCAAACACAAGAGGTCACATGCATATGTCTCTGCTATAAATGACAAAGAGTCAATATACTACTTAAATTCAGGTGACCATCCAGGAGCCCTTATGGTGACTGACAAGTTAAAGGGTGAATCAAATTATCAAAGTTGGGCCAATGCTATGAAGTTATCCTTGATTTCCAGAAGGAAAATAGCATTTGTAAATGGAAAAGTAAAAAGACCAGAGGATAGGTCAGGGAGAGAATTTGAAGCATGGGAAACAGTGAATGGGCTGGTACTATCATGGATAGTAAACAGTGTTGATCCTCAGATATCATCCACGTTAATGCACACTGAAGAGGCTTGCATAGCATGGAAGGATCTCCAAGAAAGGTATAACCAAGGTAATGCACCTAAGGTTAACCAAATAAGGTATGAACTGAATAACTTGCATCAAGGTAATGATAGTGTTACCAATTTCTATGATAAATTTAAAGCTCTTTGGAATCAAAAGATAGAGCTAGAAGAAATAGATTTTTGCAAGATATGTGCCCCCAAGTACAGTGATAAAATGGAAAAAGACAAAATCCATCAGTTCCTATTAGGACTGAATGAGGATTTCAAAACCATAAGAGGGCAAATACTCTCTTATGATGAATTGCCAAGCATGAGCAAGGTTTTCTATCTTATTATACAAGAAGAAAACCAGAAAATAAATTTTAGGGATGATAAATCCAAAACAGAAACTTCTGCCCTATTTGCCAAAAAGTCTAATGAAAAAGAAGAGGGAAAAGGACTTTACAGTAAGAATGGAAAAAAATTGGATACTTCCAAATACTGTGACAATTGTAAATACTATGGGCACATTAGGAAAGAATGTTTTCACATTATAGGTTTTCCCAATGACAAAAACAAAGAAAACAACAAGAAAGGGAATAGGTTCAAAAAGGCTAAAACTGATTCAGCCAATCAAGCCTCTTCCTCAACATCTATAATACCAGGGATGTCTAATGAAGAGTTACTGATGCTCAAAGACTTCTTCCAATCAAATGGTATGATTTATGCTTTCAATTTTTTAAATTTCAAAATAAATCATGCTTATAATATGATAAATTTCAGAATAGAATGGATCATAGATACTGGGGCCTCCCAACACATGACTGGGAACCTTAAGTACTTTGATAAACCACCAACTGAGAATGGTGATCATTTTGTCACCATTCCAAGTGGTGAGATATGTAACACAAAATTCACAAGATAACTATTTCTAAAAATATAATTTTAGAAGATGTTTTATATATACCACAATTCAAGGTAAACTTAATATCAGTAAGCAAGATAATTCTTGATAATAATCTGAAAATATTGTTTGATAATGGAAATTGTCATTTTCAGGAAAACAAGTCAGAGAGAGTGATTGGGAAGGGTAGGTGCCAATATGGGCTTTATCTGTTCAACTCCACTCCCTCTGGATATGCAAATACATCTATACATTCTAAAGTCTGGCATAACAGACTTGGACATATATCAAATGAGAAACTTGCTATATTAGTTAAAAATCAGCAAGTAGATTGTTTTTCTAAAAATGTAAAGAATGTTGTTTTGAATAATTGTGATAATAAAAATTCATTTTTTCAAAATAAAGATTGTGATATTTGTCCATTATCTAAACAAAGCAAACTTAAATACCCCAAAAGTACAACAATAAGTAAAAATCTGTTTGACTTAATTCATATTGGCATTTGGGGCAAATTCCCAATTGTAACTCATGATGGTTTCAAATATTTTCTAACCATTGTAGAAGATCTAAGTAGATCAACTTGGATTTACTTAATTAAAGACAAAGCCATTGCTTATGAATGCATTAAGAAATTCATAATTAAAGTCAAAAATTTCTTTAATAAAAACATTAAAGCAATAAGGAGTGATAATGGGGGTGAATTCAAATCAAATAAATTCAAAGAAATGCTTGAAAGCTATGGAATTATACATCAAGTCACTTGTCCTTACAACCCTCAACAAAATGCAAGGGTTGAAAGAAAACACAAGTGCTTATTAAACATAGCTAGAGCTTTACATATGCAAGCTAATATTCCCTTAAAATATTGGGGAGAGTGCATATTAGCTGCAACCTATATAATAAATAGGATTCCATCAAAAGTTCTAGAAAATAAGACCCCATTTGAGGTTCTACATGAGCAAAAACCAAAATATGACATATTAAGGACTTTTGGATGCTTGTGTTATGCAACAACACATCATAAAGAACATAAGTTCTCCCCAAGAACATTCAAGGGAATATTCATGGGATATCCTCCAAATACAAAAGGATATTTAGTACTTGATCTAGAAAATGAAAAATTTCATATAAGTAGAGATGTAGTGTTTAGAGAAGATATCTTCCCATTCCACCAAGCTAAACCCAAAACCAATGAAAATAAAGCAACAAACATATTTCCAATTCAAAAAGCATTCAATGAACTAGATTCTAGAGCAACACACAATCCTGGAATTTCAATGAAAATTTCAGAAAAATTGGATAATGAACAACCCAAAACACAAAACACTTTAGAAACCACAGAACAAAGCATAAAACACCCTGGAGATCATAAAAATCAGAACAGGGTTCTTAAAAATAAAACAGCTCTGGACAAGTCAGATATAACTGAAAATAATTAGTCTGACCAGTCCTCAACTGAAAAAGAAATATCACATATTTCAGAGGAATTTAGAAATACTCATTCTGATATAAATAAGAATCAGAAAATTCAAAACCAACTCCTCACTGTTAGTCAGACAGAAAAGACACATAAAAGTCATCATACTGAAAAACAAAGCTCAGAACAAAGCTTTGCAACTAATTATAAAGAAAAGGAACAAGATGAAAAATCACCTCAAACTGATTATACACAAAGAAGTATAAATCAGGATGAAAACAATGATACAAAAGCTTGCCAAAGCAAGCCTGGAAATAAAACAGGAATTATAACAAATGAAATTGTAAAAATAAGATTGGGGAGGATAATAACTAAACCCAAGCATTTTGATGAATTCTATATGGATGATAAGTCAAAAAGCAAAATAAAATACCCCATGAGCAACTATGTATCATATCACAGAATAAATCCCAAGCATAAGGAATTTCTCAAACAAGTTAATAACAACATAGAACCCAACACATACAATGAAGCATCTAAAGACCCAAAATGGATAGATGCAATGAAAAATAAGATGGAAACTCTCATCTCAAATAAAACTTGGGATATAACTGAACTTCCTAAAGGAAGGAAAGTAGTAGGTTCTAAATGGATATACAAAATCAAGTATAAACCAAATGGAGAAATTGAGAGATATAAAGCAAGGCTAGTAGCAAAAGGCTTTTCTCAAAAGGAGGGATTTGATTTTTATGAAACTTTTGCACCAGTTGCAAAAATGACCACAGTAAGGCTGTTAATTGCTCTTGCAACACAAAAAAGATGGAATCTATACCAAATAGATGTCAACAATGCTTTCCTACATGGTGATCTCCATGAAGAAGTATATCTAAAAGCACCTCAAGGGTTACTCCAAGAAGGAGATAAAAGAGTGTGCAAACTCAAAAAATCATTATATGGCCTCAAACAGGCCTCTAGGAATTGGTTTGAGAAACTAAGAAATACCCTATTAGAGATTGGATTCTCACAAACAAAATCAGATTATTCCCTATTCATTAGAGAGAAAAATGATAACCTGATATACCTAATTGTCTATGTAGATGATATAATCATCACAGGCAGTAATGAGCTAAAGATAGCATTTCTCAAAATCCAGCTAGAAAATAAATTTAAACTAAAGGATCTTGGAAAACTAAACTACTTTCTAGGAATAGAGGTATTATACTCTAGTGAGGGAACCCTATTAACACAAAGGAAATATGCACTAGAGATACTTAAGGAAAGTGGCATCTCAGGTGCAAAAGAATCTAAGATACCCATTGAGAAAAACATAGATCTCAAAAGTGAATCCAAACAAATTGAAGACCCAACCTTCTATAGGAAGTTAGTTGGGAAGTTAATATATCTTAACATCACTAGACCTGACTTAAGCTATGCAGTACACTGGCTGAGTCAGTTCATGAGTGATCCAAGAGAGGTTCACTTAAAAACACTTTTCAAAGTACTGAGATACTTAAAAGGAGCCCCAGGGCAGGGCATATTATATAAAACAAGTGAAAATTTGAACATCCAAGCCTATTGTGATTCTGATTGGGCTGGATGTCAAATTAGCAGAAAATCTGTGACTGGCTTCTGTATCCTAATTGGAAGTTCCATAATATCTTGGAAATCCAAAAAGCAAGCTACAATATCAAGGTCATCTTGTGAAGCTGAGTATAGAGCAATAGCTCAAACATCTTGTGAATTGATATGGATTCACCAACTAATTAAGGAAATGAAAATAAAAACTAAAAGTGAAACAACAATATTTTGTGACAACAAATCAGCAATTCATCTTGCTAATAACCCTGTTTTCCATGAGAGAACAAAACACATTGAAATAGATTGCTATTTCATTAGATAGCTAATCACCCAAGGGACATTCAATCTTAAGCAAATTGGAACTAAATACCAATTAGCAGATATGTTCACTAAACCCATGGGAGAGCATGAAATTACTTCAGCCTCTGTCAAGCTTGGAGTAATAAACATCTACTCCAGAGCTTGAGGGGGGAGTAAAGAAGTAATTAGCTTAATACTGAATTAGATACTGGATTGGACCTAAGTGCAAATAAGTAAAACAGAAGCACTTACAGTTTTAACTTAGAAAGAAACTGTAAGGTTCAGTTTGTAATATTCACCACTTAAAACTATTAACAGAATAAAAAGAAACGTGAGGACTGGACTGCAAGTTTACCCACTTAAAGGATATATAAAAGGACGAGGACCAAACTGCAAGTTTACCCACTTAACAGAATAAAAAAGGAACGTGAGGACTGGACTGCAAGTTTACCCACTTAAAGAATATATAAAAGGACGAGGACCAAACTGCAAGTTTACCCACTTAAATAAAAGTAATTGGGTAATTGGGTATATGGATCATTGTTTGATTAAAGATCCAATTAACCAATTATTGTTAGTAGTTGTATTAGTTAAGTTAGTTAGTGTTAATTTCAATTTAAATACTCTTTGTAATTAACAAATTAAATTAATACAATTCTATACAGATTACACTTAGTGTACAACGGCTACTTTGGGGGTTAATCTAGTTAACCTAATTTCTCCCCAATTTCCCCCTTATTTCTCATCTGATTCCTCACCGGACGGCGAGCTTACACGCCGGAGCTGTCCTCCATCTCCCAATCCAGCCGTTGGATCAACGTCAGACTTTTAACACCTTGTCTATCCCAATCTCAGACCATTCAATTAACGGAAAGTATATAATCGATCTTCAGGGCATATATTCATCGGTTACCCAGATGGAATGAATGGATATATGTGTTTAAATCCAGAATCACAAAAAATTCTTAACTCGAGAGATGTCATATTCTTGAAGAAGGATTTCACATTAAATAAATCAATGCATGAATCATCACATATTCAATTAGAGAAAGAGTTGGTTTTCAATCAAGGTTCACACGGGATTATCAAAACGGTTCAACAACAAGAACAAGAATCTGTTCAAGAACCTATTCAAGAACAAGAAGCTAACGTAAGGAATGAAACTAGTCCTCCACATGATGAAGTATCAAATAATACCAGTAGCATGCATCAAGAAGATCGTGTAAGCATACATCAAGAGCATGGAATGATAACACGAGCAAGGGATGACATCCATCGTCCAAATTCAAAGTATGCACTTAGTGTTGAGTTACTACCAGCCGTTCCAAGGAATATAGCTCAAGCAAAATCCGATTCAGCATGGGCACAAGCAATGGATGATGAAATTCAAGCTTTAAAATTAAATAACAGGTAGAAGTTGGTCCCAAGAACACAAAATCAGAATATACTCACTTGTAAGTGGATTTTTAAATTAAAACATGATGAAATGTGAAAATTTTCACGTCACAAGGCAAGACTAGTTGCCACGGTATGGATCAAATCGACGGTATTGATTACGGAGAAACTTTTGCACCAGTTGTAAAACCAACAACAATCAAACTCATTCTATCTATCGCAATTACACGAAAATGGGATCTTCGACAGTTGGACGTATCAAATGCGTTCTTGCATGGGGTCCTAGAAGAAGAGGTATTTATGTATCAACCTCCAGGATACCACGATAAAGATAATCCACATCATGTTTGCCGCCTTCGGAAGTCGATTTACGGTTTGAAGCAATCACCACATGCATGGTTCCATCGTCTACGTAATTTTCTCGTCAAGATGAATTTTAAAGAAAGCTTGGCCGATCAATCTTTATTCATCGATCTATCTCCATGGTGATGTCACTGCGTACTTTTTAGTGTACGTAGATGACATCATCATCACCACTTCTTCACCAACTTTCACATCTACAATTGTTAACGCACTAAGCCAGGAATTTCGAATTAAAGATTTGGGTGAGTTGAGCTATTTTCTAGGGATTCATGTGACTAAGATGGAAAATGGATTATTCTTAAGTCAACAACAGTACGTCGCCAGCCTATTAGCAGAACAAAATTTGGCTAATATGAAACCGACACTCACACCGATGGAGGTAAAAATTGATTTAGCACAATCCGGAGAGGAGCTGAGCAAAACAGAAGCTACTCGATTTCGACAGATCGTAGGATCACTGCAATACTTAACTGCCACACGTCCGGATATTGCATATGCGGTTAACAAAATCTCCCCGTTCTTCACTAAACCTACCACACTTCACTGGCAAGCTTTGCAACGAGTACTAAGGTATGTTTCCGAGGATCCGTTCGCAGGTATCTTGCTACGACCGATGTCATCAGATACGTTGGAAGCTTACTCGGATGCGGATTGGTCCAGGGACACCTCAGATCGGAGGAGTCATGGAGCTTGGCTAACATACTTCGGTGGTAACTTGGTGTCGTGGCAGTCGAAGAAGCAACCAACGGTGACTAGGTCTTCGACAGAAGCAGAATATAGAAGCTTGGCTGATGTGGCTTCCGAATTAATGTGGTTAAAGAAAGTATTAATTGAACTTGGAATTGAAACATCCGGTCAGACATTAATATGGTGTGATAGCAGAAGTGCAAACTGTTTAACGGTAAATCCGGTTTTACACCCTACAACAAAGCACGTAGCTGTGAGCTATCACTTTATAAGAGAAATGGTGACTGCCAAAAGCCTGGATGTACGACATACTTCCACAAAGGAGCAGTGTGCAAACTTACTCACAAAACCCTTGTCACGGGATGCATTTGGATATCTTCGTAACAAACTAATGAAAACCCTTCCCATCAGTTTGAGGGGGGTATCAAGATAACTAACGATTGAGTAGTTATCAAAGTAGTTAGACAAATAGATAGTTAGGATGATGCATGAATATGTATAAATAGATACAATGATAAATGAAATAAGATGCTTTTCTGATTACTCTAATAATATGAAGGGTCTAAATTCTGGCCCCAAGCCATCAGTCACGAAATCAATGATGTTTGAATCACTAATCCTATCACCGGTGGCCGATAGTACTCTATCGGTGAGTGCACGGACAATTATGACAAAGTCACTCATTGTTTCATCATCAGCTTTTTTAAAATTTCCTAGTTGCTCACGAATGCTTTGAGAATGGATAACCTTGCGTGGTGAGAGATGAGTTTTAAGCATTGTCCAGCAGTCGATAGTTGTTTCGTGATTCACCACTAACGAGTACATGGAGGGACCTACTGCTGCCTGAATCCATCCCATAATGATCCAATTCTTCTCAATCCATTCTTGATATAATGGATTTGGAGAACCACTAATTTCTTTTGCCGGTATAACTTGATTCTTAGAAGCAATCTCCGAAACATGATGTATCCTGAAAAAGTTTTCCATTTGGGTGCGCCAGAAGAAATACGTTTCTCTCTTTTCAAGAGGATTTCGTACCCAATGACCTATCTGGGTCTTGTGCAATTTCTCAATATTAGAGAACCCCACTTTTGCAGACGAGGTTGGCATTTGTTGACAAGATTTAGAACTAAAAGCCATCTGAGATTGTACAAATGCAATTTAATCCGTAAGAAATCCCCAAATTGCAATCTGGAATCTCAAAATTGCAGAAATAAAATAACTCTGAATTGAAATTCTATGCAGTCTGGATTCTCAAGAAGTATGAAATGGCTTTGGAATAAAATTACCAAAATCTTAAGACCTAAATCCACGATTGTTAGAAATCGCAAGACGTCTGAAACGGAAATCGCGATTGGAATAAAATTATCAAAAGTCGTGAGCGGACGTCTGCAACACGATTGAAAAAAACCACGAGCGAGCGTCTGCAACACGATCGAAAGAAATCGCTGCAAATCGCGATTGGAAAAAAAGATCGTGGGCGGGCGACCAAATTGTTGTAATCGGCCGGATGCGATTTGAAATCCCTGTTTATCTGGATGCAATTGGCTTCGGGGGAGTCGATTTGGAATCTAAAAATTCCCAAATTTGGAGTCACAAGAGAGAAGGTTGAAGGAGTAATGAAAACTGATACCATCTTAGAAAGCACTCAACAATGTAATTAAGGGAAAACAATGACTTGTATTAATTATCAAATAGTCTACAAGCATTTATATAGTCATCAATTAACTGACTACAATTTATACTAATTAACTAAAGCTATATATGATTGTTAGGTATAACTCTTGAAGAGTGTAGAGTTATAAATAAGTACTGTGTAGACAATAAGATTATTGAATTTGATTTCAAGTTTATTTCACTTCAAATCTTCATAACAATCACTAGTTATTCTCATGAACTTTACATTCTACTTAAAATACATCTATCTTGATGTCTCCAGCTTTGGCATTCTCTGGTTCAAGAAAACTTGGCTGGTTTGTTGAAGATAAAAGCCTTGCCCACATTCTATCGGTGATGACTACTTTGTTCCGAGACTCTGTCACTCTCTGAAAATAATTGGGTAAGGAAAAAAATTCTGGAGTCAATTTCAATTTTGAAGAAGAATAAGAAGAGTCGTCAATCTTTAGATTTCTCAATTTTTGGAAAACTTACATCAAAGGGGATGTAGGAATGTCTGCCGTTAACAGGTCCAACAGTGAATCCTGTGTATCCTGCCATGGCTCCATGAATGGCACTGTGTGCTAGCAGAGTGCAGTAGACATTGTCTGAGGCATTGCTCGGAATGGCTCGAACCATATAAGTTGGATCTGAATCAATAATAGTCAGGGATTAGCTGTTAAGAAAAAATTGTTGATTAAGCAATTGTTGATTGATTGAGCTGATTACAAACCTATATATTTGAGAGTTATGAGCATCTTCCTCACATTGGCAAAATAATCCTATAAGTCAATTCAATTCTCAATTAATGGTATGGATAATGGATGTATGATAATAGTAAGATGAGTATAGAGTTTTAGTTTACATTGATCTTTTGAGACAGCCAAATTCCAACATCAAGAAGAAGTTTATTGCCGGATGGATCTTTTGCGCTTTCTAAGTTTGCCGACAAGATATCTTGGCCAGCACCTTCGGCGACAACAAGGACTAAATGACCATTCGATTTGAGTCTTTTTTCAATGAACTCAAATAGCCCACCTTTGCCTTCAAGGTAGAATGGTGACTCAGGAATCAAACAGCAGTCCTGTAAGAAAAACATGAGGGGATCTTTTTTAAGCAATGCAAAATTGAAATGTAACATAAGATCGATTGTTATTTGTCGAAGCTTGATAATTACCACGTCTCGGCTTGCTAGAGTGGCGTACATTGCGATGAAACCTGTGAATCAAGCATGTATAAGAGATCAAGCTAGAATTTCAAATGCATTTTGATTATCATTAAGATTTGGAAGTTGAAACAAACCACTATGTCGACCCATAAGTTTAACAACACCTATGCCATTCTCGCCACTTTCAGCCTCCACATGCGCCGCATTGATGGCTCTTAGAGCTTCTTCGACTGCACTGTCAAACCCAAATGATTTGTCTATAACCTGTTTCATTTCATTTCAAACCATCCATTATTACCTATCATCAAATAGTTTTATTTTTTATTTTTTTTATAACTAAAATAACTACCATGATGTCATTATCGATAGTTTTGGGTATTCCAACAACCGATACTTTTAACCGTCTCCTTTGAATCTCCTAGAAAAAGGAATAAATTCACATACATAAATCACTCTGTTACCATATAAGTCCCAAATTACCCTGATACCATGTAATTTAAATTCAAGTACCTCGAAAATTGTGGAGGCTCCCTTCTGAGTTCCATCACCTCCAATTATATAAACTTGATTAATCCCTCTGTCTTGAATGTTGTCGACAATCTTAGTTGTGTTTTGTCCTCCTCTTGATGTTCCCAAAATCGTTCCACCTTTTTTATGAATGTCATTAACATTTTTTGGTTCTAAGAAGTTGTAGTTATTGGAATAGAACCCTTTGTATCCTCCCTGAATTGCAAAAAAAAAAGTTTGAATTCGACAAACTTATTAAATTTTAAACGAACGAATCGAACCCAAACTCAAATTTGGGCTCGTTTAGTTAAACAAATATTGTGTTTGTTAGACTCGATTAACATCCCTAATCATCGATGAATCGGAGAGATATATGATCATGACTAACCTGTATGCCATAAATTTTGGGAACACCATACATGTCGTGTAATCCACAGACCAATTCTCTGATCACAGTGTTGATACCGGGACAAAGACCTCCACATGTGACTATACAAGCGTTTACATCAATTGGTTCGAAGTACACCTTTTGCCGGGGACCGGCACGGCGGAAGTGGATCGATCTTGGGCTATTCTTATGAACAACAATCTTTTGGGCAACGCTGTCGTCCTCGTTGACGAAGTACTGCTTCGTTGTAGCATATGCCGGATTACTCTGCAATGGATTGGGATAGTTCTGCATAGTAATAACAACAACAATCAATCAATATATGACAGTTAAATGGATTAATGAATGGAGAAACTGGAAAGGGAGTTAAGGAGAACATACAGAGAGTTTAGGAATGTAATCAAGTAAGTGTGGGACGTCTTCAAGAACATAACCATCATCTCCATGGATGATCTTCTTCTTGTCAGTTGGAGATGTCGGAATTGCAACGGTCAAGGAACCCATCAGAACAAAGAATGAATAATAAATGGATGACTTTTGTTTTCTACTTATGATGGAATTTGGAAGTGTTTGAAAATCTGAATGTTGATTTGGAGAATTTATACACATGAAATTCAACTGTTTGAAGAAGACAAGTGGTGTACGTAACTTATCTGGCTTCCGAGTTCCCGCCGTTGGTAAATTGGTGGTTGCAACTGGAAGAGCAGATTAACAATTTGGTTGGATTTTCTTTACGTGTTTAATATAATAAAACTCAACTACAATGATGTGTAGGAATGATAGGATTATATATTTAGATTGATTATCAAATATGTTGATGTCAAAATATACTAAATTAATCATGTCTATTAGATTGATTTTACATCGTACATGTATTATCTTTTGCAATATACCATTACGTAAAAAAACCCAAAATGAAAACGAATGATTTAAAATAACTAAATAATACACGTTTTTTGATATTATTGGTAAAACTTTGACGGTGACTAAAACGTATGTAGAATTTGAAGATCTTGAGGAGAAGTTTGACTTACATTTTACACATTTCAACTTTGAACTTTATTTCTTTTAGTGTAAACAAATAATTCTCAATTCCTAAAAAAATGATTTTCAATTAAGATTTGCAGTTTAAGTTACGGTGCTCTGGAATCATCTAGAAAGGTGGATTTTCAACCTTTTTATATTTCAAACCTTTAACTACCTTCCGACAACAAGGTCAGCAGATTCCATCTACCTCCCATATCAATATATCATATATGTCATATGATGTTATAGTTTTTTATAAGAGTAAAGTAAGTTAACACTGAAATGATTTAAAAAAGAACCCAAAAAGTAATCATTAATTAAGGGATTTTTTTGGAAAGTGAAGTCATTATCAATGGCAATTAGCACAAAACATTAAAACACAGCCTATTGTTACTTAGGTTTCTGTCTTAACTCATAATACCAGAACATCATGTGGCCGACAAGTTGGTGATTAGTGAGGGATGAGCTCATGCGAACAATTGAATTAGCAGCACATTGTTTTGGAATTCAAGGCTTTTTTTGTCTTTAGACTTCTACTGTTCTAGTGTAAACGAAGGTTCAAACCAACTTGACTTTTGAACGGAGTTTCTTGGATCTCGAATAATAAGAAAGCTGATCAATAACTAGGAACAAGGAGGGAGGGTAGTGGAACTACCAGGTTTGAATTATGGAGGTGGAAAAAAACAACTTATTGGTTGGTTAGTCAAGGAGGAAATCAAAATATTTCTCTTGTTTTATACCCTTCTAGATGACCTTCACATACTATTTAGGATTCGAACCACACCTTAAAATTTGGCATACTGTGAGAATTTTGGGAGGCTTGACTTGTCGAGTCGTTTAGTTCGCGTGAAACTCTGAATTGACCGACTCGTAGCTTGGCACATGCATAACTGTAGAAAGTAATAAGATCGGATTAGTATATTAGATAGCACAGCTTTGTGATGATAAAATGTAACTAAATTGAATTTGTCTAAAAGGGTAAGGGTTTAGTTTACTGTTTACCATCTCCCCAAGATGCCATTGTCAGTGGTGATGAAATTATTTTCTCGGAGAGCACAGTAATGTCTTTTAAAGTAACTTCCTCGACAGCCTTCAGAAAATGCTCAATGGGTTTCCTGATTAATTAATCAGGGCACACAAAAAGATATTTTAATTAATTGACTAATGCACAGATCAAATCTAAGATGTTATAATGGAATATTTTAAAAGACGGATCAAATATATAAGATGTTATAATGCAATCATTTTAAATAACAAATCAAGATAGATGAAAGATAAATGTCAAACACGTAATGTATGTTAGATTCAAGATTAATCACGCAATAAAAGAAGATACACTTCTCCATAAGTTAATGGGTGTAATCAATTGATTACTAAAGCACAGATCATATCTAAGATGTTATGGTGGAATCATTTTAAAAGATAGATGAAAGAATGTCAAACATCTAGCTTATAATGTATGTTAGATACTTGGATTCAATATTAAGTGTGTAAAAAAAGAAGATACCTTTCTCCATAAGTTAATATTTGCCTTCCAATATCCTCTGCGGCAACCATCTGTGACGTGTGGGCAAATGTAAGCAAGAACTGCAATTTCCGAAAGGAAAAAGGAAAGAAAAACTATTATAACCCCACAAATATAGGACTTACTCTTGATTCGAGATTCATTAAAACAGCAGACTTTGTTGCCATTATCGCACGGTTTAGTTGGATCTGATCAACTGGCAAACAAGAAAAACCAACTGTCAATATATGGAAAATGCCTTATTTTTACGATACACGATCAAGGGATCAATAAAGATGAATAAGAAGAAACCTTGTCCTGCTGTTGCAATTGAAGTTAGTTCCCTTACAGCCAAATCAACTGCCTTGTTTATAAATTCTGGGCCCTGCATAAAATATTAAAATGAAAAACAAATCAGAGTTATTCAAGAGTGTGAATACTGAATACAATTGCTATCGAGATAAACAATAAATTCCTACAATCCCATCTTAATCAAATCAAACTAGGGGATACTTTGAAGTATATAGTATGGCATCGGAAATGGGAATGACCGGATGAGAGACTTACAGCAACTGCATGGATTCCAAAAACACCTGTATTATTATACAAACTGTTGAAGGCAGAGAATGATTGAATTTGGTGGAATTCATTCAAAACACGGAGATCTGTTTCAAAGAATTATATCGAGAAGTTAAAAGCTATTGCCATAATTCCTGTAAAGTATTAAGAATCCAGTGATAATGCTATATAATATATGATTAAAATGCACTGTCTAGAAAACCAAACATACATAACCGTGAATACATTCCTTTTCCCGGACCTCCAGCAGAAAAAGAGCCACCACCACCCATAAGCATCTGAACACACAAATCACATCAGTTAGGAGTTTGTATGAATGATATTACAAATATACGATTGAAAGAAAAGAAAATATAACAGGAAAATAATCAGACAATACTAATCACTAATTCACTACTAAGATGAAGATATGAAACAAAGCTAAAAATTCAATACCTGAAGAACTGTCAAAGTCATAGCTTCTTTTTCCTTCACCCACCCCCCAGGAACTTCAAAAGCTAAAGCAACATGGGTATCCTGAATTCAAAAAACATAGACATATATAAAAGTCTTGCTATAAAAAAAACAAGAAGATACATTGAATGCTATGAAAATCATTAGGAACAAACTGGTGATTCAGCTTGACATCGATAATCTCCTCCAACATAAACAGATTTTGGCTCTTTTGGGCGAGGTTCCTTGGGAAGATCAGATAAAAGTGGTTCGGCGTACGAAACCAGATCATCATGTTCAACACCTGATCCTGCAATTACTATACGAGGAGCCGAATAATGTTCCTATATTTACAAACCAATATAGTCAGAGCCAAGTAACAAATCTGTCAAATCAAATAATACCATGTGAAATAAGTTGTGGGTGAAAAATCAGAAGACTTACAGCAACAAATTCCTCCAGGACTGTACTATCTAATTGATTTATCGCAGATTCAGGTGCCATAAGGGGATTACCCAATGCCCCAGAAAAACCTGCTGAGTGAATTGCTTCCAGAATAAGACTTTCCGGTTTATTAGAAATCTGTAAAATCTCAGCCTTCACCTTTTGCAGCTGTACTTAATTTCATAGGAAAAAGATTGAAATATGAAAATATCAGATTCATGATATTAATATTGTAGACAAATTGTTGCTGCAATATAAATATATAATAGGATGACTTACCTGTTCATTGACCTCCCAGTCAAGAAAAGTAGGGTTCCTGACACAGTCGATGAGCACTTCGACCATTTGAGGCACATATGTTTTCAAAGCGTCAAATGTATAACACATATGTTCTCTAGAAGCTGATGCTGTGATATGACCACCAATGGCTTCTACTTCACGAACAATACGAAGATGACTCCTGTTTGTTGTACTTTTAAAAGCCATCCTCTCCAAAAGGTGAGTAGCACCGCATGAAATGGGTGACTCATAAATGGAACCACAGTCAACATATAAACCTATTGAAGCAGCAGGATTCTGCAAATTTAACCAAACAAGAGAACACAAATATGAATATGTGAAAGAAATGAAGAATGCTATAATTTCAATGTTTGTCAAAACTTAGTAAGGAGTAAGGACTAAGGAATAAAGTACTTACATGAGATGTTTCTGATGCAATCCTAATACCATTTGGAAGAGTTGTGATATTTGTCTTGCTTGGTTCAACATAATCAGGCAAGGAAGGTGGAAGAGAAACATCTGCTAGAGGAAAATGTAGAGCGGGAAGTGAATTATGTTTCTGTCCTGTAAGAAAGCTAAAAAACCCTCCAGATGACTTCTTGACTGAAGTCGTACTAGCATATCTAGTGGAAGAACTTCCGAGAAACCCAGAAACACCAGCCTGGTGCTGAATAGAAATGATAACTTTTGTAGTTGAGTCATTTTGTGTTTAATGACCTATGTTAAGTAATACTTTACAATAGTATAAACTATAAAATGTATAATATAATATTAAAAGATATGTTAAGCAATATATTGAGGAATGGAAAACAAATTCAATAACATGGGACCAAAGAAAAGGATTAATTATATCACTACATCGTACGACTATTTAAGTATTTAACAGCTTTACCCTAAAACTAGTAATTTACACACTGGGCTCACTGTCTCAGTTGATCATTTTTTAACAGAAGTTATTGAGGATTTTAGTCAAAATATAAAAAATTAATTAAGACTTTATAAGGTTGGTTTTATATTTTTATATCATTTTGACCAAAATCCAAACTATAGTATATAGATAAGTCATTTAAAAAAAATATAATTGTATTGTAACAAATCAAAATCTAAGTCATCATTGCAAGTTCTTATATCTAAGATTCTAGGAATTGTGTAGATTTTTATAAGGTACTTTATTGTCTAGAAGTATTTAAAAAAATTACCATACTTCAACTTTAATGTTCTAGGTATTTTTTGGATTAATTTTCCTGAGGTAATTTATTGTCTAGGGATTAGTTCTCATATCTAATTCAACTTTTTTAAAATAATAAATATTTGGCATCAATGGTGATTGAACCCTCAAGCTCTTGTATCACACAATAACGTCCTTACCTCTATAACAACTGATTGAGGATAAAAAACTAAGTTTCAACATTTAAGTAATCTAAATTAAACATTAAAACATTGTTAGTTACTTAATTCAGTTAATTGTAGCCTTTTAGGTGACAATGATTAAAGACTTAAAATTAAACAATCAACCACTAATATGAATAATAGAATTTAAAAAAAAAACAGTAGAAGAAATCTTTTTCCATGAAAACAGGAATCTATTTTTCACATTGGGCTTCATAAAATAAAATCCCCTTTTAGATCACCATATCAGGTTATCTATAATCTCCATCCATCAACTGTTGAAATTTAGACCCGAATGAAAGATTCTTAATTTTGATAAATCTAAAATAAAAATCAATCCAGAAATCAAATTGCAAAAATAAAAACATTGTGAAACCCGACGAGAATAACTGAACACGAAAAATCATCACCTTGAGAGCCTTGTGAAGGGACGTTGATACTCCTCTGTACATGGTGGCTAGTAGTGCGCCGTTAAGAGAATCCAAAACGACAGGAGATCAAAATAGGGGAGAGAATAAAAGAAACGATGCCAATATTTACGCGGATCTTTTCCTTCAAGGATCCGATTGTATATATGTCGGGCGGGTACACTGGAGTCGAACAATGTGAACTCTAACTATAAATAGGCCGAACTCTACATCAATCATCAGCCCAAATATTAACTTTTTTTTTTTTTTTTTTTTTTGAGAAATTAAATTTTTATTACTGAAAAGTTGTTGGGCATAGTCCAAGATTGCAGAATATAGGGAAATGCAAGTACAGTAAATGTAAAAATATTGTCTATCTCTTATTAGTCTTATATAGCTATGATCCTGACTAACTGACCAAAGACTGAAGCCTCAAGAGGTTGGACTCCCTTGAACGTATAGAATGTAGAATCGCAATACTCACATCCTTTATAATTTCTATGTTGACAATTTTTGAAGGTCTTGTGAATCAAATATTAACTTTGAAAAGAAATATTTTACTGTCATAACTTTTACTGACAGATTATTACTTTTACTGCAACTTTTCCGACTAAAAGATCATTCTCCGTCAGTGCAGTAGATGCGGGAAACGGCGAAGGGCTGGCGATAGGAATCGATCTCGGTGCTACCAACTCCTGCGTAGCCGTCTGACGAAACGATCGCGTCGACATGATCCCTAATGATCAGGGTAACTTCACTACACCTTCGTGTGTGGCGTTCACCGATTCAGAGAGGCTCATCGGTGATGCTGCTAAGAATCAAGCCGTTCGGAACCCTCTCAACTCTGTGTTTGGTAAGTCTTTGGTTTGGTTTGTTCTGCTATTCGATTCTCCTCACGAGTCATGAACCATGCAGATGCCAAAAGGTTAATCGGGAGGAGATTCAGTGATCAATCTGTACAGAGTGATGCTAATTAAGCACTGGCCGTTCAAGCTCACGGCTGGTCCCGACGATAAGCCTATGGTAACCGTTCACGGCTAGTCCATTCGATTCTCGTCAGTGGCTCCTCTAGGATTCCCAAGGTTCAACAGCTTCTTCAGGAATAGTTGTTGTGGTTTCTTCAGAAGCATATCAAGTCCATGTTCCAGAAGTAGTTGCAGTTGTTGTACATGAAGTTGAAAAAGTTGATTTTCCAAAAGTAGTTGCAGTTGTTGTGCATGAAGTTTAAAAAGTTGATATTCAATAAGTAGCGTCAGTTGTTGTTCCAGCAATAAAACCGTTTAGATTGTTTAATAGCTGATTGAGATGTAATGATTTTAATATGATTTTTACCAAACCATGAGTAACGTTGCAACTCGAGTCTAACGAACTTGAATAAACGAGTATACTCTTGGGTTTGGGTTCGGTTCGTTTAATAACCGAACCTAACCGAATCTGAACTCGAACCGAATAGTTCGTCGAATACTGAACTTTTTTTACATCATCTTAAAAATAAACATTAAAAAAATAAACATGTTCATCTGACCATCTTTAAAAATAAACAATAAAAAAATATTGTTTATAGTCTATTTTCTTTTGCTGAGTCAATTCTTAGTCATCTTTTCTTTTTGTTGATTAAAAACCAGCATTAATATACTATATTAATGAAAAATTGCAAAAATATACATAAGTTATGAAATATATAATATAAATTTATAATAAAAAATTATATAATATAAGTTTATAATATAAATATAAAATAATAAAAATGTTAAATGAATCGAACCGTTCGTCGAACTTCAACCAAGGTTTGGATTCGGTTCGTTTAATTAAACGAATCTATTTCAAGGTTCGATTCGTTTAATAACCGAACCGAATAGTTCGTCGAATACCGAACTTTTGTTGCAACGCTAAGCATGGGAAATGAATATTTTGGACTTCCAAATATTCATACTTCAAGAAAAATTAAAGAGAGTTCAAACAGCAGTAAGAGACTGGGCTCTCATCTATGACAATCCATCAATTAAATCAAGAGAAGTTTCTACCAAATTAAATTCAGCAGTGAGTTTCAGATTGTTGTGTTTAAACATCCTTAGAGGAAGATGAAGGAGAGGTCATGAGGATGAGAAGAGAGTAACACACAAGGAATTAGTTTGCAATGATCGAGTGAGTGATCATGCATCTTCTCCATCTCTATTTATATACATTTAAGAATGAATAATATGGGTTGGTAATTACAAGAGTGTACCTCTACCTAGTAACAAATAATAGAATCAAATCAGGTATTTGGTTATAACTGATTTGATTCCCTTCTAGAACATTCTAGAAGGGTTGGCTATAATCCAATACTTTCCCTCAAACTAGTGTGGAATCGCACACACCTAGTTTGTCTCTGATTTACAAGTATCTGGATGATGGTAGAAGTTTTGTAAACTCATCAGCCAACTGTTCCTTAGTGGAGATATGATGTACTTGCAGTGATCCTTTCCTTATTAGTTCTCGTACGAACTTGAAGTTTATAGTCATGTGCTTCATTCTTGAGTGAAATACGGGATTATGAGCCAAATATTTCGCTCCTAAATTGTCAGTCCAAATATATGGATCCTTCTAACATATAAAGCCAATTTCACGTAGTAAATTATGTACCCATATAATTTTTGCTGTTGCATCTGCCAGAATGCGGAATTCTGCTTCTGTTGATGATCTGACAATGGTGACTTGTTTCTTGCCTGACCAAGATATGAGATTGTTGCCAAAGAAAAGAGCGAAGCCACCTATACTTCTTCTATCATCGACATAACTGGCCCAGTCCGCATCTGAATATGCCTCAAGTGTAAATACTTTACTTGGTGAAAATACTAGTCCATACCCAGCTGTTCTATGTAGATATCTCAATACTCGTTTTACAGCTGCCCAGTGTGTGGTGATGGGCTGTTATATACTACAAGAAAACAGAGCTACGCCCACGGGCTGAGCCACGGCCAGTAAAATCCGTAAGAATTGACACAACTTGTTTACAACGAATGCTATATCTGGTCTGGTATGCACTAGATATAACAGTGCACCTACTGTTGATCGATATAGTAATTTATCATGAAATGGTTCTCCTTGTATAACACTTAGTTTTGAAGTTGACACCATTGGAGTTGGTGCACTTTTGGATTTCTGCATGTTTGTACGATCTAGAAGATCGGATATGTATCTCTGTTGTGATAACAGAAATCTCCCAGATTTTATTCTTGTTAGTTCCATCCCGAGAAAGAATTGAAGTATTCTTATGTCCTTTAATCTGAATTTTGAGGATAATGTGGTGATAAACTTTTGTACCTCTGTTTCGGAGGATCTTGTGATGATTATATCATCGACATATACTAGCAAGAAAATAGAGTGACCATTTTGTTGATAACAGAAGAGTGATGAGACTGAGTTCGTGATGTGAAAATCGATGGTTGTCAAAAAACTGTTGAGCTTTTCGTACCAAGCTCTTGGAGACTGACGTAGCACATATAGTGATTTATTTAGTCGACATACCTTTTTGGGATATCGCTGGTTAATAAATCCTGGGGGTTGTGCCATAAGCACTGCTTCCTTGAGATCTCCGTTTAAGAATACATTATCCACATCGAGTTGATATAGCTTCCATCCTTTTGAAATGGCTAATGTGATGAAGATTCGGATAGTTGGAAGCTTCACCACTAGACTGTATGTTTCATCGAAGTCCACCCCCTCAATTTGAGAAAACCCTCGATCCACCAATCGTGCCTTCTTTCTTTCAACAGATCCATTTGACTTTCTCTTTATCTTGTATACCCATTTACATGACACAATATTCGTGTTTAAAGGTGTATCTACAAGTGTTCATGTGTTGTTTTGGGAAAGAGCTCGAACTTCAAGTTCCATTGCTTGAACCCAATCAGATGACTTTGATGCTTGTTTGAACGTCTTGGGTTCAATCATATCATCTAATTTCGTCAATTTGTGGCCATCTAGTACCATGTAGTCAATTGTTGGTATGTTGCGTCGTGGACGCCCAGATGGATGTAATGGAGGTGCCACTGGTGGTGGAATAGATTGATTTAGGAGTGATGAGGATGTTATTTGGGAAGTGGTATTGGTGGGATCAATATTGGATGATTGTGGTGAGACTTGGGAAGGTGGTGTTATGGATGATGGTGGATGATATGAGGGAATTTGATTGATTATGGATAACGAATTTTGGATTTCTTCCGGGCCCGGTGGATCATGATTCTGAGTATGACTTTCATGTAGTATAGGATGTTTCGCAGTTTATACCTGTATTTTTGCAAATGGAAAAGACTTTTCTAGAAAAGAACAATAGCGTGCGATGTATAGGCGATTAGACTGTATGTTTAGACAAATATAGCCCATATGAGACAGACTATATCTTAAAAATACACATGATCCGGACCGGAAAGCAAATTTATTTTGGTTGTAAGGTTTAAGTAGTGGAAAGACCTCATACCCAAAAACTTTTAAAAATGAAAACTTCGATTTTTCTCCAAATAATTTTTGTAATGGTGGAATGCCGTGAGTTTTAGATGACACATAGTTAATTGGAAATACTGCAGTTAGAAAAGCATAGTTCCAAAATGAAAATGGAACTTTGCTATGTGCAAGAAGAGTTAACCCAGTATCTACTATGTGCCTGATTTTTCGCTCAGATGTGCCATTCTGCTCATGTGTATGGGGACACGATTTTCTGTAACGAATTCCATTAGAAATAAAATAGGAGGATAAAGCCTGAAATTCACCTCCAAAATCCGATTGAAAATTCTTAATTTTGTGATTTAATTATTTTTCAATCATGATATGTGATGAAGCATGGAATCTGCTATCAGTGGGCTCGCGGGGTTGCGAGAAGGGCCGGAGGCTTTGGAGTCCACGACGCGCGCTCTACGTCAAACACCTGCAGAAGAGGAAGGGAATCGGCGACTCACTTGGGGAGTAGGCGATTCGGGCTCCTTGGTTGCTCTACTATGGAGTGTGGTTGGTCAAGTGAAGATGAGAATGGAGGACACCCCTAGGACCCCTTTGATAGGGTCCTGGAGACGTTCCCCCATTCATTAGAGTGGGGCCCACCCCATTATGGTACCCAATTAAGGGTGCCATAATGACGTGGGCCCACTCAAGTAACGTCTGAGAGTCGGCGACTCAGGTATGGGAGTCGTCGATTCAGAGGTGGAGTCGTCGACTCCCTTGAGGTCAGGTTCTCGGTCTATCAGACCCGAGTGCCCTGTCTGGAGTCGGCGATACACCCCTGGAATCGGCGACTTGGTAGTCCCAGTCAGCGATTCCCAGGTGTTGCCTTGAGTACTTGACGTAGACACTTGTTCCGCACCGTAGAAATCTTCCGGAGGTCCGGCATAAAGCGACGGAACCCTAGTCCTTGTTAAAAGGCGCTGCTGGGAGTGACTGACGTAATCAGACATGTCTCACCAGTACTCCCCCCTGAAGAGAGCACAAGAAGCATACGTGTATCGTCAATATGGAAATTTTTGAAAACTGAGGCAACTTCTGATTTAAATCTGATAGGAAATAACCAGACAAAGCGTGAAAAGTCATCAATAAAAATACGAAATATCGATAACCTTCATTCGTTGTAATTGGAGCAGGTCCCCAGACATCACTATGAAGTCATTCGAAAGGGACCTTGCTCTTTGAAAAAGTTTGCGGAAGATGAATTCTACTTAATTTTCCCAAAATACATGAACTACAACCATTAAACTTAGAAGATAAAAGTGGCAATTTATTTTTAGAAATGATCTGACGGACGACTGATTCATTAGAATACCCCAGTCGTTGGTGCCACCGATCGAATGACACCCGAGCTGATAAACAAACAGGATTGGTTGTAGACACGAGTTTGTAGAAACTACCATTATGCGTTCCTTGAAGTAGAACCCGATGTGTTACCTGGTCCTTAACAAAAACATGAACAGTGTCAAAAACGAAATAACAGTTATTATCTTTACAAAATTGATGAACAGATAATAATGGGCTAGTGAGTGTAAGGACATGAATTATATTGCGAAAAAGATATGAAGAGTTTCCATTTGCAATAATACCATCACCTGTGTGTTTAATATTAATTTGAGAACCATTATCTAGTTGAACCTGACCCGATCCAGTATAGGCTCGAGGAGTGGTGATGGTTTGAACATTTGGAGCAAAATGATGAGTGGCGCCTGAATCTGGGTACCATGCATATTCAGTTGGCTCACTCATATCACTATACCCTCCAGTAGGTGCATATCTAGGCTTAGGGACATAACAAGCCTCATATGCAGTAGTGACATTTACCATATGGGAGCCCTTGGAGAATTAATTTCATTTGGACTTGCACTTGGATTGGGTTGGGCCTGGACCCTATGGTGACATTTATATGGGATATGCCCATGAATGTCACACACCGGGCAAAGGTCGCGTCTGGGTTGGGGCGGACGTCGTCCACCAGACCTTCCTCTACCCCGGAACATTGTTCTGCCGTAGCCGCGATTTCCGCCGCCGCCAAAGTTTCGATTTCCGCTGGCATCGAATTGAGGAGTCGCCTCGGTATGATTAGCAATAACGACGGGAGCTCTCATCTTCAATCTAATTTCGTGACTGTTAAGAACTTCTACAAGTTCGTCGAATGTTACTGGATTCTTTTTCACGGACATAGCGGTGACAATCTCGCCGTAGTCACCGGATAGATTGGTGAAGATTGTAGCATTGAAGATGCGTCTTGGAATTGCAGAGCCGGCCGCTGTGAGTTCATCGGAGAGTAACTTGGCCTGTCGGAGGAAGGTTGCGATGGGTGTGCCGTCCTCCTTTTTTAATGTCTGGAACTGCATTTGCAGTTGTATGATTCTAGATTCGGAAGGACTCCCATAGGCAGTGGCGAATGCCTTCCAAATCTCACTTGCAGATTTTACCGCAACCACCGATGGAAGAATTTCCTCCGATAGTGAGGTGATGATCCAACTCAAGAGGAGCTGGTCCTTCCTCCACCACAATAGGTGGTCTTCGGCGGTTTCCGCCGGAGGAGCGTCGTTACTGATGAAGCATTGGAGGTTGAAACAATTGAGGAGTGGAGTGAACTGCATTTTCCACACAATGTAGTTTGTGGTTGTGAGTTTCATTTGGAGGAAGGATTGGATTGATCCAAATGATGGCATGGATTTGAAGAAATCCGGAGTGTCCAAAAGATCGGAGATGCCCTTGGCATGCTCTGATACCATTTCAGATTGTTGTGTTTGAATATCCTTGGAGGAAGATGAAGGAGAGGGCATGAGGATGGGAAGAGAGTAACACATAAGGAATTGGTTTGCTATGATCGAGTGAGTGATCATGCATCTTCTCCATCTCTATTTATATACATTTAATTAGGAATAATATGGGTTGGCAATTACAAGAGTGTACCTCTACCTACTAACAAATAATAGAATCAAATCAGGTATTTGGTTATAACTGATTTGATTCCCTTCTAAAACATTCTATAGAAGGGTTGGCTATAATCCAATAGTGAGGACTCAACTCAACGATCCAGATAATACCTTGTTACAGCAAGACTGTGCTCAACTAAAGGATCAACTATCTGAATTGCAAATTAGGGAAGAATTAGATTTATGACAACATTCTCATATCGACTGGATCCGTGAAGGAGATCAGGGTACTAGTTTTTTTGTTAGGGAGGTCAGGAGTCGTTGTTCTAAAAATTCGGTTATGATGATTCTCGCAACGGATGGTTCCTAAGTCACTAATCTTCAAGAAATGACGAGCAGGTTGGTCACTCATTTTACAGATCTGTTTCATTGTGAAGAAAGGGACAAACCAACCACTATTTTCAATTTCCCCGAACAGGTTATGGTAATAATGATCGTAAAACTGAGGGTCTTTTCTAATGAGAAAGAGATAAAAAAAATCTGTTTGAAATGCATCTGAATAAAGCCCCAGGATCCGACGGTATAGGAGCTGAATTTTATAAACACCATTGGCAAGTGGTGAAACATGATCTCATTCAAATGTTTCTGCATTCACTACAAAAAACCAGCGCAGTTTCTGACGGCAAATTCCGGATAATGGTTCCTGGCGGCCAAGCCGACGATATTCCATCGCCGGAATTGTGAAATACCGGCGGCCCCAAGCCGGCAAAAAATTTTGGATTCCGATTTTAACAGAAATTGTCCCGGCGGCTTAGTCGCCGGAATTTTTTTTTGAAAATTATATCCCGACGGCCAGGCCGCCGGCTGTTATTTTTGAAAAATAACAAGATTATAAAATTAAAATAATTTAATTGTAGATCAATAACAAATTACAAAATTTCAGCAAATATGTACACTTCAAATCACATAATAATTCCAGCAAAATTCCAGTAATTTAAATCAATAATAATTTAAATCAAACACCACAAAATAATTCCAGCAAAACAGTAAATTTAATCGCACCACAAAATAATTAAAAATATTTTAATCAAAACATTTAAATAACATTTAATTAAACAATCCTAACAATCAAAAAAGTACTAACAAAGAAATTGTTAAGAAAAAAAAAGCTCTTGCAGAAAGGCTGGCTAGAAATTTCTTGTAAAAATACTAGCCCCTGTCAGTTGATAATGAGAAGAATTAAATTTAACAAATTAATCAAAAAAGGACCAACAATACTAATAATTAAAACTAAGCATTTAAATAACATTTAAAATAATACTAACAATACAAACAATACTAACAAACATTCAAAACATTAAAAAGTAAAGCATTCAAACCAATAAATTAAAACAATCATAACATTGAATACATTTAACCCTAACAATTTAAAACATTTTAAACAACACACTAAATCAAACATCAACCACAAATTAAAAAAACCCCATTTCATAATACCCTAAATTACAAATCCCCATTTCATAAAACCCTAAATATAAACCCCCTAATTACTATAACTTTCACAAATAATAAATCCCAAAATCAAAAAACCCCAAATCATAAACCCCAAATCATAAACAACAACAAAAATGAGAGAAAAAGATGAAGAAGATAACACAATAACAAAGATAACTAATGGAGGATGAAGAACATACCTTTAGGAAGAACTTTGAAGATCACCGGAGAGAAATGGCTGGAAGATCACCGGAGAGAAGTTGGGGGAGGGTTAGGGAGGAGTGGGAGTAGTGGAGACGTTTTTGGGGGAAAAGAAAATGAAAGAAATCTGAAAATTTTTTGGGGGAAATACTTAAGTTTCGTTTGACTTAGTTTGACTGTACGGGAGATCATGGCGGCGCAAGTTGTAATTTTAGAGTTTCCCAAAAATCCTGGCGGCCAGGCCGCTGGCTACTGAAAAAAACAAGCGGAAAAAAGTATCCAGCGGCCAAGCCGCCAGCAATTTTTCTCCCGACCGTTGAGGATTTTAGTATGCCGGCGGCCAGGCCGCTGGATAACTTCTTCCCGACCGTTGGTGAAATTGGAGCTGGCGGCCAGGCCGCTGACATTTTTTACAAAAAAAAATTCCGTCGGCCTGGCCGCCAGCTAATTTCTCTCATTTACGAGGGAAAATTATGCAGGCGGACAAGTGTAACCTTCCGTCGGCCTGGCCGCCGGGAGATGGGCGCCAGAACTGCGCTGGTTTTTTGTAGTGATTTCTTTCGATCAAAGCATATTATTCCATCTTTAAACAATACCTTTATAACCATGATTCCAAAGGGTCGAGGTTCTATTACTTTAGGTTATTATCGACTGATCTCATGTATTGGAACTCCATACAAATTGATAGCAAAAATTCTGTCAGCTAGGCTAAGTGAGGTTCTCCCAAAGTTTATTTCAGCAAACCAAACTGGATTTTTGAAAGTTAGGAGGATCAGTGACAATACAGGGCTTGCTTATGAGTTTAGTTTGGGATTCAACAGGAAGAATACGAGTAACATAGCTATTATATTTTTAAATTTCAGAAAGGTATTTGACTCGGTCCGATGGGATGCAATTCTAGTAACCCTGGAATCCATGGGGTTTGATATTCTTCCGGAAACTTATACATGCTTGTATCAGCACGGCCTCCTTCAGTGCACTAGCAGAAGGTTTGCCAACAATGCAATTTCATGCCTCTCGAGGATTGAGACAAGGAGATCCCTTGTCTCCTCTTCTGTTTATCACAGTCACAAAGCTTTTATCGCATTTTCTGGATCAAGCGGTTTCGAATAAAAGATTAGAGGTTTATATAATGAGAGGAGCAGTAGTGGAATCCAATCTTGCATATGCCGATGACTTTATTATTTTCTTCAGGGTCACGGATAAATCAATAAGAACGATCAAAGAGATTTTGAGTAACTTCTGTCACTTTTCCGGTCTTGATCTGAATTCTACTAAGAGTAGCATTATTTTCTCGGTGGGGTCCCTAATAAGCTAGAACTGGTCGACATACTTGTGCTCCCAATCAATCATCTTCCTTTTACATACTTGGAGGTCCCCATTATAGGTCGATCACTAAGATCATCAGACTGCGATCCGATCATCAACTCTCTACAAAGCATTCTTACAAGATGGAAAGGCAAAAAGATGTCATATGCGGGCAGAACCCAATCGGTTCAATGGATTTTCAGAAACAAACTCTACTATATATTACAAAGCTCGGTGGTACCAAAGTCTATCATCAACAAAATCCGTTCAATCTCATACGCTTTCATTTGGGGCAAGCAACGCTAAATTGCGTGGGAATCTATGACATATCCAAGATCAGAGGGTGGCTTGGGTATAGCGGACTATAAACAATTACAAGTCGCCGCAATTATCAAAAGAACCGGACGAGCATAGAGCCACGACGGTATATGAGCTAAATGGATACAAAAAAGGTACATTAAAAACCGCTCACTGGACCAAATAGAATCTAGACAATGTGATTATGTGATCTGCAAATCATCTCTAAAATACAAGGAGGAAACAAAAAAATGTATGGAATGCGGGGTCGATGGGGGGCTTAAGTGGGTCGACAGTTATAACAATCTCTCGCTAAGGAATGTTTATGAAACAATTAGATCGAAAGGTCAGCGAGATCCTTTATCACGGGGTATATAGGCTTCTAAGATCCCTAAGATTGGGAATTTATTTTGACAGATGAGGTGGGGAAAATTATCAACACTCGATAGACTCATAATTAGGGGACTATAGTCGGACGGGATATGCCACCTCTGTAGAAGAGAAGCTGAATCAATCAATCATATTTTCTACTTATGCATGCTGTTACACCAAAAATATAATTGGGAATTGTCGACTACTGGCTTTGGGAGGATTAATTTAGCAAAACAGCTGCACCGACTTCAATTCTATGAGTGTTGAAATTAATAAATTAAAAATCAACTCTCTCATCTTGAGAATTCATTGGACACTTCTATCAGTAGCTAGTTGGAGCATATGGAAGGAGTGCAATACAAGAAAAGCTATTGGCATTCATCTAAGTAAAGGTATGATTATGAAGCAGATCATCCGTACGTACTACAGAATGAGGATTCAAAGAACATCGTTACAAGAAATCACACAAATGCAGAAATGAGGCAATGGTTTATTAACACTAGAATGTTTTTACTATGCTAAACATGGAGGCACCTGAAAGGAGCGGAGGAAACCTCGGTTAATCAAAGTGTATTTTAAATCTACTGCAATGCCCTACTATCATTTGACTTTAAATTTATGCCTTTTATTTTAAATTTATCTTTGCAAAAACATTTTAATTATTTTTAATATATAATTAAGTACCTGATGATACCCTTAGTCCATCAGACCAGACTCATCCAAGACCAGGGCTGATAGGCCTAGTAAGGTAAATAGAACGGGTGGACCAGTTCTGCCCGGCAGGTCTCAACCCGGACGGGTCGACCGCATGTCGGGTCCGCTGGGTCGGATTTAGGCACAGTAATGAAGGTTCGGTCCAATAAGAAAGTGTATAAATACATCAAGGAGTGAAGTGTAGAAAGGAAAAGAACATTTATAAGATACTTATAATACACTCTGTACCATACGGTCAGTACCTCATCAAAAAAAATGATAGGATGATAAAGAACTGTCATGTGATGAGATGAGAAAGAAAACAATGATTGAAGAAAAAGTGTGTAAGAAAGAAAAAAGAGAAAAAGAAAAGGGAGAAAAGAAAAAGATAGGAAAATGAGTTGTAAGAGTGTAAGATAAGAGTTGTAAGTGTATATGTGGATTATTTGATAATTACAAAGAACTTCAGAATTTTGAAGTCATTCACATTGTAGGTCCAAGACTTCAGATTTCTTCTTCTATTAATAAGGGATCACTTCTATTCATTAGGGTGTAAATCGACTTCAATGTCGACCCCAACGGAGTAGCCGGAGCTTGGGAGAGAATCGCGAGTGTCAGGAGGGTTTAGAGAAGAAAATTTGAGGAAAAATTTCTTGGTATTGAGTATTCATCAACATCATTAGTGCTCTTGATAATCTAATTACCTACACAAAGATTAATTAAGCAATATATAATTTAACAGAGGACACTTCACTTCTTTCGAGAGAACCAGAATAAAACATTTCAAAATTCGAGCTTGTTTTCACAGAAGTTTCCGACCCGACGTTTATTGAAAACGATTTTCGAATACTGATCGACTTTCCACTTGTATTCAGCAAAACTCACACGCTCTACCTCGGAAAATCTTTTGGCTCTCCAACTCCACTTAGGTCACTCAGATATATTGCACCAAAGTCACTCAGGTTTGGGATGAAGAAACTTGTAGGTCAAACTCTTTGGCGTGAAGGGTTTGTGACTTGACCCTAACGGCTTTCACCGGAGTTCGATCTTCTTCTAAAATGATCATAACATCCACACCGGTCCTATTGTTGGCGTGGATCCGAGTTGTTGGAAACATAGGGAATCTTCTACTGTACATGTCAAGATTCTTCACCACCATGATTTCCGACAAGATCTTGCACGACCACGACCATTGTTCTTTATGATATAGTTAATTTAGAAAGAATATCTAGCACTTAATTACTTTGATTTAACGTAATTACTGTAATTTATAACTCCTTATTATATAAATTGAATTCACATACAAGCTAATCACACCCAAATGAAATGTCCTTCAAGTCATCATCAAATACTCCGATGTACTTTCACAGCAAAACCCTCATCGTTCCGATCATCTCACTTCTTCTTATCCTTCTCTCAGTTTCGTCTTCTTCCTCCTTGAAGACCACCCATTCCGCCTTCTGCAACAGCTGGGCGAGCTCAGTCGAGAACAACAACGCAGGGCCTTGGGAGACCATCCCGGCAAAATGCAAATCATTTGTGTCGGACTACATGCATGGACCTCGTTACATCTTCGATTCTGAGGCTGTTGCTTCTTATTCCCTTGCGTACGCCAAAAAAGCCATCACCGGAGACGTCGGTAACAGTACTTGGATCTTTGACATCGACGACACTTTGCTCTCCAATCTTCCGTATTACCGAAGTCTTAGATACGGGTAAGTGAGTCAGATTCGATCTCCAGCTCTTTCTATATGACATGGGTTTATCTTGTTTGCAGATCGGACAGTTTTAACCAGACATCATGGGACCAGTGGGTGGAGAAGGTAAATGCGCCGCCGATCCCGGCGAGTTTGAAACTGTACAACAAGCTTAAAAAATTGGGGTTTAAATTGGTGTTGCTCACGGGTAGATTCGAGGAGCATAGAAAACTGACGGAGAAGAATCTGAAGCTAGCAGGCTACAGTTCATGGAAAAAACTGATCTTGAGGCATTATTCCGATTTCCAATTGGTTTTTCTTCTTCGAAAATCTAAATCATCTCTTCCGATCTATTTCTTCTTCTTATGGTGCGTGCGTTGTATTGACAGGGACGGCAGTGACCGTGAAAAGACAGCCGTGGTATACAAGTCGGAGAAACGAGCAATGCTGGAGTCTGAAGGATTCAAGATCCGTGGGAACTCCGGTGACCAGTGGAGTGATTTACTCGGTTCACCCATGGCGGAACGTTCCTTTAAGCACCCGAACCCAATGTACTACACGGTTTGATGTGGGCTTGACTGTGTTTTGTGTAATGCTCGAGGTCCTACTTACAAATTCCCTCTTTAATAATAAAGAAAATCTGAGTAATCGAATCATAAGTTTAAGTTCATAACCCGTTTAAATACCAACCCGATTATAAATGAATGATCACAAATTAAAATTATTAAACTTAAAATCAACGCAACATTATTTATTTATTTTATTAAAATTTCTGTTTTATCTTCTTTTTTGGTTTTTAATTTATAAAAATTCGCAGGTGCCAACTCGGCGGTTATTTAATTTATAATTCTTTTCCACGTTGTCCACGTATATTCCATCCATAACGAGAATATGCCGTGCCATATATAATCTCGTACTCTCATCTTTTTCCCCCAATTCAAAATCGTGCTGTGTTCAGTAGGTTTCGAATCTCGATTCGCCGGCCATGGACGTACTAAGCACCGCCGCTCGCCTCATGATCGTCTCCGATCTCGACTACACCATGGTGAATTTTGTCTTTCTTTCCATTTTTTCCTCCGACGGTTTTCTGTACTGGTCAGTATTCAAAAAGTAATCATATCTGTTTTTTTTCTTCTGTTTTTTTAAGGTTGATCATGATGATGCGGAGAACAAGTCGCTGATACGGTTCAATGCTATGTGGGAATCGAGTTACCGAAGTGATTCTCTCCTTGTTTTCTCCACCGGGAGGTCTCCCGTAATTTATAAGCAACTCAGAATGGAGAAACCTTTACTTATTCCCAACATCACCATCATGTCGGTTGGTACTGAGATTGCTTATGGTGAGGAGATGATTCCCGATGATGGATGGCAAAATGAGTTGAACCAGAAATGGGATCGGGACGTTGTTCTCGAAGAGACCGCCAAATTCCCCCAACTCAAGCTTCAGGTTATTTATTATCTACGTTTTGATTTGATTATTACTTGTTGCGATATGAGAGTGTGATTGGTTATGTTATGGTATGGTATGTTTAGGCAGAACATGAGCAGAGGCTATTTAAGATTAGCTTCAAAGTGCAGAAGGAGCATGTGGAGGAAATCATACAATCTCTGCAAGTGATTTTGGAGAATCGTGGGGTGAGGTTTTAATTAATTTTACACCGTGGTGGTGGTTCTGCTGTTCTCTCTAAATGAACTAACTTGGGTTTTGTTATATTTTGTTCAGTTAGATGTGAAGTTCATTTTTAGTGGAGGACTTGATCTAGATATATTACCTCAAGGTGCAGGCAAAGGACAAGCTCTTGCATATCTGATTAAAAAGTTCAAAAATGAAGGGAAAATGCCTTTGAACATTCTTGTCTGTGGTGATTCTGGCAATGATGCTGAACTCTTCAGCATTCCAGGGGTTCATGGAGTCATGGTCAGTATCTTGAAATAAATAAGTAAATCTCAAGTTTAGTGTTTTATAGCTCTGTGGACTGTGATTTCCATGATTGTTTTGTAATGTCTATGAATTTCAAATACTGTTACATTTAGAAAATACTAAATACTGATTATTTGGTATAGGTAAGCAATGCACACGAAGAACTGTTGAAGTGGCATGCTAAAAATGCCAAAGACAATCCTAAGATCATTCATGCAACTGAACGATGTGCTGGTGGTATAATTGAAGCTATTGGGCATTTTGGACTTGGTCCCAATAATTCTCCAAGTGATTTGTGATTGCGATTTCAGTCATTTGGTGTGATTTTACATTTTTACTAAAGTGCTGCTCTTATCACCTATGATGATGATACACTTATTTCATTTTTGTTATTTATGTCCTGTATGTATGTATCCAATAATGTTAACACTGTATACAGAGAGAAGATGCTATGTAATCTCTATGTATAGAATTTGTGTATGAATGTGATTTAAATTATCTTTGTTCAGTACACTCATTTTTTAGACAGAATTCATGAAAAAAATGAACAGTTAAGATAAATTTGCCATGGAATAGTTATATTGCAGGAACTGTACAGGGGGGAGATGATCTTACCATCAGAGTACAGAGGGAGATGACTATTTTGTACAGAGAGAGAAGATTAGCTATTAATCTTCTCAACCCCGACTTTGACAGTTCAGACTCCGCCAGTTGGGTATCCCCCTGGAAATCTAGAATCGAACTCGCTTGTCCCCCTCATTGAATTCCATGGTTAATTCCTTGTGATCTGTCATCACCGGGCCTAATTTTCCTAACCATTGAATTCCCAAGATGATATTCGCCCCACCCATCGACAACACAACTTGTCGACACACCTCCTTGCAGACTAAATATTCCCCACTCCCTATGAACACCTTAAATGCTCGGAGAACTCCAGTATATAACCCAATCGTGACACCACCGACTCCTGCATGAAATTATGGGTGTTGCCGCCGTCGATAAGTATTGACAGAGGTCGGTCTTGAACCCATCCGGTTAACCTAATTGTCCTCGGATTAAAAGTGCCGGAAAATGCTTGCATACTGATTTCGGTCGTCGTCAATGAGTCTTCCGCTACCTCATTCAACTCGCATTCTTCCTGTTGGTCCACAATTTCTACCAGACATTGTTGGTTGGCGTTCATCCGAAATAGGCACCTCTTGCATTAATGACCGGGGACTTAGGACTTGTCACAGTTGAAACATAATCCCTTCACCGTGCGCTCCTTCCGCTCCTCCGCCGTCAACATTTTGCGAACTATTGGCACCCCCTTCGGCAATGCGGGCGGATTCTTAATCAGAGGTTCTGTGATTGGACTTTTAGTTCCAACTCTCTCCCCGCCTCTCTAAGGCTCACCAATGCAAATGCTCTCCGCAACGACGTTGGCTTGATGATGTCCAATTCATTCCTTAGTTCCAATTTCAACCCCCCTATGAAAAAACTTATCAGAGTTGCTTCAGACTGCCCACTGACTTCGTTTAGGAGCTCCTCAAATCTTTCCAAGTACGTGGCCACTGACGTTGTCTGCTGAATGTGTGACAGTTCTTGAAATTTGTCCCCCAGCTCTGTCTTGCCGAATCGTTTGCGTAAGTCTTCCTTAAATTTGTCCCAAGTCGTCAACAGATTGTTGCGACGTAATCCCCGTATCCATCCGGCCCATCCCTCCTTTTTGTTAAACGAGAGGTGCGCTTCAGTAGACAGAATGCGCAGAATCCGGCGGACTTGGCTCGCCGGACAGGGAGCAATCACACTAAAGAGGGGAAGAATTAGGGTTATTCGAACTACCTAATTCCCCTTCTGTTAACACTGTAGCAAGTAGATTAGTGCTAACTGTATGATTAACTCTGTAAATTGAATTAATTAAACCACACTTACACTTCTGTATTAATAGTCATCTTTACATTAACTAATTAATTAATTAGTAGCTAATACAACATTAACTAAACTAACTATTTAACTGAATCTTTAATTGGATAGCAGTCCGGATCCGTTAGCCCGATTCCTCTTATTTAATGGGTAGAATTGCAGTTAAGTCCTCGTACTCTTTTGTAATTCTCGAGTGTCTTTAAATGGTTAAAGTTGCACTCTCGCCCTCGTACTTCTTCATATTTACCGACTACCTTTAAGTGGTGAATTTTGCCTCTTTGACCTTGCAGTTTCTTCTCTTAGTCAAAATATCACAACCTTATGTTCTGTTTAATTGCACATAGATCCAGTTCAGTAAGTGTTTGATTTAATCATCTTCAGATTACTCTTTTAATCCAGTAATCTTCTGATCACTCTTTTACTCCCCCCTCAAGCTCTGGAGTAAATGTTTATGACTCCAAGCTTGACAGAAGAAGATGTGATCTCAACCTCACCCAAGGACTTAGTAAGCATATCTGCTAATTGGAATTTAGTTCCAACTTGTTTTAGGCAAATCACTCCTTGGGTGATTAACTCTCTAATAAAATGACAATCAATCTCTATGTGTTTTGTTCTCTCATGAAAAACAGGGTTATTAGCTAGGTTGATTGCTGATTTGTTATCACAATATAGTGTTGTTTTAATATTTGTTTTGAAGTTCATTTCTTTTATTAGTTGATGTATCCATATCACCTCACAAGCTGTTTGAGCTATTGCTCTATATTCAGTCTCACAGGAGGATCTTGAGATTATGGCTTGTTTCTTAGATTTCCAAGATATTATGGAATTCCCAATTAGGACACAAAAACCAGTTACAGACTTTTTGCTTATCTTGCAGCCAGCCCAATCAGAATCACAATAAGCATGAATACTTAAATCCTGATTTTTCTTATAAATGATGCCTTGCCCTGGGGCTCCTTTTAGGTATCTTAATGCTTTGAATAAAGCTTTTAAATGAACTTCTTTTGGTTCACTCATGAACTGACTAAGCCAGTGAACTGCATAGCTTAAGTCAGGTCTAGTTATATTGAGGTATATTAGCTTTCCAACTAGTTTTCTATAGAATGTTGGATCTTGAATTTGTTTAGACTCACTTTTGAGGTCTATATTTCTTTCTATAGGTATTTTGGATTCTTTTGCATATCTCCTCAAGTATTTCTAAGGCATATCTCCTTTGGGACAAAAAAATTCCTTCATCTGAGTATGATACCTCAATTCCTAGAAAATAGCTTAATTTTCCAAGATCTTTTAGTTTAAATTTATTTTCTAATTGTATTTTCAGAAATGCTATTTCTAGCTCATTGCTGCCTGTGATGATGATATCATCTACATATACAATTAGATAAACTATGTTTTCATTTTTTTCTCTTATGAAGAGGGAATAGTCTGATTTAGCTTGTGAAAACCCTATTTCTAGGAGTGTAGTTCTTAACTTCTCAAACCAGTTCATAGAGGCCTGTTTAAGGCCATATAGTGACTTAGTGAGCTTGCACACTCTTTTATCTCCTTCTTGGAGTAATCCTTGGGGTGGTTTTAGATATACTTCCTCATGGAGATCTCCATGAAGGAAGGCATTATTAACATCTATTTGATATAGATTCCATCTTTTATGAGCTGCTAGAGCAATTAAGATCCTAACTGTTGTCATTTTTGCAACTGGTGCAAAGGTTTCATAGAAATCAAAACCTTCTTTTTGAGAGAACCCCTTTGCTACAAGTCTTGCCTTGTATCTTTCAATCTCTCCATTTGGTTTATATTTAATTTTGTAAATCCACTTAGATCCTACTGCTTTTCTTCCTTTTGGAAGTTCAGTTATGACCCATGTGTTATTTGAGATGAGGGCCTCCATCTCTTTTTTCATTGCCTCTATCCATTTTGGATTGGTTGATGCCTTATTGAAGGTTTTGGGTTCAATGTTTTTAGTGATTTGTTTGAGAAAATCTTTGTGTTTATCATTTACTTTGTGATATGACACATAGTTACTCATGGGGTATTTGATTTTCTTTGGTGATTCACTTTCCATATGAAAATCACTAAAATGTTTGGGTTTGGTTATGACTCTGCCCAATCTAGTTTGTTTTATATTTTTACTTGTTATTTTGTTATTTTCAGTGTTTTTGATTGAATTTAATTTTTTATTTGGTGCTGTGCTATTTTCAGTATTTTTAACTGAATCTAACCCTTTATTTTGAATTCTATGATCACTTGCATTGTGATCAATTTGTATTAGACTCCTTTCATTAATACCCTGAGTTTCTGAGTCATATGTGGGGATTTTTCTTGGATGTATCAGTTCTTGTGTGTGTTCAGATTGGTTATTGCCAAAACTGTCAGAATGGGATTGCATTTCTGATGTTGCTCTAGTCTGACTATTTTCACTTGTTTCTGGTCTGTCCAGAGCAACTTTTGATTGATTTTCTATAACAATTTCAGACTGATCAGCCTGTTTATTTTCAGTTGGATCTAACCTGTTTGAAGGTTGGTTTTCTGGTATGGTTTTAGACTGGCCAGGCTGATTATTTTCAGCTCTATCTGGCCTGTTTGAAGGTTGTTTTTTCTGATATGATCTCAGATTGGCCAGGCTGATTATTTTCAGCTCTATCTGGCCTGTCTGGTCCTTGATTTATTTTTGTAATTCTAAACTTTCCAGACTGGTTATTTCCAGTTATATCTGGTCTGTTTTGAATTACTCCATAATCTTTGTTTTTGAGTGTTTGCCCTGAGGTGATTATTTCAAAACAGTCTGCCCTGGGGTGATGTTCTTCTATTATTTCATTAAAAAACTTTTGTAATGGAAAGATGTTTCCTGTTTTATTATCTAGATCAACTTTGGGTGTAATTTGACTAAAAGAAAAAATGTCCTCTCTAAAAAATACATCCCTACTTATGTAGAATTTTTCATCTTCTAGACAAAGTATTAAATATCCTTTTATATTGGGAGAATATCCCATGAATATCCCTTTGAAAGTTCTTGGAGAGAACTTGTGCTCTCTATTATGTGTTGTTGCATAACATAGGCAACCAAAAATTCTTAGGAATTTATATTTTGGTTTTTGTTTATGTAGAATTTCAAAGGGAGTTTTACTATCTAGAATCTTTGATGGGATTCTATTTATTATGTATGTGGCAGCCAATATGCATTCTCCCCAATATTTTAGGGGAATATTGGCTTGTATGTGTAGGGACTTAGCTATATTTAGTAGGCATCTATGTTTCCTCTCAACTCTTGCATTTTGTTGAGGGTTGTAAGGAAATGTGAGTTGATGAAAATTTCCAAAATTCTTAAGCATATCTTGGAATTTATTTGATTTGAACTCTCCACCATTATCACTTCTTATCATCTTTATATTTTTAGAAAAGAAGTTCTTAATTTTGATTATGAATTTTCTTATGCAATCATAGGCAATAGATTTATCTTTTATTAAAAAATTTAAGTTGTTCTACTTAAGTCTTCTACAATGGTTAAAAAATAATTGAAACCATCATGAGTGGTAATTGGGAACTTACCCCAAATATCTATATGAATTAGATTAAACAGATTTTTACTCATTGTAAAACTTTTTGTATATTTGAGTTTGTTTTGTTTGGATAATGGACAAACATCACAACTTTTATTTGAAAAAATTCTTTATTACAATCATCTAAAACAGAATTTTTATTTGAAATACAAGGTAAACTTTTTACTCTACACTCTATTTGCTGATGTTTAGCTAGTATAACAAGCTTCTCATTGGAGATGTGTCCAAGTATGTTATGCCAAGTTCTAGAGTCTAGGGCTGTGTATGCAAAATCAGGAGGATTAGAACTGTATATATAGAGCCCATCTTGGCTCCTACCCTTCCCAATCTCTTTCCCTGACCTGCCTGAAAATGACAACTTTTATCATCAAATAATACTTTTAGATTGTTGTTTAGAGTTAATTTATTAACTAAGATTAAGTTCACTTTAAATTGTGGTATGTATAGGACATCTTGTAGGACTATATATATCTTTGGAAAGTGTTATTTTTCCTGTGGATTTAGTCCTACATACCTCACCACTTGAAATAGTGACAAAGCGATCACCATTTTCAGTTGGTGGTTTATCAAAGATCTGAAAATTCCCAGTTATGTGTTGGGAAGCTTCAGTATCTATGATCCAATCTGTTTTTAAATTTATCACATTATATAAGTGATTTATTCTAAAATTTAAATTTTTTGAAAAATGACTCATACCATTGTTCTTCAAGAAGTCCTTGAGCATTAAGATTTCTTCACTAGACATCTCTGGAATGGCAGAGTTTGATGATGAGGCTTGATTTGCAGACTCAATTTTGGATTTTTTAAACTTGTTTCCTTTCTTGAAATTCTCCTTGTTTTTGTCATTTGGGAATCCCACAATATGGTAACAATCTTTTCTGATGCGTCCATAAAACTTACAATTATCACAATATTTGGAAGTATCTAATTTCTTCCCATTTTTGCTATACAAACTTTTATCTTCCTCTTTTTCATTTATTCTTTTAGCATATAGGGCAGAAGATTCCACAGATTTGTCATTTTTAGTTCTAAATATAATTTTCTGTTTTTCCTCTTGCATGATGAGGTAAAATAGTTTACTCATGTTTGGTAATTCATCATATGAGAGGATTTGCCCTCTTATGAACTTAAAATCCTCATTCAGTCCTAGCAAGAACTGATGGATCTTATCCTTTTCTAACTTGATATTGTACTTAGGAATGCATGAATTACAAAAGTCTATATCATCTGATTCTACCTTTTGATTCCACAGACTTTTGAACTTATCATAGTACTCAGTGACACTATCAGATCCTTGATTTAAATTATTTAGATCATACCTCACTTGGTTGACCTTAGGTGCATTCCCTTGATTGTATCTTTCTTGAAGATCTTTCCAAACTATGCTTGCTTCTTCAGTATGCATTAGTGAGAAAGAAATATGTGGAGATATACTGTTAATTATCCACGAAAGAACTAGCCCATTGACTGTCTCCCAAGCTTCAAACTCTTTTCCTCCTCTATTCTCTGATTTTTGAATTTTGCCATTCACCAAATTTATTTTCCTCCTGGACAGTAGTGAAAGCTTCATGGCATTGGCCCAGCTTGCATAATTTGACTCTCCAGTCAGTTTATCAGCCACCATTAGTGCACCCGGGTGATCTCCAGAGTTTAGGTAATAAATTGACTCCCTATCATTTATTGCTGAAACGGGGCAGACTTTCTGGATTTGTGGGAGCGATGCTTATGGTGGTGACTTTTGTGTTTACTTTTGGAGGAAGAACGCGACTTGTGCCGAGGAGATTGCATAATTGTTGGCGGAGAAGATGGTGAAGAACTCGACGACCCTGTGTCACCTTCTTGCTGTTTATTCCGGGTGAGAACAAGTTCTTCTTCTCCTTCATTAGCGGAAGCATGGCCGATACTACCGGCAGATACCATGTTAAACGAGAGGTGCGCTTCAGTAGACAGAATGCGCAGAATCCGGCGGACTTGGCTCACCGGACGGGGAGCAATCGCACTAAAGAGGGGAAGAATTAGGATTATTCGAACTACCTAATTCCCCTTCTGTTAACACTGTAGCAAGTAGATTAGTGCTAACTGTATGATTAACTCTGTAAATTGAATTAATTAAACCACACTTACACTTCTGTATTAATAGTTATCTTTACATTAACTAATTAGTAGCTAATACAACATTAACTAAACTAACTATTTAACTGGATCTTTAATTGGGTAGCAGTCCGGATCCGTTAGCCCGATTCCTTTTATTTAATGGGTAGAATTGCAGTAGTCCTCGTACTCTTTTGTAATTCTCGAGTGTCTTTAAGTGGTTAAAGTTGCACTCTCGCCCTCGTACTTCTTCATATTTACCGACTACCTTTAAGTGGTGAATTTTGCCTCTTTGACCTTGCAGTTTCTTCTCTTAGTCAAAATATCACAACCTTATGTTCTGTTTAATTGCACATAGATCCAGTTCAGTAAGTGTTTGATTTGTCCCCCAGCTCTGTCTTGCCGAATCGTTCGCATAAGTCTTCCTTAAATTTATCCCAAGTCGTCAACAGATTGTTGCGACGTAATCCCCGTATCCATCCGGCCCATCCCTCCTCTTGCCATATGGAGTCTGGCAATTTGAATTCTCGAATCGTCCGATATTCTGTGAAATGAGAAATATTCTTCAGCCTGATAAATCTACCCCTCTGGGTCAGTCCCTTGAAATTTGGGAAGGTCTAGTTTGGTCGACCTTGATGCCTTCTGCGCTGACATTTTCGGACCTCACGACATTCCCATTGACGACTGTAATATAATTCCTTCAATATTAACGCCAGATCTCCGATCCAGTCTGTGATGTTCGCAATTGTCGTATCTTGTTTTGCTAGTCGCGATGACTGTGTCACAATCACTTTCCCAAGTTCCTCCCGTATATCCTCTAGCGGATCAACATCATTCGCTTGCCATTCAAATTGCAATTCGATTAAGATGAGAAAAAGAAAAAAAATCACACACTTAACGTGATTGTGCTTCCCTGTTTAGGATCCAGTCAAGGTCTGGAACATGCCCTTGCGTGAATTATATGTTTTAAGTCGTTTCAGACTATGAGTTCCCGGTTTTCCGAAGAAGAACGCCGGATGGAGCCGAGGGTTGGAGAAGGATCGAATTCCTGTTGGAGCTAGAGGAAAGGATATCAGAGTTTGTAAAATGGTTCGATCCTCCCAGAGTTGGGTCTCCCTGTCTATTTATATTATAACCTCCTATTGTCAGAAATACAGAGGCCACTACTTCTAACTAACTCCACTAACTAATAATATTGATAGTCGTTATCTTGATGACGATGCTTAACCCGAGTCGACTTGCGCTGGCTCCGTCGACATTAGCTTTCTTCGGAATACTGAGGCCTAACCGCTGGTCCTATCTACCGGCGGTCAGGCCGCCAGGAGGTGGCCGCCAGAAATACGCTGATTTTTTGTAGTGAGGTCTTCGCGGAGACGTTCAATGACTACGTCTAGGTCTAATTCAACTATGACAGTTTTCTCAGTCCACCATTATTCAACGTCTACGTCTACGTCTACGTCTGTATCGTCGCGAGCGACAGATCATGTTCAATCTATGCGAGCGACATAAGCCTCTCTTGACCGCGGGCGACAGAAAGCTCTAGCTCCAACTGCCTTCCTTCCATTGCTCCACCGCGAGAGACTCCGTGTGAGCCGCAGAATAGCGAGCGATTTTGCGTCAGCAAATCACGAGCGTTGCTGCTCCACCATGAGCGAGTCCTCCCGGGAGTCAACGGCCGAGTTAATTTTCGCCGCCGTCGTTCACGAGCGATTTTAGGGTTGATCCCGCAAGGGAACCCCTGATTTGGCTGTGACGAGGGCGATTCTAAGATCCGTGAGTGAATTGACGAGTCGGTTATGGAAATCGGCGAGTGGGAGAGGAAATCGCACAGGTTAAGTTTGGAAGACACAGCTATCAGAAGATAGAAGGAAGCCTCGCTATTGGTTACTGACCTACAAGTCGATCGAGGATTACCAAACCATATCTATTTCACACATCCTATCATACTTTTAACTGATTAATTGTTTTTTATTATTGTAGTCTTGTAATCTCTTTATTTTCTAATCTAAATCACCTTAAAAAAAGTTCAATCATAAATAAATCACAATTAAGTAAATTAAACTTCTAATTAAGCTAAGCCTAAGTTATCTTCATGATGTTGTTGTCAGGGGTTAGGCAGAGTTAACCTCCCCCATCCGCATCGTGGATGAGCAGTAGCAGGGCGTCCCATTGATGCAACGGCAGTTGCTCCTTCCTGTGTTTGTGCAATCTTTTGAATCTTCCTTCATTGAACCTAATTCCAGTTGTTTCAAATTTCAATACATGTAGAAAAAACTCTTATCACCTGTTACTCATAGTGTTTTTTTACAGTTGTTTGTAAATGGCGTATTTTTAACAAAGAAATTCAAGAATCTATGGTATTCTGAAATAATCTGATCTAAGTAATTTGTATATATGACAGAATATTTTTTGAATTAAGATCTGATTTAATAATTCGATTAAGGATTCATGATTAAGATCAAAATATCTGATTGTATCTGAAATAAATATAGACAATGATATTTTTTTGCAAAAAAATAGAGTTTTTTTGGTGCCTAATTTTGTAGCAGAACTAAAATGAGATGCTAAAATCCAGACATTTCCTCCTATATCAGTAGGCTTTCTTCACCAGTTGAATCAATAAAAATCATAGAAGAGAAGCACTGAATAGCCAACACCAAAAGCCATCAAACTCGTGCGTTTGTAGAAGATCGAGGAGAAAAAAAGGGAAATAAATTAAAAACTAAAGATCAAGAAAGATGTCGTGGCAAACTTACGTCGACGATCACCTCATGGCTGAGGTTGAAGGCAACACCCTCACATCATCAGCCATCCTCGGTCACGATGGAAGTATCTGGGCTCAGAGCGAAAAGTTCATACCGGTAACATTGGATTCTGAATTTCTGATAATGAAAAATCTTATCTTTTTTATATTCAAATCATCATCAGATGTAATCTTGATAATGTAGTTTAAGCCTGAAGAATTCACTTCAATCATGAATGACTTCAACGAGCCTGGATTTCTTGCACCCACCGGTCTACACGTTGACGGAGCTAAATATATGGTTATTCAAGGCGAGCCTGGTTCAGTCATTCGTGGAAAGAAGGTAAAAATAACCAGTTCAGAAATCATAATATTAACAGTGAGTAATTGAGTTATTGAATGTAGGGATCTGGAGGAATCACCATAAAGAAGACAGGCCAAGCTCTTATCGTCGGCCTTTATGATGAACCCTTAACTCCAGGCCAGTGCAACATGATCGTCGAAGGAATGGGTGATTACCTGATCGACCAAGGAATGTAAAGATCGATCGACGGCCGTCGTGATCTTTTTTCTTCAATTCCGGCAGATATGAAAATGATAAAATGTGCACATAAACATTATATATGTTTGGTACACTGCAAACTACTACTACCTATGTATCTCGGAAAATAATTGTCTTTTCATCAAACTATTTGATTTTCGCATTGGAATAAAAATGGAGTTGCCGGAGATATCATATTCATATTTCAATTTACTATATACGATGGCCGGTGGACAGTGGCCGGTGGTGGTGGAATAGTCGCATATTCGATCAGGGGTATAAGAAGAATAAAAGAATAAAGTAAGGACTATAGTCTATATATATATAATATATTAATTAAAAGAATAAAAGTCCAAGCGGAAATACGGAAAAACCGCCGTCGTTACGAGGGCATTAACCCCATTGGATACTTTATGTAGGGGTAGTTTAGGTAATAAAAAAACAACGATCTCGATATAATCTTTCTCATCTTTGTTCGAGTAAGGCATACTCCATCCATCAATCATCGTCACGTCGGCGTTTCTTCAACGCGAACTGGGAAAGAAGCGATCGGAGAGTTTGATCTTCCGAGATGTCGTGGCAGGCGTATGTTGATGATAACATGATGATGGAACTCGAAGGGAATTGTCTCACATCTGCTGCAATACTCGGTCATGATGGCAGCGTTTGGGCTCAGAGCGAATCTTTCCCTCAGGTGATCGATTATTTTTATTTCTGTCATCGAATATTTGTAGATTTTGATCTGATCGATCGTTGAAAGTATCCGATCGTTTTCCCCCTTTTTTGTTTCGAGATCTCGGATTTGTGGATCGTTGCAGGGGATTACCGATTACGTGTTCTGGTTTAATTTTAATATCTAGATTCTAGATGTTTTTTTTTAATCTATTGTATTTTGTTTATATGGAATACATGAAATGTTTTGGATGTTGTTTTTTAATCGATGAAAACGACTGAGATTTAGATTTAATTTGTTTTATTTTGAGGTATAATTTATCGATGTTAACGTCTGCTTGTTTATTTATTTCTAATAATACGAATAGTATTGCTGCCTCTTTTTTGCCCAACTCATATATTCTCTAGAAATTATGTGAAAATGTTAAGTTTTCTTTGATTGGAAAATGAGGGATAAACATCCCAAATTTGTTTACACGTTACTATTTTAATTATCAAATTTAGATGTGTAGTTATTGTATCCTCTTCGTCTTCTTCTTCTTCATCTTTAGCGCAGTTTCTTTTTTTTAAGTATTGAGTTCAACTTTTATCATTTTTTGTTTAAGTAAATTTGAGAAAAAACCCTTTGTTTCTGCCTCTTTTTCATCTAACTCATATGGTGTAGAAATTATGTGAAAATGGTGTTTTTTTTTATTGGAGAGTGGGAGAGAAAAATACCAAATTTCTTTACCTGTTACTGTTTTAATTATAACAGGAAGTACCTCAATAATTGAATGTGATTATGCATACTATTATTGTTGTTTGACTTTAGTTTATTGGAATAATTTAGATGGTAATACACGGTTTTTCATGCAGGCCATTTTACTTAAATAGGTTATTTTAATTTAGATGGTGATTTCTGTCCGTTTTTCCTTACATGAAATAGCCAACCTTCCAACAGCCGTTATTTTTTCTATGAACAGCTCCGACCATGTCTTTCTCATCCTTCAACCATATTTTGGTTAGTTATTGGGTTTTATTAGTTAGTCATAGGTACATATTTGTAAATTTATAGGATTATAGGGAAAATTATGCAAAAAATAAATGGGTTTCATGCGTGATCATACTACCAGCTCCATAGCATGATCATACAGCTACCTGTAAAAGCTTGGTGATGTATGATCATAAGGATTGATTAAGATCAATCTCTGCATGACATCCAAGATTCTTCTTCTCCCAAAAATATTGTGCTTCTAGTTTTTACAAAGCATAGTTAAATCCCACATATTACAAACCTAAAGTTTATTCTCTTTTAAAGTGGGAATTCAAGAATTGTGATTTATTAATTATTGTGCTGTACGCATGTTTGATTACTTCCCAATTCCCATCACATCGCATGTTCTAAATCTGAAGAGCTATATGTTAAGTTCACTTCTATTATTTTCTGTTTAAGTAAATTTGAGGGAATAAACCTTTATATTCTTTTCTGAAAGCATTTTTACTGAAGTGCTGCATAGAGCTTTTCTGAATAGGACCTGTATTCTGCACGTTTCAGAGGATGTGCAATCTTTAATTCGCAGGGACTGGGTAGTTTATTTTTTCCAATGAATTGTTCTTTTTTTTTTAATAAAAAATTGTTTGTTTTTTTCTTTTTGTTGCATAATAGTTCAAAGATCAGGAGATTATTGATATCATGAAAGAGTTTGATGAACCTGGATCACTTGCTCCAGTAGGATTGCATCTTGGTGGCGTAAAATACCTTATGATCCAAGGAGATCCTGGAGAGGTTATTCGAGGGAAAAAGGTCAGGACACTTATTGCTGCTGATTTTAAATTTGAGGAAAATGAATCAGAAATGCTATCTCCAATTTCTATGTTCTACTTAAGTAAATAGAAATTATTATTATCATATGCAATGATTTGTTGAAAAAGTTAAAAATTAAGATTAGTGAGTAACTTGTTTACTTATTTTCAAAGATATCATGATGGATGATACTGGATGGCACACTTGACTAAAAATAAATTATATATTGTGCTAGATGGATACTTTTTAGTGTTTTCAAAGACCATCCATTTCAGCAGCTGATTTATGTGCATTTTTATTTTCTTGTAGGGTTCTGGTGGTGCATGCGTGAAGAAAACCGGTCAAGCTTTGTTAATTGGGATTTACAACGAGCCAATGACTCCAGGCCAATGCAACCTTATTGTTGAGAAGCTTGGTGATTATCTCATCGAACAAGGATTATAAATTCTGTATGAATTCCCTCCTCTTTCCTCTCGTGATTTCTTTTTCTTCCATTGTTCCTTCATTTTCAAGTTCAGACCATGAATGATGAACCGATGCTGCTGCATTCAGACTGATGTCTGTTATTCTTATATTTCATGTTTCTCTTTAAAATAGCGTGGTTACTGGTTGTTCTCTACGAGAATAACCTGCTGTGAAGTGTGAATTTTTCTAATGGAGATGGAAAATGATTGTGTTTTTCGAACAGTATTCTAGTTATTTATATTGGATTAAATATATTTTTATTTTCAAACAGTATTCCGGTCATTTTTATTGGATTACAGAAGATGGTGATTGAGAATTAGGATTGCAAATCTATAATGGGTATGATTAGGGTTGGTTATTGGAGTTTTTATTGCTAATTAGATTGCAGATTATCAATCAATTACAATTATAACTTTATAAGATTGTCTTTTATTTGTTATATTAGAAAATCTAGGTTTATCTGTACAGGTTTTTATATTTTTGGTTTCCTCAATTTCTTCTAACCATAGCCAACAATTGAGCTTTTTTTGCTTCTGCCTCCCAATTTGTTGTTCTCACCACGTATGCCATCAAACCAGCACAAGTTACCTGTGCTGCAAGTAGGCCCATCCAAATCCCACAAAAGCCCACATCAAGCACAAACCCAACTCCAACTGCCACCATCATTCCTACTAGGTAGAAACCGCCGAGGTTCACATATACCGCCGCTCGTGGCCTTGCGCAACCACGAAGCACACCGCAACCAACTGTCTGCGGGCAGTTCCCTAACTCGCACAAGCCTATAATCGGTAAGGCAGCCATTGAAAGTCGTAAGATCTCTACGTCGTTGGTGAACAGTTTCCCCCAGATCTCTTTCATCCCCATCGCGAAAACCATCGAAAGAAGACCCATCACTGCCGATAAGTAAAATGCCACGTGGGATGACGCACGTGCTGCAGACGGTTGATTCCCTCCGAGTTCATTACCCACACGTGTCGATACTCCCAGCCCCAGCGACGATGGGAATACGTAGAGCAGAGAGGTTGCTTGGATGAGAACACCCATGGAAGCCACGGCGGATTTGGAGTTGGGAAGAAGACCGCAGAGGAGGATCATGATCTCGTACCACCACCATTCCAAGCATACCGATACACAACTCGGTGCCGCAAGACGGATCAGCGGCGACCATCCGGCGAAACATTCCCATGTCCAAGTTGGATTTTGGATTGTTCCGGTGAGCTTTATGTAGATCAATAGAAAAATCAGAAGCATGAAGTTGGAAAAGGCCGATGCCGCAGCGACGCCGGAGATTCCAAATCCCAAATGTGTGACGAGAAGGAAATTGGCTGGGAGGTGTACAATCGCAGCGAATATAGCGGATAGAGTGAGTGGCGCCGTTATGCTTTGGGATCGAAGGTAGATTCGGATTGGATGGATGAGGGAAAACGAGATTAGATCGGGGAGACAGTAGTAGACGTAGGTTTGCGCCATTGCCGTTATTTCTCGGTCTTGTCCGATGAAGAGGAGTATTTTAGAGACGTGCAACCAGAGGAGGGAGATAGGAAGCGAGGAACAGAGGAGGAAGAGGATGGATCGATGGAGTGTTAACGTTAACAGTTTGGAGTTATTAGCTCCGAAGGCCTGTGAACAGAGTGGATCCATCCCCAAGGATAGACCTGCGAGAATGGCGTAAGCGGTGATATTTGCAAAAGCTATCGCCAGAGAACCCCCGGCGAGTGAGAGCTCCCCAAGTGTTCCGAGGAAGAGCATGGACACGACGGACCTGGAGTAGAGGATCAGTGCGGTAAGTGCAATAGGGAAGGCCACGGAGAAGAGTACGCCGAGCTCATTTATGGTGTTTGTTCCAGTCCCTAATGACGACGAAGATGTGGTAATCGTTACATCGAGATTTGGCGGCGATGGATTTTTATCCGCGGCCGAATTGGCGGCCGGAATGTTGCACATTGTGTATGAATTAAGGGATTTAGTAAGAAGCTAATTAATTATAAAAAGAGACGACACGTACAATTTGTGAGCTTAATCTTCTTCTTCAATTTTCTGTTTGAAATAAACCATATATGCAGCATCTATCCATACGATTTCGATCGGACGGCGAAAGCAGGGGAAGTTTTTACGTAAATAACAACAAACCCAAGGTTGAAAAAGAAACTAACTCCCACCCACGCCAAAAGCGGGAACGAGAAAATAATAACAGCAGCAATAAAGACTACAACACTACAGTCATTGAATAAAAAGTAAAGTAAAGAAGAAGAAAAAGACCGTTTTCATTTCTCACACAACGATGGCAAATCCCAAACCCGATCGAGGGTTTCGTCCTCTGAATCCCCCACAAGAGTTGCCGTCGAAGGAGGTCGTACCGATTCTAGTTCTTTCTGGAGCGCGATCATCAGATGCTGATCGATCGGTCTATCTACTCCAAGTAGCAGCATCGACCGGAATAGTAGTAGTAACAGAGTAGTGAGAGTTTGCTATAACCGTGTGTACATAGAAGGCAGACAGGATAAAGCCAGGCAATAGAAGTAATGTGATTTCGTTTTCAGTGAGATTCCTCAAACAACGGTACTCTGTCTGTGGTTGTGTTGCCACTTTGATTCCAGTCCATTGTTCATTTTCGATCTGTTTCCGGTTCGGATTTTCAGAAGAATGAAATATTATTTGTCTTTTCTTGTTGTTATTTGTTCTTTTAATGCATTTTAGATTATTTTTAGATTCAGAGGAAATCAACATATAAAACAATGTCGTTTTGTTCTCTTCGAGATATGAAAATATGAAATGTAGGTTTGTTTGTGGAATTATGGTGGATTTGAATTCAGAACGCTTATTCAATGAAAAATGCATACACAAATTTGGTAGATATTTGATGGAATATTTACACTATTTTATCCCTGATTCTTGTTAGTCACTCAATATGACTGAATGATGAATCCTTTTAATCTTTCATTCACATGTTTCAGTTATTGCTACATTTTTTATAACTAAAAGTTCTTATGTTTGGATTAAAAAAAATTGAAGTGTGTATATTGTAATTAAATCGGATTGGATTTGCATTCCAGATTTCCAGTTACATTATTTGAGCTTCTTCTGAGGTAAACTCTTTTCGTTGATTTGTATTGTTTTTTTTATCTATACTTGTTTCAATGAACCAGATAGATAATACATTCATTATGTATGTATGTTATTGCAGTGGCAACTGGAACCCAAGATAGTAAAAGCAGTAAAGATGATTGCCCCCTTGTTAATATTTTATCCAGAATGGGTAATGGTTAATTCTATTTCTGGTAATATTTTCTTACCGAATCATTAGATGTGTTTTTATTGTCATTTTCTTATTTAAGGAAGCTTTGCAAGGCTGTTTTTGCTTTTGGGTCATTGGTCTTTGGCAGTTTACAATTTTTTTTCCAAACGTTGCTGTACTGTATTTTTTCCCCAAATGCAGTATGTTGTACTGTACTGGTAAGGCAGGAGTAGTAGATGCATCTGCCATATATTGCCTGTTCTGTATCTATTAATTTCTGTGAAATAAATTTGTTTCCATTCATCAATTCATGGGCTTATTTTGTTTTTTGATGGTAAGGTGCATGACAACTCAACGTTTTTTTTTTTTTACATCGAAGCGATCAAAACAGCAGAGTAGTCATAGTACAGAAACATATCAACAGATGTCACATCTTTCAGACTCCACCTACCCAAGTGTCAGTCTAAGTAATGGATCATAAACTACTTTTGTTATATCCTGGAAATGCGCAATGATGTCTTTCAGGTAACATCTAGCAAGACATTGTTATGGTGAAATAAATATTCAGCGTTTTTATTTGATAGTAGTCATCCTCATCCTCATCCATGTTCAATATTCTATTATTATATGCATGAAGATTTAAAATGATTTTGAATGTTCACTTATCTGGTGATATAAGATTCCCAAAAAGTATTTATCTTGAACAATGAACATGTGATCTTTGTTTGTTTTATATATATGAAATAGAACATCAATAAAAAAATGAAAATTGAAAAAGTTAATTGTTTTGCCATTTTCTTGTAAATATAGTTCAATGAATTCAATCTGAGTTTAACTATCACTACTGCTAACTTTGTTTTACAGGTGTGTGTCAGTATTTGTTTTGGCATTAACCCCACAGGCCACAGTAGAATTTAATACATGAATTGAATTTGCTTCCTGTATGTCTGTATCAGATATTTCAGACAATTTGAGACAAAATTGTTGACCAATGAGGTAAAATCAGGAGATGAATATCGCTCCAATCCAGTCATTCACCCAATAGAGTTATAGAGGTGAGAAGATTTAAATATTTTATAACCTGATGGATACGCTAACTTGCAAATCATCTGTCACTCAGTTCGATGTACTTAGTTGTGTTCTGTAAACCCTATGATCGTTTTACTGTCCTAGACCTCCAGTTTCATCAATTAGTTATCTAATATTGTAATTGTTTTAAAATGCAAGGGTATTTAATATTTATTAACTGTGTAATAATTTTAGATACTGCCGAATAACTACCGGCACATTTCCTCCTACGTCGACCCCCACTGGTCGTTGCGTGTGGAACCTTAGATATTTTCTATTTTTATAATCTCTTTCAAAAAAATTATCAATTTCATCCTCTTTTTTACAGTATTTTGTTGGACTAAGCCCAATCCAAGATGACCATTGTATCGAAAATGGTGAAGAGAGGAGGAGACCGGAAAGGTGGGAACTTACAATCGTGGGCCGTTGAGGAATGTGCACCGGCAAGAGTGTAAACGAAATCGCCTTGGAATGCTACACGGAACCCTAGGTTGTTAGAATAAATATATCCTCGGGGGGGCTAACTGCAAGTTACCTCAAATATCATTATATATACTACATTACATGTATAGATAAATCATTCTATTTGATTGATAATACATCCACGGTTGGTATTCTGCCATACACTTTCTCCATCTTCTCTAGTGTGTTTTCACCTTTTACTTGGTATCAGAGCCATCGATGGCTTCTCAACCGAATCCAATGGACTCTTCCGCTGCTTCCAAAGGAGAGAACGCAAGTCTTATCTCTGGTTCAACGCCGACATCAGAGTCTTCAAGAGCCAAATCCAAACTCCCCATGAAATACAACATCAACTCGGTATTTCGTACTCCCATAGACAAGCTTGACTTCACGTGTTGGAAGTCTCAGTTTGAGACTGTCTTGGATCTTCACGACTTAACAAAAATAGTGACCGAAGAACCACCGTCGATGGTAATGTCCGACGGTAATGACAACCAAGAGTATGAAGAATGGAGGCGAGCTGACCGTTTGATCATGACCTGGATAAAATTCACGGTATCGACCACGGTGCAACAAATGATAGTGTCGTGCAAAACAGCCAAGGAGGCGTGGGATCGCCTTGAAAAATTTCTTTCTCCGCTCTACGTCATTCATGTTAAAAGCTTGCGGAACAAGCTTCGTACTGTCAAGAAAGCTCCTGGAACATCTATGACGGATTATTTAGTCACCATACGTACCACCGCGGATGCTCTCGCCACAGCGGGAGCACCTATTCTTGATGAAGATCTGGTCGGATTTACTCTGGACGGACTCGACTATAATTTCATTCGGATTCAGTCAACGTTGTAGATAACAAATGATATTGGTTTTGATGAGCTCATCACGTTGCTCATACGGGAGGAGGATCTGATAAACTGACATCAATTACCTGAGGCACCGGCTGCACTCTACTCTTCAAAAGAGAGTGGAGACGTGCACAAAAATCGTGGAAGAAAGAATAGTGAAAAGAAATCAAAAGGACGATCTTCTGAAAATAAAAACAAAAGTAATCGCTCTTCTGACAACCCATCTGAAAATCGCAGAATGGAGGAATCAACCCACCTATTCTTCCGACTCCAGCTGGACTGACATTTTCTGGACCGTGCCAGATCTGCGCAAAACACGGGCATTTCTCGCGAGCGTGTCCGGAGCGCAACAACTATGCATACATCGTGGACGTGGTGACTAACGGAGTTGCAAATACATCTATTTCGGGTCCGGGTGAAACGTCGAGTGCGGCTGGTTCGAACTCCGGTGCTGGCGAATCGTGGTGCCTGGACTCCGACGCCACACACCATATGACGCCGTCGTCTTCAAATATGTCGCACTCACGTCCCTACCATGGTATGGACTCTATTCTTGTAGGAAATGGTTCCTCGTTAAATATTGCTAATACAGGATCGGTGACTATTCCCACTAAATCTGAAAATGTCAATCTTCCAAATGCACTGCATGTGCCGGGCATTTGCCGAAAATTATTATCCATCAAATGCATGACATCAGATCTTAATGCATACGTTGTGATTGATGAACATGGTTTCGTTGTGAAGGAGAAGGTTATATAGGGAGGACGATAACACATGGGCCTAATGTTGGAGGCTTGTATCACCTGTCGGAACAAAGTCACCAAGTCGGTTCAGCGTTCTCAGGCATACGTACAAGTGTGAAGACGTGGCATGACCGACTTGGACACCCATCTCCTGCTGTTCTTAAATCTGTTCCTGTTAGTGACTCTATGAAGATCCGATTTTGTTCAATCTGTGCAACGAATAAAGGAAGGAGACTTCCTTTCTCCGATCGCAGATTCACATCGACCAGACCTCTGACCCTTCTCCATCTTGATTTGTGGAGACCTGCCCCGGTAAGATCGAGTGATGGATTTTCTTATTATCTCTCTGTAATTGACGATTACTCGCGGTATTGTTGGATTCTTTCGCTAACACTTAAATCGGATTGTTTAAATCTATTTATTGCTTGGGTCAACAAAATTGAAATTCTACTCCAATACAGAGTAACCGAAATCCAGTGTGACGGAGGCGGTGAGTTTCTAAATCGCAAATTTAACAACTTCATGACGACAAAAGGAATTTCGAGTAGAATTTCGTGCCCACACACGCCGGAGCAAAATGGTGTTGCCGAACGCAAACACCAACACATAGTGAGCATGGGACGATGTTTTTTAAATAATTCCAAAATCGGACACATGCATTCTTAAGTGCAGCTTTTGTCATGAATCGGTTGCCAACCTCGGTACTAGAAGAATGCTCGCCATTTTAGAAATTGTTCAACCGAGTGCCGGATTACTCCATTCTAAAAACATATGGGTGTAAATGCTACCCACTCTCACTACGTGCTACCAAAAGCAAATTGGATCAGACCTCTGAGGTATCGTGCTTCATAGGCTATGCTCAAGAGTACAAAGGATACATCTGTTTGATCTTGAACACTTGGAAAGTAGTCATCTCTCGTCATGTTGTCTTTGAGGAAGATATATTTCCTTTCAGCAATGAGGAAAATCAGAACGTACATCCTGAGATTCCTGACACGGGATTCAAATCTTTGGAACATGTTGCAACCACTATGCAACAAAAGGACAAAGTTTCACATCCCAGTAAGGCAATTGCAGGTATTGAACAGCTATCTCCTGTTGGACGTGGTTGGACAACACGCGATTCCGGTACTGCAGACTCCTTCCACGATATTGCAGCAACAGATTACAACGATATTAAAATCACGTCGCCAGTCTCCTCGGCTACACTTGACGAGTCAGCGACACTATCGACTTCATCATCGCATGACAATATACATCCTACGACGACGTCGACAGTATGTGAACAGTTGTCGGTTGTCGAGAATCCATCCCGAGGACGCCCAACACGAGTGATCCGTCCACCGGTCAAAATGTCTGACTATGAGTGGAAATTCTGGGAAGCTAATCGGAGAGAGAAAAAGGTGATCGGGTCCACGAATCTTGCGATTAGGACTTCACCACATGCATTACGTTCAAAGGTTTTCTTAGCATCCGTTGAGCCCTCGGAACCAAGAACTGGTAAGGAAGCATTAACAAATGAAAAATGGGTTCAAGCTATGAGGGAGGAAATGGGTGCACTTCACAAGAATAACACTTGGGTCCTTGTTCCTCCCCAACGGTCACAACACATTGTCGGATGCCGTTGGATTTTCAGATTAAAACAGAATTCCGATGGTAGCATTGAATGCCACAAAGCTCGTCTAGTAGCAAAGGAATTTAGCCAACGTGAAGGACGGGATTTTGACTTCATTTACAGTCCCGTAGCCAAAGCTGCTACAATCCGGACAGTTTTGGCTCTCTCAACCTCTCGAAGGTGGCCACTCCAACATCTCGACGTGTGTAATGCATTTCTCAACGAAAATCTTCAGGAAGAGGTATTCATGGCTCAACTACCGATTTCGTGATCCAACGAAACCCGATTAAGTATGTCACCTTCGACATGCACTTTACGGATTGAAACAGGCCCCGCGAGAATGGTATAGAAGGTTAAAAACATTTCTCGAAAGTATTGGGTTTTTTGTGTGATCCTTTACTTTTCATTCGACGTTACACAAAATCATCATAGCTTTAGTCTATGTAGATGATTTCGTAATCACGGGAAGCGATGATGGAGATGTGGCTGGATTTATTCGCAAGGTTTGCAAAGAATTTCATTGTCGAAATCTTGGACATCTATCATACTTCTTAGGAGTGGAGGCGTCATACTCATTGGGAAATCTCCACATCTCTCAACAAAAATACTCGGTTGAACTCCTAACAAAGTTTGGTCTCCTTGATTGCAAACCGCTGTCCACACCGGAGGCACCGAGCAAGCATCTGAATTTGTCGGACGAAAACGAGATGGACGATCCATCAAAATATAGAAGCCTAGTGGGAGCACTTCAATACCTGGCTTTATCCAGACCCGACATTGCACACTCGGTCAGGTCAATCAAGTGTGCAAATTCATGCGCCGTCCTATTGATGATTATTGGAAGGCTGCAAAATGGATACCCTGGTATATCAAAGGAACGTTGCTAATGGGATTGCAGTTCAAGCCATCTACCTCCACAGACTTACGAGTTTACGTCGACTCAGACTGGGCAGGTGATCCGGATAACCGCAGATCAACGATTGGTACCTGCATCTATATGGGACATAACCTGGTCACATGGATGTCTAAGAAGCAGCCAACCGTGTCGAGATCCAGTCCTGAAGCGGAGTACCGTGCTATAGCATACTCCACAGCAGAGCTACGATGGTTCTGCAATCTTCTGAGGGAATTGGAGGTAAAATTATCAGCTCCACCAATGATCCTAAGTGATAGCAAGTCGACCCTATTTATGTTGAACAATCCGGTGGTGCGTCCAGAAACTAGACACATGGAACTTGACTACCACTATGTTCGTGAGTTCGTTGCCGGGAAAGCACTAAATGTGAGATACATACCAAGCGAACAACAAATTGCGGACATTTTCACCAAAGCATTGTCAGCAGATCTGTTCCGGCGGCATAGATACAATGTCAATCTCGACGACATTGAAAGGGGGTGTTAGGATAAATATATCCTCGGGGGCTAACTGCAAGTTACCTCAAATATCATTATATATACTACAGTACAGTGTATAGATAAATCATTTTATTTGATTGATATTACACCCACGGTTGGTATTCTGCCATACACTTTCTCCATCTTCTCCAGTGTGTTCTCACCTTCTACATAGGTATCACATTGTCCTTTCCTTCCACGGAATTCATTCTATATAATCAGTTTTCGCTTTCGCGGAAAGTCGAAAACCATGAGAAAGGATAATATATACATGCGTAACATTTATTTTATTTACTTAGATGGTATGTGATGCGCTTCTGATAGTTAAGCCTGTAAATAGTATACCGAAATTCGTATTTTTATCTGTTTTTGAATTCATATACCAAAAATGATATTCGGACGAATTCGAATAGGAATACCCTAAATCCGAATTCTGTTGATAATTTCAAACTCAGAATAAATATAAATTGACTTCCGGATACAGATATTCAGATTTTAAGATGATTAATTAACTCTTAATTAACTTTATTAAGGGTGATTTTATATTTTTATTTTAAATTTTTTATAAAAAGTTATTCGGATTCGAATTTTCCGGATATCCGAAAATTTATCCGAATGTGGATTTGTATTTTCCTATTCGGATATTAGGTCGGATTATTCAAATATTATCCAGATTCAGATACCAGAGTATCGGAGTCGAATCCAACCGATATACAGGCCTACAAGAACCAACTCTGATCGACTATGAAGCACTCTGGGAAGTCATCGATCAAATCTGTTGGACCAATGACTTAAATTACGAAATTGGGGACGACAACGAGCTGGAGTCGTTAACCGACTATGGACCCGGTTCATTGGCGAGAACCCGATCTAAAAGAAAGATACAAAAGCCAAGTTGGATTAGGGATTTCATCACCTAAAGAATTGTTTCAATCCCAAATTTTCTAGGAATTTTATTAAGTAGTCCCTGCAGATTTAGCTATTTACAACTTGTCATTGATAGATAAGTACTGGTGCATTGAATTTTTAGGGCAACTAATCTATGAAATAAAAAACATTTCTTCCACCTAAATCCACTCAACCCTCCGGCGATAACCGTCGAGTACCTGCCATCTCCGTTCATCCGTCGATCGTCTTGGATTTCAGCCGATTTATCATCGTGTCCGAATCCTTCTCGTGCTGCTAGAAATTAAGGTTTGAAATCTAAAAAGTTAGGATAAAAATGTTGAGTTAACAAGGTCTGTTATGAGAAGAAGAAAAAAGAACAATGATGTTGACAACATTGTAACAAGGTAACGATGTTAAGGTAAAAATCATCAGGTATGATAAAAAAACAAGGTCTTTTTTGAGCTGTTTTTTATTTTGAACCTTTAGTAGGAAAAAAAATATAGAGGGACCGAACAATGTAGAAACTTGCGTTTCTAAAAATTGCCAAGGACATATCCGACCATTGTCGCCGCCGACCATTCCTGAAAAGGTCGTAAATGAGAAGATAATGCCATGTGTCTTTGTCGCTAATGACTCTCTTCGTCGTCTCATTAACCATTGTGATTTTCCTAGCCTACAAGATGACGGAAAACCAACGACATAAGAAAAGGGTTTACAGTAGATCGTCGGTTGTTGTTGGAAAGGACTCAAGGAAAATGAAGTTGCTGGGAAGAACTTACCGTTATGTTTACTTGTCTGTGTGAACAACCGAGACTGCAACTGAAAGTCGAAAGTTTCTGGATATGGAAAAAATAGGGAAATGATGAAAAAAAGAGTGCGAGAATTAAAAAGTTTTTTAAGGGGAAAGGTTAGTGAAGTGAGTATACAGTAGGAGAGAGTGAGAAAAAAATAAAAAAGTTGGCTTATCTCAGTAATTATTAATGTTTACTCATCATGTCATGAACTATTGAGGTTTATGTTAAATAGGATATTAGTTAGGATTAGTTAGTATAATCAGTTAACAATTGTTAGTTAGAGTCTTATATAAACAGAGGTGTAATTGACATTGTGATTATCAAATACAGTACACATTTTTCCAAATGAGATTAACTTTTGCAGAGTATTGAGATTCCAAGATGGTATCAGACGATTCTCTTCTGTGAAGGTGAAATCGACGCCACTTTCATTCTTCGATCCACCTCCGTTTCACTTCCGGCGACAAAGTGATTTTTTTTCCCGGCAGTTTCTGTAGAACGATTTCTTCCGACGACGGATTCCAGATCGATTTTCAGATCTTTTTCTGTACATTCAATCGATTTCCGACAGAAGACGCGATCGATCGAGATCCAAAATCGCTCGATTTCTGTAAACGATTTCAGACGCGATTTGGGATCGATTTTAACTTATTATAAATGATTTTATATTTTTATAATTTTATTTTAAGATTTTTTATAAAAAGTTTTTCGAATTCGGATTTTTTTAGATACGCGAAAACTTATTTAAATTCGGATTCGAATTTTCCTATTCGGATTCCGAATTCGGATTCCGACCATACATGTCTACCTAGAATCTAAAATAGCTAGAAATCCAGAAAGTTATAAAAAGAAAGTTCTAGATGGTTGTAGAATTTTCTTGGGAACCAATAAATTAACCCCCAATTGATGACAGTTTCTTTAACTCAACATCAAAGAAATTAATTGACAAGAAGAGAGGAACAAAAAACTATGTTCAGTTTCGGAAATTCTGTGTATGATCGACCGGAATTCCTGTGCCGTCCAAGGCGCCGCTGGTCACCACCGCAACGAATGCCGGTAACGGATTTTTACAATTACATCCCCGCCCGATCCGTCCCCGATTACGAAGAAGTGGTTCAGTGTTCTGTTCCTACGCCTGAGTGCGAGTTCGATCGGGTTAACGCTGCTGTGCCTATATGCGAGGTCGATCCGGTGAGCACGGATATGCGTAAGTACGAGATCGATCGGGTTAATGCGGCTGTGCAGGTGCAGAGTGCGATTAGGAGATTTTTGGTTCGGAAGAACGTGACTGTTTTGCGTGAGTTAGAAGAGGAGGTGAGAAAGATAGAGAACGAAGTTGCTGGGAAGGAGTCGTCGGATAGAATGGAAAAATTAAGATTGAACGAGACACTGATGCGTATTCTGTTCCGATTGGATTCGGTTCGTGGCGCGAGGGATTACCGGAAGAAAGTTATTCGAAAGGCGATCCAGATCCAGGATGTGTTGGATGTCTAGGGTTCTCGTTTTTTTCTCTTCATCATCGATCGATACGTTTTGGATTTGTGGAATGATGGATTCTTTTTTTATTCAATAAAGTATGTAGTTGTTTGCGGTGTTATGAAAGACTTACCGGTTACGATTACTTCCCAAATGAGGCGAGTATACGACGAGGAGGTTGAAACGATCGGCGAGAATGAAGAACGATCAAGTTATCTAGCAAGAGAACATCTCCTTTCTTCCACGGTACAGCAACGCTTTCTTCTTCGAACATTCTGAAGCAATCCCCAACGATCTCTTCCGGTAACGGCGTGCCATCTCCATAGGTCATTTTGAATTGACCGTCGCTGGAATCCCTCCAACCGTACCATAGTATCAAAGTATTGGCCCAGGTTTTGTTTCCTCTGAGTTGATCAACTTTGAAAGCCGGAGACAAAAGTGTGATCTTACCTACATCGCCAATCCATTCCAGCTTCTGGCCCATTTTGGCAACTTTTTCTTCCGCCACGGATTTCTCGTCGGTGGAGAAAGTCGCCTTCCAACCCCGTCCAATCGGCGAGGAGTTTTCAGCCTCTGCGTTTAGCAAACCAACGGATCTCAACCCATGCTGTTCCAATTTGGCCACGAAGTCTGGGTGCTTTTTCCGAATCAACTCGTAGATCAGATTGCTGGAGAGTATTGCGGTTTCCCCTCCGCTCTTCGGTTCTTCCTCGCAGAAGAACAGTACTTTCGATGGCGGCTGAGATAGCTACATCAAAATTCAAAAACCCAACCCATTAACAAGCACGTCGTTAAAATAAAGAAATTTGAATAAGAAGAAGAACAAGTAGTACATGAGATAACTCGTGATGGAACGGGATTTTCTTCTCCGGTGGAGCCTCGTTGGCGGTGTAAACCCTTCCGATGACTTTATGCCTCGATCCTAAACCCTCATAGGGAAAATCCTCATATCCCAACGCCTCAACAATCACGTCGTTGAAATCCGAAGCAGTGAGGATGGGGAATCCTCGCAGCAGCACCGCTCCGCTGGACAGAAGTGACTCTTCTATCTGAGCCATGTTTGATTTGATGGTCGTGATGAGTTGATGGGTCGCAACATTATCCGTCGGAGATAATACAGTCGGAAAGAGATGTTTTTCACCAGAATTATACGTTACAAGATTGACTAGTTTCTGCTGTGGTAACTTGATTTCTTTCAGAGTCACGTTTATGCTCGCCATTCTGACTGATAGCCAAATCCTTCCTAACCAAAGCCTTTAAATAGGGGATGGCAGTGACAAAGTTTTCGAATATTTCATTGTCTGAATTGTTTTAGGAAGTATCGAGTCAGTCTTTAAAAATTACCGAAGGCTTAAACGATCGTAAAATCACATGCTGGATCAATGTGGAGGATGTGAGGTAGACACATGTGATCACATTTTTTTTTTTTTTTTTGTTAAAATTCATATATTATCGGATAGTTTTAATTCAAAAAAATAAATAAGAATGTGAATGGTTTGGAATTGGTTAGACAATATCCATCTAAATTCCAGGTGTGGGGCTAAAAATAATTGGGTAGACAATATCCTTACCTTTTAAATTTTAATTTTTAAAGTTATCATTTTAATTTAAGAGTAAAAGAACATACGGATTACGGAGTGGAGAATTCAAGCACGTTTTTATCTTATCCAAAGACCAAAGTTAGTGGAATCCATTGCATTATTTGTTCTTTTAAAGAAATTGTTTTAATTTAATTGTTGTTTTTTTAGTTATCCAAATCACCAAATTTTATCTATTGTTTGACAATTTTTTACATCTAATGAAGTGTTTTTTTTTGCATAATAAATGCGACAAAAAATTAACTTTGTCAAACCAAATTTGGTAATTAAATTTTATAAATTAACAATAAATATTAAATAATCTTCTCTTCTAAACCCCTAAGTTCCTATTTATAGTCGTAGGTCTGGACTTCCGGACCTACCAACCCATGCCTAGTCTCCTAGGGTTTAGGTTAAGAGTCACGATATTAGGTGTTCTGGGTCGGATTTGGGTTTAGGTCTGTCTCCCAGTCACGATATTAGGTGTTCTTTCTCGTTTCTCAAAAATATCAACTATATCAAATTGTGCTTACCTTCTTTCTTATTGGTTACTCGATTTTGTTAACATGTCTCCATCTTACCAACTTTCCTCCTTCTAGTTTTTTTTTTTCAATGACGATTTATATTAAAAGTAAAATAAAAAAGAATTACAATCTACGATAATAAGAAAGATAGACAATTAATTAAACAACTAAAAGTACGATAGGATGTGTGGAATAAGTATAACTTGTTAATCCTCGGTTTGTAGGTCAGTAACCAATAGCGAGGCTTCCTTCCACCTTCTGATAGTTGTGTCCTCCAAACTTAACCTGTGCGCTTTTTTAAATATGCGATAATCATAGATAATAGCCAAATCTCGTATGAAATCCCTTGCAACGACTTTTACCGGTCGAGAGAGCCCCTCCTTGTGTCGTAGGTTCCTCTCCCTCCAAAGGTGTCATATAAACGCTGCAAGTGCATTCCAATGTAGCCCCCAGCATGGTGCTGACTTCCTGAATTTGGATATCCCCTCCATGATATCACCCACCCTTATATCTTCTAGCTTTATTTCCGTGATACCCATAAGTTTCCATAGTGCATCTGTCAACCTTATAAATTCGTTCCAAAGAGACCAGCTGAATTCGCAATTGAAGAATAAATGAGCTGTCGTTTCCTCAACTGTATCACATAGGACACACTTTGCTGGAACCACTATCCCCCACGACTTCAATTTATCGAATGTTCTTAGCTTGCCCCATCTTAGTCTCCATAGACAGAAGGCCATCTTTGAGGTACGGCATGTCCACACTCCTACAGCCAGAGGATCAGCGATGGCTGGCGGTGATAATTTTGCTCTTATGAGGCTCGTTTTTATACTACCGTTGACTGTACAATCCAGCCCTGCAGGGTAGCATAAATTAATATCATCTTTGGCTCTCAGTATGCTTGTCCATATCGGAGAGTCCTTGGAACATAATTGGATTTCCGCCAAATCTCTCCCTTTGAGATAGCGTGCCCGCATCCAAACCGCCCATGGAGAACCCCCATTCCAGATTCTATAAGCCCATTTGACCCTAACAACTCTTGCGAGTAACACCGGATCCGCCAGTCCTAGGCCTCCGTCTTCCTTAGCCATAATCATTCTGCTCCATGCCATACCTTTAGAGTCCCCCCATATAAACTGATAAATAATTTGTCGTGCTTTTTTGATCACCGTCATGGAATTTTGAGACATTGAAACCAGTATTGTAGCTTGCCCACTAGGACCCAGTTAGCTAGTTGAACTTTTTCTCCATAAGACAGAGCTCTATTTTTCCATTTCTGTAGATACGAATTTAGTTGGTCGATTAGCGGAACACAGTCCGCACCTTTTACGTCCCGTCCAATTAGAGGCACCCCTAGGTATTTAAGTGGTAAAAAGCTTTCCTGAAACCCCATCAACTGCAATAGGTCATCCTTGATCTGCTCACATGAGATGGAAAATATCATCGAACTCTTGGAACAATTAATTTCCAATCCTGAATTCTTTGTAAAATCATCCAGCACTGCTTTAACTGCCCTCATCGATTTGGTATTTGCCTTTGCAAAGCATAGCACATCGTCAGCAAAAATGAGGTGCGTTGGAGAGATAGCTCACCTCATAACGAAGGTATCCATTCTCCACATTTTTCAACAAGATGCAATGATTGCGAAAGGTTTTCCATAACTAGATTATAAGCAAGTAGCTGGGTCTCACTGCTTGTATAATTATAAGCACAGTATTCAGTCAGTGACTTCTCCCTAACCAGAATCTTTATTGAAAAAACATATAGATTGTTATTAGATTTGATTATTTGAAAGGAGGAGGACCCCAAGTCCCAACCATTACCAGCAGATTGTTTGATTTCCACTATATCAGGAGACCGGAACAGGTCGCGCGTAAAGCCCGGGTGATCCTAATTACATACTAAAAATAAAAACCACCGCATCAATGGAGCCCGCGACAAAGACCACTCAACCAAACTGTATAGCATAACCCATGGCCTACATATCATGTACAACCAACAATTCAAATAGGTTTGGCACTTGGCAGATTCGATTATGCCCACTGCATAATTAATTAATCCCAGTTGGCAAATCAATCTCAGGAATTCAATCACAGAGAATATGAATCAAACAAGATTGTGATTTTATTAACAGTCTACAAAAGTATAACCAAATTAAAGAATTTTATCAATGATATATATATATATACACACAGTTATTTCACTTACGAACGTCTTCAGCTGAAGTTGGATCCGGAGCCACGGATTCGTTGGATTTCAAATCCGACGAATGTCCGTCGTCACTTGGAACCGGAACCGCGATTCTGAGTGTAAGGACTGGAGGCGCGAATGTAGGGATCGACGTCACCTGAAACGGTAGACCCTATCGCGATTCCGTAAATATTTGAGTTATATAGATGGGTTGTTTGATAACATTAGCCCATTAAATATGAAATCCATAATCCATCAGTGCCGAGTTTTGGATCAATTTGAAATGGGCCAGCTTTGAATTGAATTGAATTGAATAAATATTGCGAGGATACATGTGGATGGGGTCAATAGACAATACGAATTTAATTGAATTAGGTAAGAGTGACATCACTGACGACTGTCGACTTCTCCTCCCAAAAAAAAAAAGAAGAAAAAAAATCAATAATTGTTAAAACACAGAGAAATTAGCCAAACAAGCTCGCCAGGTTGTACGTGGTCAATAATTCATAAACAAGCTAGTCATTTTCCCTTAATCATACAACTATACGTGGTTATAAGTTGATATTTTTGATTGCATTAAAACTAGAAGAAGAAAAAAGTGAAAGCATTTAATTTCCTTCTTCTTTTTGAGGAAACACCATCAGTCCATCACATGGTCACATGGAAGGATCGGGTCACCTTTCTTTTTTTTGGCGAGACATGGGTTATTAGACAAGAAAATGTGTCTCTAGCTCTAATGGAACATACACACCAAAATTTCCAACTCTAGCCAGCTCTAGAATTCTATAAATGATTCGTTAATACATGCTAGCACCCACCCATATCGATCGAGATCTGAAAATATCAGACAACTAACTCCCAACTACTATAAATCTAAAATGGGAGGTTTGATTTAGATGATTAATGAAGTGAGATTAAAAAAAATTAATTAATTAAACACGAATGATTGAGAATTTGAGATGGAATTAATTAAGATTGATTTGGCAGTGAGATACCGAGGTGAGACAACAAGATTGGATCGGGATTCGGGAAGATAATTTGGGCAGCTTTTGAACAAGGGAATAACGAAGAGTGCACGTGGGTTATGGCCCCACATGTTGTCTCTAAACGAGGGGGTGAACATGAACCAACACCCGACAGGTCCACACGCTTTTCTTTGCCTGTCCTTTTTTTCAAACCACAAGGATGACGATAATAAATTTATTTATTTATTTTTTTAATTTCTTGCCCACCAAGTATGAAGCAAGACTGGAACAGTACAACAGTTCAAATTTTTTTTTAAAACAAACCGGGCGGGTAAAACCGAACCCGACTAACCATAATAATTAATTCGAATAATCATGTTTCCTTAACAGTTAACAATAATACATACATCAATCCCCAGAATTAAAGCTACGAACCATACAAATCTAGCTACGTTAATTTAATTTCTTTCTTTGTGTTCTGAGGTGAGCTGTGACGACGATAGATTCTGGAATTCAGTAGGTTTTAGAAGATGAAGGATGATGGGTAATATTGGAATTGTATAAAAACGATTTTTTTGCCGATGCATCCTCGTCAGATGACGGACACGTGCTCATTCGAGGCTTTGCAGTCGGATTAAACTGACTATTGTACCCTCTTCCTCCACCAGCTTCTCCTCCTGGTGTTAGTTTCATACTTCTCAACTGACTGATTTCGTTTTGCAACCGTATGTTTTCTTCTTTTAGCGACTCGCTGTATCTCTTCAGGAATTCGAAATCTATCTCCGTTTGCTTTAACTTGGTTCTGAATCAAAATCAAAATCAAACAAAACCCACATGCAAGGAATATTTTTGAATTGAAAAATCGAAATTATGTGTGTTTATATACCTTGCTCTTCGATTCTGAAACCAGACCTCCACTTGTCTTGGCCGGAGATCCAACGCTTTGGCCAAAGCTAGTTTTTGTTTCTGTTCATATAAAGAAGAATTGAGTTAGAGAAAGAAAGAAAGAGCAGGGATTAATATTATTCGGCGTTATAACTACGTACTGTACCGACCGGGCTAAGAGTGCTGTGCTCCTTAAAGCTCCTTTCCAAAAGAGTAGACTGATCCTTCGTTAGCCTGAGTTTCTTCTTAGCACTGCCGTCTTGCGAGTCATTTCTGGCGAAGTCTGTTTCTCTCTTGATATTTGGTGTAGGGAAGTTATTATTGGAAAGAGAAGAAGCAGCGCTCTGAGGAGAAGACGGATGGGTTGATTTCTGGTCTCGATCCACCATCGACCCACATCTCTTGTTGCTTTCGGCGACCAGTCCTAAGGTAAGAGACGGCTCGTTTGCATCTGAATGATTGGATGGCGAGTCGTTGAGTTTTTTACCATTTCGTGACTTGGTCAACTTCAAGGCAGAAGCAACCTGGGACGAACTGCAATTTGTACCACCATATGTCAGACCCAGAACCAAACCCGTATCTACGACGTCGTAAATCATCGACGATTGTTCTCTCGTTCGATCAATCGATGGACAATCACCTCTTTTCCTTTGTTCAATCAATTGATGAATCGTCGACGACTGATCGATCGATCGATGGTGTTCTTGAATTGGAGGAGACGATGAATGAAGAGGAAGGTGAGACTACTGAAGACGAAGATATATGATGTCCTCTTTATACTACTCCTACTTGCTTATGGGTTCCCTTTATTTTCAAACACAACACAGTTGATAGAATAATAGAAGATTGACTGTGTAATTGTAAATTATTCATACTAATTCAAAAGACATGTTTCCAGTATTCACATGGCCACCAGATTTTAATTTCTTTTTTTAACCTTTAAAATATAAACCCACATCAAGGGAGTGACTCTGACTCCTCCCCTCTACCTATTCTCACCTCACCCATCTTCATTAATTTCTTCTAATTATGTAATTAACATTAACAACGTTTCGCTCACTCAACAACTCTAACCAACCGGAACCGAAGTAGTAGTAGGTCTTTCTAAATCATGACCCTTCTTTCATCATAATTCATACATCGATCTATATATATAATTCGATCATAATGACACATGTGATTCTAAAAAATGACAATGAATCGATGATTGGTGCTGTACTGCTTGTCTGCTGCTTACGTCAGTTAGCCCAGTAGCCAGCTGTTTGTTTACCCGGGCCTACGAATGAGTTCATGGACCATATACAGGTTTAGCCGATTTATCATGTTGAGGTTTTTGGTGTCGGATATGTCCCATGCCACCAAATCACCAATACTTTTTTTTTGAATTAGGGTGATCATTCAATGATGACTGTGAGTGAGATTTCAACGTATGAATTGCACTGGTTAAAAAAGAAGTGTTAATTATTACATACATCATTGCATTCTGATTTTTCTGATTTTTTTTTACTTAATTACATACTTAATTATTAATAAATAAATAAATAAAAAGGTGAAATCTGACCTAATTATTAATTACATAATCAATTTATAAACTGACTCATTAAATAAAAGAAAAGATTGAAATCAAGGAACAACATATCGACAGCGTATCTAAATCTAAGGTTATTGTATCTCAATTCTCAACACTAGTTTATCCAAAGTCCAAAAGTAATATGATTATATTAAAATTAAAATAGGAGAATAATGGAATATATTCTTGCAGGCTTGCAGTTAACTGCTAATATAGTAATGATAATTTTCTTCTTCCCCAAACCACATGCTACAATAATGGTATAATAATATGAGATGCTGATGATTGATTGATTGATTGATTGATTAAGAATAAAATTAAAATCAAAATCAAAATACACACCAATGAATCAATGATCAGTATGTTGAAAAATCTAAGACTGAGACTAAGACCAAGAGGAAGAAATCAATTTGTTTTGCTCAGATGTAGATGAATTGATTATTAATAAGGTTTGAAATGAAATATACAAACTTATAAAGGGGAGGAAAGGAGGTGGAAAGAGAGGAATTGGAAAAGAAAAGAAAAATATATCATCACATGCAGATAACATCTGATGTAAGTGTAACCAATCAGGTTTTGGCATCAATGTCACAAAATCCAGCCCATATCTTGCGTGGGCCCATTTGCGTGACTTAATGATTTGTTCGGTTTGGACGTTTGGCATCACAGAGTATATGACACGATGAGATAACGAAGATATGGTTTTCATGATTAGTCAACACATGATATGTTCCTCTATGTTTGTTTATTTTTAAATTTATATATTTGCGTTGCTGCGTTGTTGTTATCGATCAATTTCATGTTCTTCTATTTTAAATGCCATCTGGATTACGTGATTACATTCCATACCATACCAATTCATTTTATTGACTTTCTTTCTCATTTTTCTCTTAATTTCTATATCGACTTGATAAAATTCTGAACTAGCTTTAATAAAACAGAACCGTAGGTTAAAACTAAGTAATTTGGTTTATTCAATTATTCTCCGACAACAAAATCAAACTATATATCCAATTATTATTAACGACCAAATATTGATTTTTGATTAACAAAAAACACACGTCATCTAATTATTTCCCGCTAATTTATATATCTGTTTACAAAGCACTTCTTATCCAGTTATCCACATATCCTTATATTCCACACTGAGGTACTAGTGTGACAATTAATTCCGTAGTTTCGGAAAAATGTGGGCGTCTCTAACAATCTACCTATTGGTTCACAAAGCTTGATGTCTTCTCTCCATTCTGCTTTTAAGACTGGTTTAAGTTAAGATATACAAAAAGAGATGTTGTTAAATATTTAAATATCATCTTTCCATTTTGTATGGTGATAGGACTGTACATAGGCTGTCAAGTAAAGTTCGGCTCGCAAAGCTCAAGCTCGTTAAACTCGATAGACTCGGTAAGAAGTATAAAAAAATATTATATTTAGAGAAAATGAAGATGTAGCATAAACCGTAAAAAGTTGGTTTAACATGGGAGAGGTCATGGGTTTCATACCCCGTGTTTCCAAATTATTTATTTTAACATGTCCCCGTTAGAGTGTCAAATAAAGCTCGGCTCGGCTCGTTAAGCTCAATGAGCTCGGTAAGAAGTATTAAAAAATAAAAATATATTATATTTAGAAAGAACGGAAATGTAGCATAGGTCGTAAAAGGTTGGTTTACCATGAAAGAGGTTACGGGTTCGATCTCACATGTCTCCAAATAATTATTTTTTTTAATTCGAACCCAGGCTCGCGAGCCCAAGCCTAACAATTCTTAAAACGAACCGAGCCCGAGCCTGAATAATTCCTTAAACGAGCCGAGCCCGAGTCTGGCTCTATAAGCAAAAGCTCGGCTCGTTTGACACCCTAGCCCCTGTGTTTCCAAATTATTTATTTTGACTTGCAGGTTAAGTTCGAGCCCGGGCTCACGAACTTCGAGCCCGAGCCTGACAATTTTTAAAACGAGCCGAGCCCGAGCCCGAGCCTGGATAACTCCTTAACGAGCCGAGCCCGAGCCTGACTCTATAAGCAAAAACTCGGCTCCACTCGTTTGACACCCTAACTGTACATATGTAATTTCTATCAACAGAAATTATGGTTCCGTTCGTTTTATGTCGGACCTTTAAAAAACTTTCACGAAAGCGAAATCAAAGGTCTGCATCGAGACCCAAGTCAATATCTCAAATCGTCGATTGAGTCAGGTAAATCGTCGATTTTCGGAGAAGGTCGTCAGAGTCTTTTCAATTTGACGATTTCTCTCTCAACTCGTCGATTTCACTCTAAATCATCGATTTTGGGATGTTACTTGCGTCCAACCTGACGTCTTAATGACCCAAACATGATCTCCACCGCAAATGTTGCCCCCTCGAGGCCCTATAAAAGGAGACTATCAGAGCACATTTAAGGCGTCAGTTTCACATATTTCATAACGATATTTATGAGACAATCGTCGATTTTCCACTGAAGACTTAATGTAAAACGACATTTGTGGATTCCAAAACCTTTCGATACGAAAAGACATATTTTGATACAAAAAGACGTCATACCACCTCAAATGTTGATGAAATATTTCGGTCCTTATCACGATATCTCCAGATAATTTAATAAAGATCAACAATGAAAGGCGTAATGAATGATATTTTATAAAATATCTCGTTAGAATCCTTGCTTCAATTTTTATTCTTTCTAATTTCATCCATGGATTTTGTCAACTGATCATCATTCGATCCAATTTTCCATGGTTAAGTTGGAATTGTCATTGGTACTAATGAACTAATCTATTGTGTAATAGACGGCAACTCTTGCAAAATAAGGGACGGAAGACCTGAGAGTGGTGTGCCAATTAATCATATTGTTGTACTCTACCCTACATAAGTATATATCATGTCGATGTATTTTATATTTTGTTAAACTATTTATCTAAATAAACAGGTTCTATTTTATATTCTGGTGATAGCATACCTGGAGGAGGGGACATGTAAATTTCCTCAGACAAGTCACCATGTAAGAAGGCATTGCTTACATCCATTTGATATGTGGTCCAGTTTTTGGTTGATGCTACTGCTAATAAGGTCCTGACAGATATAATTTTTGCAACAGGAGAGAAGGTTTCTTTGTAGTCAAAACCTTCAACCTGAGTATGACCTTGTGCAACTAGCCTTGCTTTTAGCCTTTCAATGTCCCCATTTGATTTATGTTTTACTTTGAAGACCCATCTTGAGCCAACAATCTTTCTTTCTTTTGGTTTTGCCACTATTTCCCATGTGTCATTGAGCTCAAGGGCTGCTAGTTCATCATTCATGGTTTTTACCCATTCAGGACTTTGGCTAGCCTGTTTGAAAGAATTTGGTTCTGTGGTTGTGGAGATTTTGTCCAAGAAGTCAGTGTGGGCAGTGGACAGCCTCTTGTATGTTAGATAATCATGCATTGGATATGAGGTGCCTTTTGATTTCCCACAGCTTGTTGCAAATGAGCAGAAGTAATCATTCAGTTTTATGGGGAGTTTTGTTTGCCTCTTTGGATATCTTGAGTTTAATTGAGTGTTTGAGGTAGGGTCAACACTTGTATTTTGTTCTTGTATTGTTCCTGATGTTTCAGGGTTTAGTGTTGTTTGAATGTGAGTTTCAGAGTTTGGATTTTTTGGAATTAACTCTGATGACTCAGAGTTTGGTTCAGTTGTGGTTTGAGTTTGTGAATTATCTTGAGATATTGAATATTCCTCTGAGAGGTCAGAATCATTTAGTAGTATATCATTTTGCTTCTCAGTTGTTGTATTGCTTTTGACTCCTTCTGAATTGTTTTGATTTAGTGGAAATTCATCCTCATAGAATGTAACATCTCTGCTTACAGAGATTTGTTGATTATCTAATTCATAAATGATAGAGCCTTTTTGAGTTGGGGATTGACCTAAGTATATGCATTTTTTGGCTCTAGGGGAGAACTTGTCTTCTCTTACAAGGCAAGTTGCATAGCACAGACAACCAAAGGTTCTAAGACCTTCATAGTTTGGTTGCTTGGAATGCATGAGCTCATATGGGGATTGGTTTTGTGTTACCTTAGATGGTAGTAAATTAATGATGTAGGTGGCTTGGAGGATTGCATATCCCCATAGCTCAGTTGGGAGAGAGCATTGAAATTTCAATGCCCTAGCAACATTTAAGAGATGTTGGTGTTTTCTCTCAACCACACCATTCTGTTGTGGTGTGTGGGGGCAGCTAGAGTAGTGGATGATTCCTTTTGTTTTTAGGAAATCATCCATGGCTGAAGAAAAAAATTCTCCACCATTGTCAGTCCTAATAGATTTGACAGAAATGTCAAACTGATTATTAATAAGAGTATATAAATTTCTAAAAATATCAAAGCATTCAGACTTCATAGATATAAGATATGTCCATGTGTACCTAGTGTAATCATCAACCACAGTTAAAAAATATCTCTTCCCATGGATTGTTGGAGTGTGAAAGTTCCCCCACACATCCATGTGAAGTAAATCAAATGCATGTTTAGTTCTAGATGCATGCAGTGGAAATGATTTTCTAGGTTGTTTAGCATAATGACAAGTATCACAGTGTTTAAAAGTAAAAGACGAGTTTAAAAAATTAAAATTCAGATTGTTCAAAATGTGTTTAAGCCTGTCACTTGAAGTGTGACCAAGCCTATTGTGCCATGTGGAAGTTGTGGTGGCATCTGCAAAAAAATTTTGATGATTGATTGATTGATTGATGTGTTGCAACAGATATAGTCCCTTCTCCATCCTACTCTGACCAACTTCCTTCATCTGAACCTTGTCATATATAAATGCACATGATTTAGAAAATTGAACAGAGTAGGTATCATATTGGGTTAACTTGCTAATAGATAGCAAGTTAACTTGAAAGGATGGGTTGAAGTACACATCCTTTAGTGTGATGTTGGGTGATACAGAGATGTCACCCTTTAGGGAGACTGTTTGACTGTCCCCATTTGGCAGTGTGATCTTGAAAGGATCACACTTGATGAGTTTTTGAAATAAGGACTCATTTCCACTCAGGTGCTCAGAGGCACCTGAGTCAATGATCCAGTAAATATCAGAATATTTGTTAAAGATGGAATTTGCTTTACCTGAATCCTTGTACTTTGGTAGAGGCTTCGGGTTGTATTTCTCAGAATATAATGGGAAGCCATAAGGTCCAATGGGGTTTTCAGGGGATTCAGCCTTCTTTTCATCAATTCTCCATGGGGTCCAGGTTTGATCAGAGTTCACACAGTTGGCAGAACCCTGTGCTTTGTTAACCACAGAGGGTGTTGGAGTTGTGGGATTGGCCCTAGTGTTTCTAGAGGGATATCCATGTTGATTGAAACACTTTTCATCACTGTGTCCAAATACAGCACAGTGGAAGCAATAATATCTCGTATTGACTTGTTTCCCACTCTTGTAGTATATAGGTTCAGTAGGAGTGGGAGGCCTTTTCCTCTGATTAGGGTTGGATGAAGAACGAGCATCAGTGGGCTTGACTGTGGTCTGAAAGGGTGCTTTCCCTTTTGCAGAGTAGAAAGCTGAGCCTTGGTTAGGATTAGAGCTGCTGCTGGTTAGTTTTTGTTGTGCCTCTTCATGTATGACCATAGAAAAAACTTTTCCAAAATTTGGGAGTTTGTCCATTGAGAGGATGGTAGATCTGATTTGTCTGAAGTTATCATTCAGACCCATTAAGAACTTCCTGATCTTTAGCCTCTCTTCCCTTTCATTTACTCTCCCATTTACATTACACGTGCAAGTGATGCAACTGCATCTTGGAACCTCCCCATAGGCATCTACTTCCCTCCATAAGGTTTTAAGCATGGCACTGAATTTAGATACTGTGTTTGAACCTTGTTGGAGTAAGGCAATGTCTTGTGTCAGTTGAAACAGATGTGTCTCATTAGACTGTTTGAACTGATCTCTGAGATCAGCCCAAATGATTGCAGCATCATCTGTGTACATGATTTGGGAGGCTATCTCCTGAGAGACAGAGCTCCAAATCCACTGACGGATTATCCCATGACAGGTAATCCAGGCCTCGTGTTCCTCTTCCTCATTTTGGGATGGTTCCTTGATGGATCCATTTACAAACCCCAGTTTTCTCCTAGTTATCAGCATGGTAGTCATCTCTCTATTCCATGGGTAATAATTTTGGCTACCTTGTAGGATGTTTATAATGGAAGGAGGGCCATAGTCAGAGGGTTTAAAGAAATACACAGATGTAGGATCAAATAGGGGACCTCCCAGTGGCTTCTTTCTCAGAATCTGAATGGATTGGGCATCATTATCAGCCATGATGAGGACTCTGTAATGTAGTTTATGATTATAAAATTGTATTAGTGTAGCATAATTACAATCCAAGCAATATGAAAGAATCAAAGAATATATATTACAGATTTGATCTGATATTAAAATGTATTGATGTGTTTTTTGAGTTGACAATCGGATAAATTGGAAGTATCCAGAGTAGGATAATTTGACAATGGTCCTTAGCCCATCTTTGATCGATTTAGATTGTAAGCATAGCTTACTCATAATTGAATAATCAGTGTGCAGCGGAAGTAACATAATGAAAATATTCATCCTAGGTAACATATTAACATTACTGATGTAATATAAACATGACATGAAAATGACATTCAATGATGATGAATATAGATAAGTTCTGAGAATGACAGTTAACATGCAAAATAACCTAATCAGTAACAGCCATAAATATGGAACACGCAAGCTGTCTAATGTGGTGTGGTCTGAGGATGATCTCAGATCACATCTAAGCACTAGTGCTATCACTGAAGAGGCATATAGATCATCCTGATAGCAGGGTAGCATGCATATAGATCTAGCAGAGCATGCAAGCAAGAATCTCAGAAGAGTAACAAAGATATCGCATGATGTGTGTAAACCAATGACACATAGAACATAGATGAATGCATCAAACATAACAAAAAATAATACATAGAACATCAAGCACGGACATGCAAGAGGTGGTCTCATGTTTTTAAGGGTAAACACACAGCATGATATTTTTGGATCAGTAGATATATCAAATAGAACTAGCAATGACACACAGAACATCATACATGAACATGCAAGGGGGCTTTATGTATTTAGGGTTTTAGGTTTATCGCATATATGATTTTAGGTTTATCACAAGTAAGTTCTTAGATATACCAGATATACCAGCTTTCGTTTTGGAGAGGTGCGAATGGATCCTGACGGAGTCACTTTTTTTTCTCTCTCTTTTGTGTCGCTGACCTCCTTTGCTTTTCACTGAGGACAGTGCAGTGTGATCGTTTTAGCAGCGCAGCACTCCGAGAGTCTCTGATACCATGAAGAAGTCGGAGATCGAGTGATAGGAGCGTGAGCCGGAGGGTCGTTTAGGGTTAGACGGAAGGTCGCGACTGAAGGCGAGTAGATCGTTGGGGAGGAACCCAAAAGGGTTTTGAAAATATATTTGAAAAAGATAATACCAACTATTACAAGTTAATTATTTATACTCTAAACCTAATGGGCCAACAAACAGATTGGGCCTTGTGACTAACTTAGTGTAGAAATAATAATAAATGTATAATAGATTAAACTAATCAATTAATCACTCTTAACACTCTTAATAGTTACGAGTGGTGAAACTCTATCCATTGGAGAGACCCTTGTGTTGAAAGACAGGAAAAATTGAAGAAAGATAGAAAAATCTTATGTCATAAAATCATATATAGAAATCCAACCTTATGTCTGATACCAAATGATAGAGATTATCATACTTTATGATTTAAGATTTCTATATTAAGAATGTAATGTATTTACATATTTAAACGTACATTGTGTTGAATCCATTACCGCGGAAGTTACAGACTCGATCTCTGGACTTTTCTTTGTCTTTCTTTTGAAATTTCCTTTTTTTAGGATACCTGAGACTCGTCTCTATTGAATGTCTTCTTTTAGACTTATAGAATAGATGATATTTTTTTAACTCTTATATCTGACTTATATCAAAACAATGAGTTATTTACACATTAATCTATATATTGATACTTTAATATGAGAAGGTCTTGTTTAGGCTTCAATAGGGACTTAGTATTCCTTACTTTTTATGACTTAGGTCAAGAGATTACTATCATCATAAATCATCTTGCCTTATCGCGACCTACACTAATGTATCCACATGAATTTATCATCACTTAAATAACTTAAGACTTGTCATTGTTAATATATACGTGTAGATCATTTACTTGATAAGATAACAAAAAAAAATTGTTAACAGTGTATTCATAAATGATCTTTCTTTAAAAATAATCATTCTTCGTTATCATGAGAGGTAATAAGGTGGATAGTAGTTGGCGGTCTATTTTGGTATAAATAACAAGTTTGAATATAATTTTGTTCAACATGTGCTTCTTTCTATTTAATAATCACCATGAGTTCCGGAACCATGATTTCCGGAATGGCGAGTTCTGGAATCGTGAGTTCAGGAACCAGGTCCGGAACCACGATTTCCGGAAGTTCTTAATATATATAGTAATATAGGTAGGATTTCAAATCTTATAATTAATTAATAGGGATTTTTTCATCTATTTTTTAATGTTGAGAATCCAAATATTTCTATTTTAATGGTCAATAAATAGCATCTGTTCTTGGATGATTTGATCAACCATACCATAGAAGAAACAATAGTTTATCAGAAATTATGAAAGGGATAAGACATCGAATTTTGGAGTTGAAAGGAGGTCTGAACATCCACATTGCTGAGAAAGGTGAGGAGGGTGCTCCAGTGGTATTGTTCATTCATGGCTTCCCAGACATTTGGTATGGCTGGCGCCACCAAATCATCGGAATTGCTGAGAAAGGCTACCATGCAGTTGCAGTTGATCTTCGTGGGTTCGGTGACACTGATGTTCCCATTGGTGTTGAAAATTATACAGAAATGCATATTGTTGGAGATCTCATTGCACTCATTGACACTCTTGGCCAACAACAAGTTTTTGTTGTTGCCCATGATTGGGGGGCTACAATAGCATGGGGACTTGCTTGCTTCCGGCCAGACAAGATCAAGGGATTTGTCGCCCTCGGTGTTCCATACATGCCTCGTCATCCAACTCTCAAACCAATTGCGATTTTCAATGCCGTGTATGGAAAAAACCACTACATAATCAGATTCCAGGTTCAAGTATTCAACTCTTATCATTTCATCTACATAAAACAACTTGAATGAATATTGAGATCCTTATTGAATGAATGTGACAGGATGCTGGAGTAGTTGAGGCTGAATTTGCTAGAATTGGATACCGGAATTCCCTTCAAACTTTACTTACAGTTCCACATACAAATCCTCCTATATTATCAGAAGAAAATCCCTTTGGAAATGAATTTACAACTGAGGAACAGATTCTTCCCGCTTGGTTTACTCAAGAAGATCTTGATTATTACACAACAAAATTTACCAAGTCAGGTTTTACTGGACCTCTGAACTACTATAGATGTCTGGATAAGTGAGCACATATATATAGTTTTCTTTAATTTTCTTACATTATCGATCTCATCTACTTATATATATGTGTATGATCTATTTCATTGATTGTAGGAATTGGGAGTTGATGGCACCATGGCAGGGAAGTAAGGTCAATGTTCCTGTCAAATTCATCACTGGTGATGAAGATATCGTCTACACTATGCTGGGCAATAAAGAGTTCATACACAATGGTAACTTCAAGAAAAATGTTCCCATGCTTCAAGATGTTATCATCATGGAAGGAGTTGGTCATTTTCTACAACAAGAAAAGCCTCAAGAGATCACTGATCACATCTACCAATTCATCAAAAATCTCTAAAATCACCTTTCCATATATCCATATATGAACAACGGCCATGGCTTTCATGGCTAGTAGAGACCTACCATTTTAAGGAATGATAATAAAAAAAGGAAATAGCTTTCTTTTGTTTAGTCGATCTTGTTATTTGGACCGATTCGAATTAGATACCTTATTATGATTCAAATTCGTCGGAATAATATCCGAATTTTACATTCGTCTAATTAGCACTGGTCTAAATCTCTGTAAAACTCAGTTAGTTTTCATTAATCAAACGTAATTACAAAATCAATATTTATACAATTATTTTCGTTTCATCTCAACTAATTACATCAATAATTATTTTGCTAATATTCATAACCAGTTGAGTGGCCCAAACTCTTCTGATATAAATAAATAATTTACCTGCACAAACACACTTAACAAACAATTATATAATAGTCCTAAATTCAGGAATTAATTATATAATAGTTCTGAATTCAGTAGTTAATTATATACACCCGGTTTTGAAAACGGTATGTCCGCACGGTAATCACCACGCGGTACGTACGTCCGATAAAGATCCCACGGTCCCGTGCCTCCCACCATAATCGACTACACGCGGTGGCGCGTCATGGCGCTTATCCACTTGGCTACGACCTCCCCTAGCGGTAGAGGTATGGGTCGTGAGGTACGGTGTAGTCGACTAACCTCACCGTCGTCTGTCCGTGCGGTACGTCGGTCGCAAGGTCAAGTCGGACACCACCCCTCACCTCAGACGTCCACTCGCCGGCTACCTACATGACGACGATGTACCGTTCCCGAAACCGGGTGTATACAGCGGCAAATCTAGGAATTTTGTTTCCGGAGGGTTAATTTTAAATCATTTAACCAAATTCAATTTTTTTTTCAATCCAATTGTTCTTGACGAGTTGTCATATTTTGATACCGATACATAATATCATCATTACTAACATTAGAAAATAAATCTTTTTTAATATATGTTACTAAAATGTCATTTAATTAAACATCATCCATACGATTTTGACAATTTGATTTCAAAAGATTTATTAATGAAAAAGATCTTTTCACTAAAGCAATCGCAACTGATAATGTGAGTGTTAATTTTAATAAACGAAACACCAAAGGAAATACGATATCTTTTCTTTTCTCAATCAACTTTACGGTTAACTCTCCAATTTCATTCAAATTCGAAAGTTTTTCGTTATTACGTACATGAAAACTGTATTTTCTGACAATTCATCTTCAAAAGCTTTAATATCAACAGTAGAAAAATTCATATGATAAAATTTTGCTAAATTAAGTATATTTGTTTTATCATAAAAACGAAATCCATTATCAGACGTCAAAAAATTCATGCATTGAATTAGATCCATATTTGATGTTGTAAAACGATAATTCAACTCTTTCAATTGCTTGTCAATAACTAAATAAAATAATTCAACACGATATCGATAAATATTTGTTACTTTCTGAAGTAAACGTCTTGATCTACCAGGGGGAATAAAACTGTCTTCCATTATAGGAGAGTGGAGTCAAAAAAAAAAAAAAAAAAAAAAAGAATGGATGAATGAATGAGATGAAGAGGAGGAGGAGGAAAAAATGAAAATTTTAAATCTCTATATTACTACTATACATAGATGTTATGAAAAATTAGATTAAATATAATAATAAATTAATTATTAATAGAATAAAATAAATAAAATAAAATATTTTAAAACCATAAAGTTTATAAAAATAAAATATTTAATATTTATATATTTTAAATGATGGGTCGGTGGATTATATGAATATTTTTTATTTTTTTGGTGGAGGGTTAAAGACTCAAGTACCCTTACATTCGTTGTTGTATATATATATATATATATATTGGACGCGATTTCGGAACGGAACATGTGACAGACACTCCATCCGACCGTCCATAATTCCTACGCGAAGCTCAACCGTCCGTCGTAGGTGTCGGTATTGGGTGACCGACGTTCAATCGCGTTTCCACGGAATAGCCAATCGTTGTTCCGCGGAACCACCGCGATTGGCTATTCCGCGGAAAAGCGATTGCGATTCCTCCAATCACGATTTCCGCAAAGACGGTACAACGATTTCCACGGAATTACCAACCGTGGTTCCACGGAATTGCCAATCGCGGTACGTTCTTCGGAATCGCAATCGCGGTGGTTCCGCGGAAGTCGCGTTCCGCGTTGGCGATTGGAGTTCCGCGTCAGATTGGAATTTCGTCCTTCGCGATTGGAGGTTCCGCGATTCCGTCATCCGTCGTCCGCGAGCCATACCTCTATGGAAACCGCTCGACACCATTGAGAAATGAATCGGTAATTTGATTTTTCTCATCTAGTTGGTTGTACATCCAATTTCGATCATTGCCGGCCATTTTATAGAATAATTGAAACATGCAAAAATGAGTTGCATGTCCACATGATTTTCATGAAAAATATATCATGAAAAATAAAAAAATAAATCATAACAAGAAAGGCTCAGCTCGACTCGACTCAGCTCGGGCTCGGCAGGCTAAGCTCAGTTTGGGCTCGGCAGGCTCAGCTCGGCCTGCCGACAGAATTTTTCTAAGGTTCTATTTTTTTAGTGAAATTAAAAGTCATCTAATTGTAAACAATGGAAATAAGAGATGACTTCACAATCTACTTGTAAAAATAATCTATGCTTAGAAGAAGAAAAGGAAGAAGAAGCTGGTAAAAAGACATAATTGACTTCACTAGTAACTTAGATGACCGATAACATTGAAAAAATTAAAGTCTTACATAAAAATTAATAAATCAAAGACGAAATGTTTGCTTAATTAGATACAACAAGGACACGTTGGTAAAAGACGTAATTTTTACCAAGATTCATAGTGCATCATTGAAGCGTAAGTCTGAAAAATTTTATTTTTAATCTTCGGTACTTGCTTTTTGGTCCATTTTAATGAATATAAACCTTCAACGAGAAGATGTTTCGTGTTAGCTTTTTCATGTAGCATAACACCATACGCAATGGATGTTATCCCTTTAATCATGTATAATCCTCCATTACATTTAACGTCATTCTCTTGTGGAATTGAACGAAGTGATTGATAACTTTGTTGTTCTTTTATATTCAATACGTCGCGAATATAATAATTAAACCAGAAAATCAGCAAATAATAAAAATATAGTTATGAAAAAAATTAACAAGAACAAACGAATTACATACTGTTTGCAATGAAGCTTGAAGATTCTCTTTCCCAAATACAATATGATTAGAATCGAAATGAATATATAGGTTCTTATCTTTATACCACATTAAAAAATGCCAATGATTATTGGTTCGAATTGGTATGAAAACAAATCTGAGTAAATCTTTAGAAAATTTCATTGACGATATTACTACATTTTTAAATCTTCTAAGTCTAATTGGTTCAGCATCTTCTAAATTACCACTATTCAAGCAACGTATATCAGTATCATCAAATATATCTGATCTCAAAATTATCAAAAAAAATGTATTATATCCTTCAGCTTTCATCCCTTGGACCAATATAGCATTGTAACAATCTGCATAGATTGGATGTCAGGAACAATAGAAAAAAATTAAAATATCAATCTAAAATAAAAATGTTTTTCTACGTATATTTGAATCGAACACTTTGTGATGAATGACATCGACAACATGTTGTCCAAGGCATGAGATAGTAATATCGAAGTCAACGATAAACCTTTTCGATCGATTACTATTCATAATTTAAAAACAAAATTAACAAATAATCACTAAACATTTTTAAAAAAAAATCATAAAGAAGGGTAAAATGATTAGTTTTTCGCAACATTTAATGCTTAGTTTCATTTACTTTCAATGGTTCAATTGTATTTGATTTAAATTTTTACTTGACATTTCTTTGTTCCTCAACCTTAAAGAATATATATATTAGGATAATTAATTAGAATCTTAATTAATTTATTAACATTAATATTAGATTTACCTCATATGGAGCAGAGGTGGCAAAATGCGGTTGTTCGGTTAAAATACATGGAGAAAATTCAATACATCGAGCAACTGCTGACAACTCTTCGTAGGTATGTTTTTTGTTTAAACGAATTCTGACTTTAACCTCTTCTGTACTACGTATTACAGAGTCCCAAAATTCAGACGAATTCTGAATTGCCAAAGGATAAGATCTAACTAAAGTAATAGAATGGTCAGCGATAGAAAGGTTAGTTGTCGTGGCAATATACGTAGAACCATCTAAACACATCTTTGGGGCGGCGGGAGTAATAAATGACTGATGAATAAGATCAGAAGATTTGTTGCACTTAATCGATTTAGTCAATGCAAATGACTTATTGTGATAGATGTTGTCTATATGGGCACTTGAGTTTCTTTGATCAGATAAATCCGAAACTAGGTCTAGAGATAGCCTTAATCGGACTGACATAATTCATATTAAGATCGATGCAACTAACTGAAGTAATTAAATCTTCATTACATACTGAATGTTTAAGATTATTTGTAGACAGATCGAGAGGAAGATCGATGGCCATAGGATCAGATATTGGTATAGGCGAAGATGACTTGACTGTTGTTTTTGATATTGCGACTGAAACTAATTGACTGTGGTGAATAATTTATTTTTCAACATCGGTTCTAGATTGATGAAACAAATCGATATCTTCAGGAACAATACTACTAGGAATAACATTAGATTTCACCGGACTAACATATTCGAAATTAAGATCAACAGACGAAGAATTTCTTGGCTCTGTAGAAAAAATCTCTGGTAATTGACAATTATTCTGCGACGGACTGGTTGACGTACTAGAGGAAGAATGAATTTCTATCGGATGAAAGTAGTCACTTATTTAACAAACTAACTAATTAGTAAATCTAAAATTCCAGACGTATATTAGAATTGTTAACTATATTAGAATATGATTCATTATTAGGTACATATAATACAGCATTTACCTTCAGAGGTACTACCATATTTTCAAATTTTCCTTATATCACACTGAAATATAAAATTGTAAATTTAAAAAAATTAAAAACGTATTAAATTAAATCAAATATTGAACAAATCGAAGAGAAGTAGAGTACAACCTTATGATTCAAAAAAAATTCTTCCTTTTCCTAATATGTAGAAATTGATGTAGAGTCGGCTGGATTAATGGACGAGTGTATTCCCTTGGGAATGTAGATGTTATATTCTGCAATGAATAAGTAAAATAATGAGTGCAAAATATTACATATCAAATAGAAATTAACAATTATTAAGAAAAATATTATATGATAGACTATAATTTTATATTATCGAGTATAATTCAACATAAATTATATTAGACCTCTGGTGGTGGTCCATTACTCTTATATAATAGAGGAAACTCAGAAACCTGTAACATAAAATATAACATAAGTTTATAGACAAATTTCAATAAATAAAAAAATAAAGTTCAATTACCTCCATATTTTTCAAAGACGCGATTGTAAATGCTGTATTAACATTGTGCGATTTTTCTTCTCCGGATTTCTCTCATATCTTTGAAAAATATATCGATTACGAGGTGATTTACGATGAAAAAGTTATAAAAAAACTTATAAAAAGATAAATCGATAATTCATCTAAAGCTAATGAAGAATAAATGAAAAAAAAAATTCTTACATTGAAGGAAAAATGCACATCCGTGAATGTACTCACCAACTTTGTCGTCGTTTTTCTCACGACGACGAACAGAATAACTAGCAGCCTCCATATTTTTAAAAATTTGATCAAAGATATATTGGGACCAGTTCAGACTAGGAATATCCTCCAATCTCTCTAGATAATAAAATATTTTGATCGGAATCAAAGTTTTGGAAGTAGGAGTGAGGAAATAAGAACATAATAGGCAGAACCAGAGTCGACAAATGTCATTGACATTTTCTTCTTCAAAATTCATTGATATAACAACAGATTTAAATACATCCTTGACCATGGCAATGTACTTGATAATTAGAATCTTTATGAAAAATATCCAGCAAAATAAAAACATAGTAAAAAATAAAAATCCAATCACCTAATTACTTATGAGACGTTGAAATACTTTCGCCAGAATGGTGTAGAATATTCGATTTCATCTCTTCTACCAACTTAAATAATAAAACCAGAAAATGGAAGTGAAAAAATATGACCAATGTCTTTCGGTGTAACCCTAATAATTTTATCCTTCAAATGAAATTGGTATTTACCAATATATCTACCGACCAAATCGTCAAGATGGTAGGAATTCACGTTCAAATCAACAGATTGGAGGAACTGATCAAATCCAAGATTCTTAATTTTGATGAAAAATAAGGGAGGTAGGATGTCACGAACTTCATTAAATGTGTTCATATATCCTTTGAAACAACAACGAGATTGAACTAACCAATGGACTGCAATAAGATGAAAATTAATTAATTAATTCCATAGAAAAGAAAAATAAGATTTTCAAATATAATAACAGGAAAAAGGTAAAATTCATACAATTCTTAGCTCCACGAACGTAACTGGTGAGAAATAATCTCTGAGGTAAATCCATAAGATGATAACATTGATTTTCAAAAGATATTGACTTTTTCATATCCAATTTAAGTCCTAATTATAAAAAAAAAGAATGTATTCTATCAGGTTAGTCGATAGAATAATTAAAAATGAAAGGAAACTATGAAAATCTATTAAAATATTAGAAACATAAAGTAAGTGATAACTGAAGGACTAACTTTTCTTATTAGTAGAAGGAAGATTCATAATCGGACAAAAATCTTTAGCGACACCGGAATCTGTAATTAAAAAAAAATGGAAAAAACGAAATATCAATAGTCTGACCAGGAATTTTTAACTGACCATAACCTATTAACTGGTATAACACAAATAAAAAAACGAATTTCAATAGAAATTTAAAAAAAAGGGAATTTCATGTATCAAATAGTGACATAATGGAATAACCCACTTAATTGAATACTTAGTATTTGATGTTAGACATGAACAAAGTAAGAATTAATAACTAATAATGAAATGATATATATAAATAAAATAAGAAGGTCCAAAAATATATGTAATCGATAAAATTGGGAAAAAACAGTAATACATAATTATTAGAATATTAGTAAAAATCGGGTAAACTAAAAGTTGGGAAAAATTAGGCAGGAAATGAGAAATAATACCTTCACCGTTGTCAATCGGCAACAATGTTGAACTATCCATTTTCTGATTGTGTTTACGTTTCAATGATATCTGAAAATCATTATCCTTTTGAAACAAATTCGTAGATTTGGGAACTATTGGTGAGATTTTATGACCAAATAGAGTAATAATAGACTTAAGAATAGAGAAATCAGAAGTTGGATCAATATCTTGAGAAAACAAATCCAATGTGTGATCGATATCTTTGGACCGACCATGAGGATCAGATGAGGTGGACGGAATTGATTCCAAATCCATTTGCAGTAAAATAGATGTAGAGAATAGCTATATGCCGTTGAACAAAATGAAATAGTTAGAAAATTAAAAAATACTGATGACAATATACAGCCAGATACAAGACCATCAGCACTAAACATTTCCTACAAGTATGGAATGCTTAATAATACTACTGAACATCAGAATATTTAATAAAATATAAATGATGTATAAGTATTTTTAAAGTATATAGATCATGGTCGATGGAAAACTGGGTTTAAGAAATTGTGGAAAAAACTAAAATTAGTAAGCAGATTGGATAGTAGAATAGAAGAGATAAGTTGAAGATTACATTACTAATGGCATGTCAAATTAAATGAATATACAGAGACATTACAAAAGTTTAGATAAAAGAATATAGAATTTCAACATGAATTATATTGAAAAAATAACTAACAACCGAAGACTAAACTGAAACTGCGAATATGAGTAAAGACCGATAACTAGAACGAAAACGACGAATGTGCCTAAATAACGAGTAAGAAGACCTTAGAAAATAAATAACGGAATATTCGATAGATGAAAGAACAACGACAATAAAGATATGATGTGTGCCTTGCTCGAAAAGTGATGATCAAACCAAGAAATAAACTAGAATAGCTATGTCACAAAATTAAATTACTACAGACTACAACGGAAATAATAATCATAAAAACCATAAGAAAAAAAAGGGAACCAAAATCGGAAGAACAAATCCAGTTAAAAAAATTTCAAAGTCGTCACGTCTGCAACAGAAAGCGACAGATTGTGAAAAAATCAAAGTTTATAGAAGAAGGATAAAAACATACCAACACCTCAGCGAATAAATTGACGGGAACGACACAACAAACGAAACACTTCCAAAGGAAAATTTTCGGTCACGAGAATCAAATAGAAGGAAAACAACTGAAGAAGAAGGGATGTCGACTAGAAAGTAAAATAGTAGGGATGTCGACGAGAAAACAATGGAATACAGTAGTCATTTGGAACAGGAGAATGTAGAACAGGCCAGGAAAAATAGAAATTTAGAACAAAAAAGTAGTAGAAGGGAGACGACGACAGGAGAAAGAAGACGGAGACGAGGAAAGAACTGAAGAAAAAGAAAGTCGACTACAGAGAAAGATGATGTGTTAGAAGTTAGTGGAGTAACGGAGGTATGGAGTTAGAGAAGAGGTCAGAACAGGGGAGAATGGAGAACAGGAAAAAGGAATGAGGAGGAAGACGGTAGGAGAAAGAAGACGGAGGGAGGAGAAATGGGTTGTCTTGATTTGATTGTTGTGAAATTGGTGAATGTTTTTTTTGGGTTAAATAGGCAGTTCTGTAGATGTTTCGAGGTGACGTTTTTTTAGCACAGTTAGGTGTGCAGTATATGGTAGGTTATTTAGCATTTAGAGAGGTAATATCTTATAGTTTAATTATGGGATTAGTAAGGTGCACCTGATCTGCGTCCATATATTTTACTTTAATAGATTTGTATAATTGCAGGCACTTTTCGGCAACACCAAAATCAGCGCAATGACCTATGCTTTTATTGAAGCTGTGGAGAAGGAGCCCGGAGCAACATATGGAGCTTTGCTATTCGGCATGTGTGCTGCTATCAGAGAAGCTGACTCTGTCTTGATTTCATCTTTAATTAAAAGGGTGTTCCGAAATGTCGGAAATGGATTGTAAAGAGCCCCAATTATGATCATCGGAGAAGTTTGATGCTTACAAAAACACTTTCCTTTTCTAACTATAACTAACTAACGGTCACTAAGTATTAACTAACTGTCACTAAGTATCAACTAACCATTTACGAGAGAATAAATTATGAAATTCAAACTTGTATAAATATATTATGTGACATTCTCAATTATTTAAATAGAACATTTTTCTTATGTCACAATTAAATCTTTTTCTTTTGTATGCTTTTTTCAAAATTTTCGTAAAGAGATTAATGTTACATAACTCAATTGGTTAAGGTTAATGTTAGGATTAATGATAGTAATTATTAAGATTTTTGATAAATCTAAAATTTAAATCTTGTATGTAATTTTTATTATACTTTTACTACGATGTGATTGACAATTGGTATTATATTATACGGTTCTAATATATCATCCGAAATTATAGCTTCGGATAGAAAAATATTTATCAACCTAGACGAGTAAGAGAGCGTCTATGTAGCATTGATTAAGAGTTTCGATGAAGCAGATATGTAGCTCTGAATCATAAAAGGAATTTTTATCCGACCTGAACTCTATTTTTTTAGTAAGATATGGTACATAAAAAATAAAAATTAAATTGAATATACTGATATTTAAATCAACAGAACTTTCAATTAGTCTATAACATACTTAGTCACTTCTTTGAACAATGACTAATGAGCAGATTCATTTAAGGAATAAGATTGTAAATATTGGTTTTCTTATCCAAACACAAGGAAACTTGAGTTATTTATTTATTATTATCATTTAAAAATTATAAATTGTAATTCAATTTTAATGAATTATTGGAAATTTGGAATAATTAAAAGTCCAAGGATGCCAGGTGGCGATCTCTCCCGCCACGTATCTTACCATTTATAACGACCCGAATAAGAAAAAGGTCAAACAGAAGCGAACCCTTGGTTGTCCCATTGTCGATCGCCGGTATGGGGGGGTGGTCGGAGACGATGTGGATATTTCTAGAGGGGGACAAAACGACGGCGTCCGCGGTTTTCGGAGGGAAACTCAGAAGTTGGTGGGACCAGATCAACATGTCGGAGGAGTGGCATCGGACGATTTTTTTCCTGCTCTGCGGTTGCTACTCCTTCGTTTCATTAGTCGCCTTGGTAAATTTCAATTGACGGATTTCGTTTCGAGTGTTTGTTTAGGTCGACTGTTTCCCCCTTTGTCGATTTTAGAAAGGAGGTGGATAGTGGATAGGAGGTACGATGGTGTTTGGTGGCTATTTAAGGATTCCTGATTCAAATAATTGACTGATTTTTAGGTACAACTGATTCAAATTCAATTAAGAGTAATGGATTTTGGATGGACGACACAGAAGACTTTTCACTTCATGAATTTTATTGTCAATGGATGTGAGTTTGTCCGTTTCAATATTCCCTTTTGTTTTCATTTTTTAAACTTGTTATGCCTCATTCTAATTTTTAAGCAATATTATACCATAACAGTGCGTGCCATTCTTTTCGGTTTCTACCAGAACATCTTTCTTATCCGACCAAAAGTGAGATTTTTCCCTCTTATGAATTATGATGTGAATATATCTGTACCTTTATCACTTTATGTAGCATTTTAATGGCTCTGGTCATTTCAAAGTTTCTGTATCTAATATGTAACTATCCTTTTAAATCTTAGCAGTCAATTTAGATGGGGGGGTTGTTCTAACATAAAACTGTAAAAGTATGTAGATTGTAAAATATACTTTTAAGTACGCACCACTCTCCCCCTTGAGGACTACTATGAAATACTATTAGATGTTTGTCATGGCATATATGGACGAAAAGAAACAAAAGATATAAACAACACGTTAGGAGACCTCTTGAGGTAGTCCTTAAGGAGGTTATTAAAGACATCAGTCTCTCTTTTGATTCGGAATATTACAAGAAGAGTTGTTTTGTCACCCTTTGAAAACATCTATGATGAAGTATGGGAGACTAACCTCCTGAGACAGGTTACATAGCTAATGAGAGAGTGTCAATGAACTTTTGTTCATTTCTTATACTTCTGTTTTATTTCTATACTCTTTTTCTTTGTAAATTGGGCATTGCCCTTACTTTTAAATAAAAAATTTAATTGCTTCAAAAAAAAAAATGTATATATACTTTTAAGGTAGAGTAAGGAAATTCATAAAGCCCGGACTTGAAATAAATAAATATAGATAAATAAGATTTCTCTCAAGAATCAAGATGACTTGTCCTTTATTCTTATATTCCAGAGGCACACTTGGATAGGTCTTGAAATACATAAGAGAAGATCTCTCTCGAATCAATAAATATTTCAGTATATGTTTTTTGAATTGTACCAACAGGTTTCACTTTTAGATTTAAATGCAATTGCAAAAGTGAGAAAAAAATTCATTGTGTGTAGGTTCTGGAGATGGCTCTTGTAGATTTTCCTGGGCTTCTATTTTTCACAACGTATACATTGCTTGTATTATTCTGGGCTGAGATATATCACCAGGTACACCGTGAAATTGTTTTTCTGTCGCATGACTTTCACAAGTATGCTTTAAGACAGGTGTCTAATGGTAAATCCGTTTTCAGGCAAGAAACCTTCCTATCGATAAATTAAAACCAGCATATTTTATCATCAATCTAGCTGTTTACTTGATACAGGTGAGAAATATCGATTGAGTCTCATTTCCTATAAAAGAAAAGGTTGCATGTGATCTAATCCTGGATTATTTCCCCCCTCAAATTACAGGGTTTGGTTTGGGTTTGTGCTTGGTTAAGCTCAAATAGTGTAGCCCTTGAAATTTCTGAACTTTTTGTTGCTGGTAATTGAAGTTTATGCTTACTTTTCTTTTTATTGCATAAATTTAGCCTGCTACAAAATAGCCAAGAACATTATACTTTTTCGTAGTGCTTACTAAGTAGCATTACTATGATAACCTTATCGACAATTTTTTTACAGTGTTTTCTTTCTTAGCCGCACTTGGATTCATGATATATGGAGGGAGGTGCTGATTTTCATCATGTCTATACAAAATTGAATGCAGTATTTAATTTTTTTTTACAAAATCATGTTTTTCCTTATAGGTTGTTCATCCTGTTGAAGCGCTTCCCCATACAATCTAGAGGTCGGGAGAAAAAGATGGCAGAGGTTTGTTTAATTCTATTATATTCTTTCATTACAGTTACGAAACAACCTTATATTTTGTTGTAAAAACAGGTTGGATTAGTGACGGCAATATGTTGCATCTGTTTCTTGGCAAGATGCATTGCGGTAATTTTCTATCCACAATCCCAATCCAATTAAAAGAATATGAATAGAACAAATTCCTTGTGAGGAATTGCTATTTACGAAGGCCAGTGATTTACAGACTTAAAAATCAAAACTAACACCATTGTACAATTAACCCGATCAGGTTGCTTATTCAGCATTCGACAAGGGTGCTGATCTGGATATTCTCAAACACCCAATTCTGAATTTCATATACTACATGGTAAGATTGCAGATCATGTGCGACTCTCATCTCCTTTCTATTTCTTCCATTTTAAAAAAGAAAGAAGAAGCAAACTGATTTTTATGTATATATTTTTTCAGTTGGTAGAGGTGATTCCATCAGGTATGGTTCTGTTCATCCTTCGGAAATTGCCACCCAAACGCAACAGCTATCACGTAATCAGATAGATGACGTCTGACAAGAAAAGCTTCTAAACATGTATATTTAATTTTCTTAATTGATAGAGATATGCAGATGGTTCTCATTTTTTATTCTTATTTTGACACAAATTTTGTGGATTTTGGAAGCCGAAGAAATAAGTTCAATTTCCAGTTCCAGATCAAACAATACATGGATTGTGATGAGAAAAAGGAAAGAAACAAACAAACTAAGTTGGAGAAGAAACAACATTCCAGATTTAGTTACATAGACGGAATGAATGATGGATACCAGTTTTTTAAGCAGAAGAAGACTTGGCGTCTGCTTCTTTTTTCTCCTCCTCCTGCTTCTTCCTCAAGGACGGTGGTGGTCTCACCACAATGCTTCTCTTCCATTTTCGATCCATTTTCCTGGAAAGTCTTTTGTTGATTCCTTCTTCAATCTCCCTCTCTCTTTTCACTGTCAGCATTCTGGCAATCTGTGTGTTCAGAACTCAACTACAGTTAATGGGGTCCTAGTCGTACATACATACATGTGCATACATAGGAAGAAAATTAAAAATTCTTAAAAATAATAGTACCTTTTTCCTCATGCGGCGGAACTCACTTGATTTGAACTCGTTTCTGGCGGACCTCTGGAGGCGGAGCATAAGAAGCTCTCCCTTGAGATCCACAACCTCCTCGTTAATCTCATCAGTACTCTTCGTCCTTATCTCCTTCAATTCCTCCTCTCTCTTAGCCATCATCCGCACACCCACTGCCCTAGCCTTAACAATCGGCAACCTCTGGATTGGCATTGCGACCTGGAGCCGGATCCCATGGAAAGAGGACTGATTGAGCTGTACTTTTCTACCACACCATGGAGATGCAGAGGTGGTAAAAGAAGAAACGCGAATAGTGCATGGAGGAGGATAGGGAGAGAGGAGGGCCAGCATTGCGGTTGCTACTCAGTTGCAGACGTCGGGATGGATTGTGGATAGATAGAGATAGAGAAATAGATAATAAGGAATTAAGGGTGAGAACTGAGAAAAGAGCATTTTTTTTTAAAATGAAACCTCGTAAATTACCCAAAATTCCCTTCCCAGTCCCCCCCCCCCCACATTCAATATTTTAATTATATTATTATATAAAAATATCATAAATCATCCCGCATTCCACTTATTTCCACCCATGATCAATCCACCTCTGATTTTAGTATATAGTCTGATATACACATCATAAACTCAATTTCATTTGCAAAAAAAAAAAAAAAAACTCATAATCTCATTGACAATCTGACATAAATATATTTGCTACATTAAAAAATTTAAACACAAACTGTGATTATTTGGATTTAGTTATAACTCGCAAGTCAGATCAGAACCCAATTTATATTTTATATTTTAGAAACACTCCTAAGTCCAACCTCAGACCGATCTAGATCCATTTGTGTTTAGAATTATTGAAGGAAATAAAAAGATTCAATCTGATAAGAAAACGAACATCAGCATCGATACAATCAATTTTCATATTGTCATATCGATTAACACCATGATTCCAAATTGCTTTGAAGAACTATCAAAAGAGGAAGAATGATGAATTCTTATCTTACTTTTTAGTTTTTACAAAACTCAAAAAGGCCAAATGATATTTGAAAAACAATTCAGAACTGTAACTGGTTAATGGAGTTAATGGTCACAATTACTGAATGGATTAAAAAATTGAATCAGACAAAATAAAATGGAAGGCTGGACAAATGTTAAACGAAAAAATATAACCACTTCAATTAAAATCAAGCAGATCAATAAAAAAAAGTGGACCCACTTGAAATTCTAGATACCTGTGTGCTATAAAAACATCTCCACTATCAGTCTACCATCAGTAACTTTCCATTTTCCCCGAATTAAATGTTCCACTATGTTTAGATTCTGAAACTGCTTATTGGCATTTCACATTTTAGCTATAGAAAGAACACGTGTACAACCTTGCAGCCATATCAATTGGACCATCATCACCCCCAACTGCATGAACCACAACAGGAACAGCTGAGAGAACCCTAAGCGTTAGAGGGAAAAGAGCTGGATGGATTTTATCATTTCTTAAAGTTTCTTGGTGACCTAATCGTGCATTTACTTCTTCCTCTGCATTGCAGCTGCAATATTCATTTCTAAAAAAATCAGATGGACTCACTATCAACGTGATATCTTCAAGTGGACTGTATCCCCTATGAGTATGACCGGTGTTTTTCTTGAGATGCCTATTCAGAAGTAAATTCAGCACCAAAGTTGACGTAGTTTCTAGCCATTCAACTATCATACCTTCTACTTCACTGTAGTTTATTCTTCGTTCAATCTATAATGACAAAGACATTAGAATATAATTTAAGTATGAACATACTTTACAAAAGATTAAGAATGGTATACTTACACCAAGCTTATGTATGTAAACAGACATGAATTTTGGTCCCAGACTCATCACTCTTGCCTCACTAATAAAAATCTGTCAGGTAATAAAGAAAAGGATGCATCTCAGGATGAAATATAATAAATGCAAGATAAGTAAACAAACAATTTTACTGGATCAATAATATATACTAAAGTCAGAATTTAATCGCTTAAAAAATTCTCATTTGTTTGCATGGTTTCCCACTTGTCCCATCTATTGTATATAGGCGGCGGGGTTACACTGAACATATGGTTTTCAATTTAAAAAAACAGCAAAGATCTTGTTAAATATGCGTATACAATAGATTATAGATCATAGACTAGATGATTTTCAAAATTATTGCCCAGTCTAAAAAACAGGTCCTTTGCGCAATTAGACCCTTACGTATTTGCCATTGAATTTTGTTTCTTTATTTTTTTTCTGGTTTTCATCTTTCATTGATGTTCTGATTTATTTTTCATTTTCTTTTAAAAATAGATTTTTTGATGATGAAGATTTTGGCGAATTTTTTTTTTGGAGTTTACTTAATTACTCGTGAAATTTAAATTTTAGATTTTCTTAGATCTTTTTAATATTATCTTCAATAAAGATAGTGCATTGCCTTAGGCTTAGCTTAGGGCCTCAAGCTATTGGCCTCTTTGGCAAACACATTTTCTTATTGTCTCGTAGCCTTAGCAGCACTGTCATGGATAAACCATGGAGTTATTTGTGTCAGAGACATAATCCAATAATCGTTTGTGTTTTTTCAAAATTTATGCCTTCTCGGGCAAAGCCCGAGAAGACGGGAACAAAATATTACTATAAGACAAAGATTTGTTGTAAACCCTTTTATAATTTAGAAGAGATTATGTGAGTGGATGCACTTCGTGAAAAGACAATGAAAAATGAGTTATATAAGTACCTCTTTCTTTCTCAGTAGATCCCATACATGAGCTTTTTTTGCCGCATCTTCAGCACGTCCAGAAGCAAGTCGTCTTTCATTACAATAAGAGGTAATTTCAGAAAGATCAGAAGTACACGGAACTTTGTACTTTAAGGCAGATGCACACAAGGCTTCTCTGCCTTCTTTGGATTCAAAAGCATCTCGATCAAAGTTTAAACCAGTAAAGCATTTACTTATGGATTCAGAATTCAATCGTTTCTTCTGCATATATATCTTCTCAGCTTCCAGCACTGCCGACAAAGTCCTATGGACAATAATATCAGGGTATCTACGTAACGGTGAAGTAAAATGTGTATAGAGCGGAACAGATAATGAATAATGAGCCCATTCATCTTTCCTGTTGGCTAAATCTCCAGTACAGAAGTAAGATGCTAATTGCATTGGCTTTGAAGCATTAAAAATAAGAACATCGAACAACATAGGGTCATCTTTTAACATTTCCCTTATCCTCGTTAAAGAAATATGAAACTGACTAGATGAGGAAACATCCAACTCAAAACCATGTTTCATCCAAACCGATTTAAACTCTTTCAACTTCCGTATATTTGGTTTTGGATGCCTACGCAGTAAGGAACACTCGGGATAATTTCTTGATATAATTTCTGCAATTGTTTTATTAGCCAATAGCATAAACTCCTCAATGACAAAATTGGACTGAACCATCCCAGAGAGGATGGTTTCACATGGAGTTCCACATTCATCAAACAGTACCATAAGCTTGCCACTCTCTAGCAAGAGGGCCCCATTATGAAACCTGGATTCTCTTAGCTTCTTGGAGATTTCATTAAGTTTATTAACTGACCAAACGATATCATCCCACCGAAAGTTACCATGCAATGCATATCTAGAAGTATTTACATCATTATAATTAAAAGAATTATCAATGATTTCCTGAGCACATTCATACGAAAGCTTGCAACAGGAGTGGATCACTGAATGACCAATCCACTGATCAATGATACATCCGTCAGATTTCAGGTCAAAGATTATTGAAAATGCAAGTCTGTCTTCACCAGGCAGAAGAGAAGCCAATTCCTCAGAAAGCAGAGGTGGTAGCATTGGAAGTTTGTGCTGTGACATATAAACACTTGTTGAACGAATTTGCGCTTCACTATCTAAAACTGTATCTGGAAGAACATAGTGTGATGCATCCGCAATGTGGATGCCAACTCTATAGGTGTCATCATCTATCTTTTCAATAGATAAAGCATCATCAAGATCGATAGCAGAAGAAGGATCAATGGTAATTGTGCAAAGATGTCTCAGATCCTTTCTTTTAGCTATCTCAGCCATTGGTATCTTTCGAGGAAAGTTTGAAAGGCATGAAATTATTTCAGAAGTGAAAGTTAATTTTGGAATTGCATTTTCAAGAAAAATTGCAGATATCTGTGTTTCAATTTCTCCACCCCGGCCTAGTATTTGTATAACAGATGCTTCTGGTAGAATACAATATTCACTCCAAGTATTTATTTTTGCAACAACTAATTCCATTTTTACTGTAGGGTCCTCAGTATCTAGTCGTTCCTTAATGTTAGGTGGTAGGCTGGTGACAAAGATCACCATGTTAGGAAATCTTGGATCGTTTGGTGTCAGTATAACATGTTCTTTCATTGAAGCAGGTGAAGGAGCGTGTTTTTTATTTTTCTTTAAAGGTAGTCTGGACGTTTGATTGTTGTGCATATGCATTTGCCGGGTTGAGAGAAAACCAATAATGGTATTACGTCGATTGGATTTTTCAATGATTGCAACAACCCTTCCAGATGGACGTTTATCTGGGTTAGCACTCAATAGGAAACATATTTCATTTACAGCTTTTGCACTCATACTCTGTTGAGAAGCATAATCAGTGCTTGAAATTTCCAAGATGTTTGGTCTGTGTCCACCTTGTGAGTCAGCATATAATTTATCCTTATTGATAGTACTAACCTCATGGTCCCCATCGAATTCTACAGCAAGCATATTTGAATTATTTAATGCAAGAGCATTTTTAAAATTGTCTGATGATCCTTTTAGCATTGCCCAAGATTTGACATAATCAATCACAATAGCAACAGTATCACCGTCTACCTAAGAAAGCAAACAATTATCAATATATATGAATGCACGTGTGTGCGCGTAAGTGTGTTTGGAAGACACAACATAATTCGACAAGAACATACAGAGATATCATTGAATAGAACAAAGAACCGTCATGCGCAAGGTTTTACATGCGAGTAGGCGTTCATGCGATGGAGCTGGTCGCATGAAGCATGGTAAAATTTTCAATAAATACACAGAATTTTTTATTCAATGCTCGCCGGATTAGTGCTCGCCAGAGCTCTGATCGACGTTCGTCGGAGATTCTCTCTGGAAGGGAAGGGAAGCTCGCCGGTGGTCTGCAGGGGAGAATGATACATGGGAGAATCGAGAGTTCGAGACTAGGGAGAAAAAAACCCTATTCCCGATTTCTAATTCTTTTTTTAAGGTTTTTTTATTATTAAATGGATTAAGAGGTTAAACGGGTCCAAACGGATCCGCCTAATCCAACCAGCGCCTGAAGGTGCTGGCTAGCATGATCGCCTGAAAAACTATGGCCCTACGCCCCTATGTAGTATGCATCTTAGGTAAATTTTTGGGAAGGTGGTTTTATGACAATCATAAACACATTTGTACCTGAAAAACTGCACTGTCGAAGCCTTTTTTGAAAACTGATTTTTTTTAATCTTGTGTCAAAAAAGTCGCTTTCAAACTGTATCGGGTACTTTTTTTTATAAGGCCCAAAATATTACATGAATCAATGATTCAAGGAGATGAACAAGCTCGCCATCAATTTCATATATGCCATGATACCAACACATTAGCTGGGTGTTATTGACTTAAGAAGTTAGACTCCAAAACATTAAGCAAATTAAGCTCATTCTGAGTTAGATTGGGATTTTTAAAGAATGCAGCATTAAAGAAAATGCTAACATCTCCGATTGCTTCTTTAGGGGAAATAAGCAAGCTCATCGACAATTACATATATGCCTTAATAGTTAATACCAACAATTGATTCAAGAGATAAGAATTCCAAGCATTAAAGTCTGTTGAGTTTAATATGAGACAGTTAGATTGAGCTTTTTAAAGAGTGCAACATTACAGAAAATGATAACATCCCTGTGTGTGCTGCATGAGCCTTCTATTTCTTTCAAACCAGATGTGCCAGGAGAAACATTTCAAAAGTCCACTGTCAACATTCTGATCTGAAAGATCAATCGAGATCAAGACCACGCTGGAATCATAGGAATAATAAGAATTATGCTGGAAAACTAAAATCCTATTGGAAATTCGGAATCCACAATCTCGGAATAGAAATGAATTAAAGAAGAAAGAAGAAAATGGGAAAGAGGATTTCTCAATAAAAGTGTGAATGTGGGAAATGAATTAACTTGTCGTCCTGTCTCACATCATTCACTCATATTTATACGCATATTGTATAAGAGTGGAAAGTTTGTGACGTGAGTGTTCAGCCATTTTAGAGAGAGAAAACACTCTCAAGTCAGCTCAAGCATGTTGTTAGCCTCTTTAATAGGATATACTACATCATGAGGTCATCCTAAATCCTAATTTCTGCTGGAGTTTGAGGATGCCTCGTATTCGGCAGATATTCTGAGTTGAGACAGTCAACAACTTGCAGCAGCATGTAACTTGAGAATTCACAGTTGAAGTAATTAATATCGACTTTGAGACTCGCCATTGTCGTAAATTTTTGAGTAAATTAATATCCATGTATAATGATTGGAATATTTTGAAAAACTAATGTCTACTACAATAGTCTGTAATTAACTTAGCATGCAATTAAAAACTTAAATTCCTAATTACATAGTTAACTTAGTTGTTTTTAGATTTCTATATAGATAATGAGTATCTGATAAAACGGATGGTAATGCTCAAAGAAGCCTTATTCCTAGGGAGGGTTGTTATCTATAAGACTACAAGATAGGCTGGTATGCATGACTGCAACCTTGCCACACCATCAGGAACTTGAAGAACTCAAGCCTCCTCCATTTCTCAACATAGCTATTGAAAGTGCCAAAGTGGTGTCAATTGTTGGAGGGGGATTACCAAAGTATCCTAAGTAGTTTTAAAAGGAAGCTACTAATGATAGGGTTAGGAGTCATGGTCTATCTACCAAAGTCTTCGAAGCCGAAAGCTCCCTCCCAGGAAGACTCAAGATGAACTCCAAATTGAATTCAAATTTAAACAAAGTCCAAATATAAATAGAAGTTTAAGTAAAAATAGTAAAAAAAAAAATAATAATAATAATAAAAGACATGGAAAATGGAAATATATAAAACTCACCGTTCTATTCTGATCTATAGTTCCATTAATAAAAATGTCTATCGGAATACCATCGACTGTGCAATATGCCTAAAATTCCCCCCCAAAAACAGTAATTATCCATTAGAAATTATAAGATACCAAACAATCGCTGAAAATAAGAAATGATTACAAAGGTATAAACAACAACCTCACTACGTTTATACGCATTCACTCGTAAAACTGCTTTAAATGCTTTTCCCGTCTGCAGAAAGTTAGCTTCTTATCAATCGAAACAGAAAAAGAAAAAAATAATAAAAGAAAAAAATAATCCATATTGATTAACCTCAAGTGCACACTTCACATCTTTCTCGGTCCAGTGAGAAGAAAAATATTGTCCATTATTTAATGATTCTTGCGAACCAAAAGTACGAAACGGTATTCTCTTGCTGTATCCTGATTGTTCATGTAGTAATTGGTTGTCCATCGGCGACGATTACTAACCAGATCACAAGAGAAATAAGGAAGAGTAATTGGGGAGAACACTGGATTAGGGTTTCGGAATTGGAAACTGAAATATTTTATTCTTCAAGTTACCCATCCAAAATCCAAATAGGCAAAATACCCGATCGATGTTGTTTAAACTTTATGCGAAATGTAAATATTAACCCTCAGAATTACAAATATTTAAACTTAAAGGGAGGAAAACAATTTATTTCTAAACTTTAAATCAATTACAATTTTACATTGTAGAAACTAGAAATGATTTTTTTTTTCCCCTTCGGTGGCCGACCCGCAACTACTAATAATATAGATCACATCCACTTTTTTGTAATTGCTCTCCACGTCATTCATGATAAAGAGTGAGTAAGTACAAGAATATGTATATGGGATGCGTAGATATTTGAATGTTGTAATGTAAAGATAATATGCAAATATAAAACAATACAGATGGAAGAGTCAACGGATGAAGTAACAGATCCTTTGTGAATGTTGATGCAGAGTTGGAAGGATCGATTGAACAGGACAAAGCTATTCAGATGATAGTAGCAGCTATGATTCCCTGAGGGAGAATGATCTTTAAATGTTTGGATAGAAACCAATGAGTTTAACGTTGGTTTGAATCTGGTATTTATTGGCGGCAGCTTGGTTGATCTTCAACGATCGTGAATCCTAACCATCGCTTGAGTGTGATAGTGGGTTTTGTCCGGGTGGCATGTATGTCAGTGTTGCTGACTTGGAAAAGTGAAAGGTAAAATTAAGGGTTGTCTGGGGTTTATAATTTAATATTAATTGTAATTTTTAAATCTTAAGATCTTATAGTTAAATTTCAAGAAATAAAAAATCAAATTGAATTTAGGTCATTGATTATAAAATCAAGGAAGATTAAGAATTAACCTAACTTTAACTAGTTAGATAACGTCACCTGATCCGCTCCCTATTATAGTATGCTAAATTATATTAAGTTTTAATTCATTAATTCAGACTTCTTAATTTACTTAATCTTAAAGTCGTAAAGTCTTAAACTAACCTAATAGATTGCTAGACTAAATAGAGTAATATTAGTTACCTAAGTTAAAAAAAACCTAAAATTAAAATCCCCTGAAATCGTAAGTCTAAGTCCAACTAAATCGTAAGTTGACTCACTGATTTCAAAAACTATTAAGGTTTTTGAGGTTCAGGGTTCGAATCTTACTTTATATATTTTCACTTAAATTTGCCCGATGATATATTATGTGATTCTGGTATATCATCTCTGAAGGTTGACAGCTTTACATCTATAAAAAGGTACCCTCCGTTATCAAAAAAAAATATAAATCCAACAACCCTAGTTTGCTCTCCATCGTCCTTTACTCTCCTCTCTATTGAAACAGATGAAGAAGAAGAAGCTCGTTGGGTGGAAGAAGGTTGAATGCTCGAATAATTATTTTACTCATTGAGTCTATCATATTTATACAAAGTATTGTAACAACTTATTATAACTACTATCGGAAACTAACTAACAAAGTTAGTTGATTTCTTGCTTCAATACGCCCCCTCAAACTGGTGGGCATTGTCCAACAAGTTTGTTGATCCATTATTGAAATAACTTTGGTGATAGTGGTTTAGTTAACAAATCCGTCAATTGTTTGCTGCCGGCTATATGCTTAACTTTGATGATCCCTACTTCTGATTTCTCCCTAACAAACTGAAAATCCATGGCGACATGTTTCATTTTGCTATGGCAAATGAGATTGTTTGCTATGAAACTTGCGCATTGATTGTCGCTTAACACGTTTATCGGTAATGGAACTTGGATTCCTAATTCAGATAGCAGCGAACGAACCCCTTAGGCTTCCTCGACCGTTGTAGCGATCGCTCGGTATTCAGCCTCCGTGCTTGACCGGGCTAATACTGCTTGCTTCTTGGATGACCATGCCACCAATGAATCTCCGATGTAAATTAGGTATCCCATATGACTCTTTCTGTCCACGGGGTCGCCTCCCCAATCTGCGTCACAATAACCCGTAATGTTGAAATCTCGAATCTTGTTTAATGTGATACCAAGCGTCTGAGTTCCCGTAAGATATCGGATTAGCCTTTTCATTGCTACCCAATGACCTGATGTTGGTGAAATCAAAAACTGCGACAATTTATTTACAGAAAATTGTATATCGGGTCGGGTCAACGTTAAGTATTGCAATGACCCAATTATCCATCTATACTCACGTTGATCCGGTGACTGTCCTTCCTCTGCCGGAAACTCGTTTCCTGGTAGCATTGGTGTCGATGTCGATTTCGAGTCTAGCATCTCACAACTCTCCAATAGGTTTCGTAAATATTTTTGTTGAGATAGTTTAATTCTTGTTGGTGACCTGCTAACATGTATACCTAAAAAGAAATTAATATCTCCTAATTCATGAATTGCAAATTCACCTACCATTTTGCTAATGACCGAATTCACCACTTCGGTTGGCGATTCTGTAACAACTATATCATCCACATAAGTAAACAAGTTTTCCTCCCTTGTTGTAGATGACAAGTGAAAGATCAGAATAGCTTTCCGTAAAATCTATTTGTATCAAAAATTCCCGCAACCTCCGGTACCACATTCTCGGAGATTGTTTTAGACCGTATAGAGCCTTCTCAAGTAAGCAAACGTGTTGTGGATATTTTGTATCCTTGAATTCCACCGGTTGTGTCACGAGGATCCGTTCTTCAATATTCCCGTGTAGGAATGCATTAGATATGTCTATCTGCTTCAACACCCAATTTCTGAAAATCGCAATCGTGAGCACTATTCTGACCGAATTTGATTTCACCACTGGGCTAAAAGTCTGATGATAATCGCACCCTTCTATTTTTCACATGCCGTTTGCTATCCATCTTGCTTTTAATCTTTGAATTGTCCTATCTTCAACGTATTTGATTTTAAACACCCATTTGGTGTTGATTACTCTATCTCCGTCGGTGCGTGGAACTAGTCTCCACGTTTTATTTCTTACCAAGGCATCAAATTCGTCCTTCATAGCCGCTTTCCACCCAGATTCTGTTAATGCCGTTTTTGCCGATCTCGGGATGACGATGTGATCTGATATAGCCGCGAGCCTGTACTTTGGATTGGGCTTGACGATTCCACGTGACGCTCGTGTTGCAACCTTCTCGTGCCGTGTCTGCATTTCTGCGATAGGTGCCGTTGTAACGTTATCACCGGAGGTCGTGACAGAGTCGTTTGACGTCGGCCGGTCTTCATGATCGTCAGGAAAATCCCGATTTGTTTCTTCCCCACTGTTGAGTATTACATCTGGGTTTTGGAGTTCTCTAACCGACGAAATCGTGTGATTCGGTTGCGGTTCTGGTGAAACCTCGGAGCGTGGCAGATTTCTTGGATGATCGGGCAAAGTCTCTGTTGTCAGAGTAATGTCAAGAATTTCAAGATCGTTTGAAGTAACCGCGTCGTTATCTTCACCGATGTCACGACTTGTATTTTCTTCAAACAATTTACTATTCAATGAAAAATCGTTTTCGATAAATCTCACGTTTTTTGATATGTAAATTTTCTTTTCTTTAATGTCATAGCACATATATCTGTCATGCTGCTGTGGGTATACGATGAAAACGCAAGCCTTTGATTTTTCCTCTAATTTATTCCGTCGATGGTGTCTTAAACAAGGATAGCATTTGCTGTCAAAAATTCTTAGTTTATCATAGTCTGGATTCCGGTTGAACAAAACCTTCATTGGTGAGATTTCTTGAAAAATCCTTGTTGGATTTTGATTGTACAATTTGGTCGTTGTTAGGATGACATAATCCCGTAACCGTGTCTGCATCTTGGCGAAATGAATCATAGTTAGAGCGGTATCCACAAGATGCCTATGACGTCTTTCGACGGAGCCCATCTGAGGATGATCGTATGGACAAGAAAAGCGATGATCTATACCGAAATTCTCTAGATATTTAGTCAATGCTTTATATTCTTTAGCATTGTCTGTTTGTAAAGTTTGAATTTTTTAACTTGTTTGACATTCAATTCATGACTTAAATTTAAAAAATATTTCTGTAACTTCAGATTTCTTCTTTAACGGATATACCCAATTGAAACTAGTTGATGCATCAACAAAATTGATGTAGAATTTAAATCCATTTATTGACTCCATCGGAGCTGGACCCCAAATATCTGAGAAAATTAACTGTAAAGGAGAATAAGAACGAGTGCTTTCTTTTCTATGAAGGTTATGTGGTTTTTGTATCAAGCAAGAGTCAAAGTTCGATATATCTTTACATATTACAGAATTTGGTATTACTAATTTCTTGATTGCTTTTTCATGTAAATGACCCATTCTTGCATGTGAATGTTTGCCTTCCAATGTTGTTGTCAAGGCTTCACACGATTTATTTGCATCTATCTTTATTTGGTATAGACCGCCTACTGCATCTTCTTCAGCAATTACCTCGTTAGTTTCTTGATCCAGAATTCTCACCTTCTGCTTATCGAATTGAACATATATGTGATTATCAGAACATAATTGATTAATAGACAATAGGTTTCGTGAAGCTTCAGGTACTAACAATACTTCATTAAGAATTAGGTTTGAAGCTACAATTTTACCAATTTTCTCAATCTTCATTGTCCCTCCATTAGCCGTAAAAATAGATTCATTCCCCGTATATTTCTGGAATTTATCTACTGAATTACGTGAATTTGTTTTGTGAGAGGTAGCTCCAGTATCGGGGTACCAAATGACCGGAGCGCGGCCTGTAGTGATGATGTTAGCCGACGTGTTTTTGTTGTGGGCTGATGCAAGAAATTTTTTAAGACCTGATGGAACTAGCCGTCTTGAATGCGAAACCGGTGGGAATTTTAAAAAAATCACCCTATGATAACAATCTTTTGCCCCATACCCTTTCTTGGAACAAATTTGACAAAAAATTCTATCCCGTCGTTTCTCAGATTTTTTTTTCACAACAGCATGTGCCTCAATTTTCTCTGTTGAAAACTGTAAATCATGATCGATCAATAAACTCTTGAAACTAGTAAATGATATATTCTTATTAAATCGAGTAGTAATAGAAGTGATAAAAGATTTGTAATCGGATCCCAATCCCCCCAATGTAATGAGAATAATTTGGGAGTCCTTGATTTCCTCTCCCGTTGCCGCAAGCTTGCCCTTCGCGATCGCCACCCTCTTCAGGTAATCGGCCATCGATGTCTCTCCTTTCTTTATGTTGTGTAATTCAAAACGCAAATGAAGTAATCTGGTTTCGGAGTCGAAAAAGTACATTTCGTTCATCGACCTCCATACCTTCACGGACGTCGTGAGAGTTGCAACTTGCGGTAGAACCGTCGGTGAGAGTGACGTCAAAATCCAGCTGATAATCAACTGGTCTTGTTATTCATTGGTGGAGCCCGGAATCAGCTCTACCTCTCCGTTGACGAAGTCCAGTAGCTGATATCCCCTAAGCAATGCACAAAATTGTGCCCTCCAGCAAAAAAAGTTTTCTTCAGTCAAGGTAACGCATTTAATCTGCTTTGTGATGATTGTTCTCCTTGATGATTTCTCACTCCGTCCAGATGACAATGTGTGCGCAGCGGATTGTGGATCTTTTGAAGGTGAAAAATCACCCTCATCTGTCGATGATACCATATTGGAACGGAAGAAGAAGAAGCTAAGAAGAGGCTCGTTGGGTGAAAGAAGGTTGAATGCTCGAATAATCATTTTACTCATTGTGTCTATCATATTTATACAAAGTATTGTAACAATTTATTATAACTACTATCGGAAACCAACTAACAAAGTTAGTTGATTTCTTGCTTCAATACTCTCCAACAATCGTCTGGTATTAGACTGTTCAACTGTTAGATCTAGATCTGAATCTCAAAGGTAGCATGGACGATCGAGATCCGTCGATCAATTTGGTGATTGTTGCAGGTCGGAAATGACGAGTTCAGTCATATGCTTGCGAATATCTTGAAGGAGAGCAATATTGATACTAGCAGTGTTCTCTTCGACCTTCACGCTCGTACTGCTCTCACCTTCGTCACTTTGAAGAGGCATAGCTTATGGCTTTTTATTTTGAATTACATTATGTTATTAAATGTTAACTACTTAACTTATTAATTGTTGTTGTAATATATTTAATTTTTGTATAACTTGTTTTTTTATGAAGTAAATATTTCATTTCTGAAAATAAGAGTTGGGAAAGAAAATGCCCAATGATTACAAAAATAGGGAAATACAAATAGTCAAATACAAGTAAATATAAAATATTGTCACTTTTTTATGACTTTGACCCGACTAACTTCTGCCGTACAATATATTTTATAATTCTTTATTGGTCAATTTTGGTCTGGATAGCATTAATCAATTTCTCCATTTCCATGAATGTGGATCCTCCTTTTTGGGTTGCAACAGTGGCTTTGGTTTTCAGGTTTTGTGCTTTTCTTCTCATATCCTCACCTTTTTCTCCATCCATTAGTTCAATGATTAAACTTGTGATTTCTTCTTTGTTCACATCAACATCTATCTCCAAAGCAACATTCAAATCGTAGCATAAATATCGACAATTGGTCATTTGTTCGCCATACATGGGCAAACAAAGCATTGGAACACCACTACAAACACCGTCAAATGTTAACTCGTAATAGCAATTTGTAAGCAATCCACCGATGGCTGGATGTTTAAGAACATACTTTGGCGAGCACCAATTAACAAACATACTCCTGGTTTTCGTCTCCTCCAAGAACGCTTCAGGCAACAATGCAGTGTCCCCTGGACTCTAACAAAATCAGAATTACCAATCCATAGAAAGTCTTTGTTGTTAGCACAAAGTCCCCATGCGTAGGCAGATACTTGTTGGCCGGTCATCAAATATAGGTATTCGACATAAATAGCAACGACCGAGCCAGGTGACTTTGTGTCCAACCATTCCAAGCATGTGTAATCATTTTTAGAATGATTGCATCCTATGGATTCGATGGTAGATGGTTTGTCTTGTATGCATATATATGCTTGTAAAGAAGATCTATAGGACCTATTGCATATACAGAAGGGATAAGCGATGACAGTGTTTCGAGAACAGACGGTTCGTAATCGTGAAATGTGTTGAATGTATTAGATGTGGCATTATAACATGTACTGGAAGCATCTAACGTATAATTGAGCTGAAAATCATTAGGACCTGTTGTGCGGATAAAACTTGACATATCCTTAAGACGAACATTATTCATTCCAGGTATCCAATCTAAATGTGTTTCCTGCAGATATCCATTTACAAGATCGGCCTCGTCTACACATATAAATACATTAAAACAATAGATCGTCAGATGTTATAACAACACATGGCCCAATCATACTACGACAGATCATCAACCATTGCACCAATCAAGTTGACACAACGCATGCAGCCAAAACCACGGCTGCATGCATGGTATTTACGCAGCACTAACACCTGGTGGCTAACGTAGCAATTGCACCACCATCCTTGTATTAGTATAAATATTCCATGTTACGCTAAATGAAGGGAGGCTCTTTGAATCACAACACTTTGGCGAATCCGCTGGGGACAAGCCTGAAGGTCCTCGGTTGCGTGCCTTGGGTAACTCAATCCACCACCTTCCTTGGGTTAGTAGAAACGACGGGAGAGATGTGAGCGCAGTTAGACTCTTTTTCTTCTCCTAACCTTCCCAGTGAACGTTTCTGTTTCTAACCTTCTGTTTCTTTTCTTCATCATTCATTCAGAGCAACATGCGAGTACGAGTTCGACGGGGTAGGTTTGTGATGGAAAACCTTAGTACCAACCCATTCCCCTCCTAACCTTCACAGCATACGCTTCTGTTCAAATCCTCTATTTCTTTTCTTATACCTCTCTTACGTAACAACCACGGACAAGCTGGTTCGGATCAATAATAATAAAGGGTATAGGCGATCCTCCTATCGTCATATCTATCTCTAACCCTCCATTTCTTTTCTTGAATCACTCCAACGCTATAACAGTATAATTCGATCAATTCTTCTTCTAAGTCTTCCTATCGTGATATCTACTTCTGATCTTCCGTTTCTTTTCGTTCACCTCTCCTACGTAAAAAATAGCAATCACGCAACAATAAAGAGAAGTAGGTCTGCCCCTAATTTCCAGGAACTAAACAAAGACCTTACAAAGAAAACTAAAGAAACCGAGTTATATGGTATCGTAGGGTCACTCCAAGATCAAATAACTAGCCTGGTAGAAATGATTAAGAAACAAAGCACGGAAAAAACTCCAACAATCGTAAAAGGATCCAATTCCAAAGAGAAGGGGTTTAATTCAGAAAATGCAACCCCAAGCATAGAGAACACAACCAAAGAAGCATTAGCCAACCATCTCTTAAGTAAAGAATACCCTACGGATTGGAAAAGGCCGAAATTACCACAGTATAAAGGAAATACCGATCCCGTAGACCATATCCATAAATTCTTAGCAAACATGGAGGATGTCACCAATAGGAAAGACCTATGGTGTAGGATGTTTAGAAGAACATTAGAAGATGACGCAATGAATTGGTATGTAAACCTGCCCTTCAATAGTATCAACAACTTTGAAGAACTACACCACAAATTCCTAGAAGCCTTTAATCACCTGATCAGAAGAAAAACCCAACAAGGTGCCCTACTTAATGTTCGGCAGAAAACAAATGAAACCTTGAGAGAGTACGTTAAAAGATTCGCAGAAACTTTAAACAGGGTAGAACGACCATCTGATAGCGCTACGATAATGGCCTTTAAGGCCGGTCTAAGACCAACTCGATTTGCTGTAAAAATCGTAGAAAACCCACCTGTCAATATAGCTGATCTATTCGAAAAATCCTATAGCGCCATGGATGTAGAAGAAATGCTAGAAGAAAAGTACAAGGAATTCAAAATTTCAGTCTTACCCCCGACACAAAACAGAAGTATTTTCAACATGTTAAAACCTAAAAAGAACCAAAGAGATAAGTTCCTAGAGTTACAAAGCATCCTACCCCCAGCTAAACCTATGAACGAAGCTACTGTCCAATTTCGGAATAATGGGAAATAATACGAATACCACAAGGATAAGGGACATACAACCAAAGAGTATAGGATTTTGACAAGAGTCTTAGCAGAACACGAAAAAACAAATACTCCTCAAATAAATCTCGTAAGTAAACCAAGTCCATCAAAAACCATTTTTGTTATCTGGTCACAACCAATAACAAAAAGAAACTTGAAAGTGTTGGATCGTGATCCGAGGCTATAAGGGGGGATAATAGCCTTTTTTCGATTAAGCAGGTTAAATGCGGAATTACCTGCAAATACTTGATACACAAATGATTGAATAATAATAAAAATGATTATAATATTATATCTTACAATATAATATTATATATATATATTTATACTCTTGCCTTTTCTCTTCAAAGCTTACTACAGTATATAAATACTGAGTCAACTTATTAGATAGTGTTTTATAAACAACTGTAGTATATAGATACTAAGTTAGATTATAAGTGCACGTTGTAGTTTTAGAGTAAAGGACCAGTTAACTGGATATAAAATGATAAGTAAATAACTGACCAGATAACTGGATATATATGATAAGTAAATAGCTGACCAGATAACTGGATAGAGATTTGAACAATAAATATAACCTCAGATACTTGACCAAATAACTGGATGAGGGATCTGCAGAAAGTAGTCAACCTCTGTACTTGACCAGATAACTAAAAGAGAGATCTTTTTAATTAAGTGTTGTTTTAGATAATAAATAAAAATAAAAGTTAACAAAAAACAACACAGAAGATTTATACTAGTTCACCCAAACAAGGGCTAGTCCAATCCCGACAAACTATCGAAATTCACTGGTCTAAAGGTAATGGCAAAATCTTAGAGTATCAAGAAAACTTTTAAAAACCTCTTTAAGCTTTAAGGTTACTTCGCTTAGGAACCAATCTTTTACGGGTAGACTCACACCTTAGAGTATCGAGGAAACTCTTAAAAACCTCTAACTTTTACGGGTAAGTTAGTACCTTAGAGTATCAAGGAACTCTTAAAAACCTCTCTAAGCTTTAAGACTACTTCGTTTAGGAACCAGTCTTTTACGGGTAAACTCACACCTTAGAATATTATGGAATTCTTAAAAACCTCTAACTTTTATGGATAAGTTAGGATCTTAGAGTATTAAGGAACTCTTAAAAACCTCTAAATCTTTCAAGGTAGATTCCACCTAAGAGTTTTTTCAGAAACTCTATAAAACCAAACAAGAGATTTATGGTTGAGCTCAAAAATCTTCTCTCACACTTTGGTGATATTGAGACAAACCTCTCAACCAAAGTGAACACACACAAGAGAGGATTAGAGGAGTGGAATGTTTAAAGCACACAAAACTTTTTACTTGTAAAGATGAACAAGAAGGTTAGAAGTATAAGTTGGAGAGCTTTTGTAGCTTTTGGAAGCTTGGATACTTGAGAGCTTTTGGAAGCTTGGAAACTTAGAAGCAAGAACACTTTGTAGATCTCAAGATGAGGAGTGAAAGCTCTTTGAAATGCTTTGAGTGTGGTGAACGAAAATGGAGGCTTTGGACCTCTATTTATAGCCTAGGTCATCACTTGTCCACCCTTGGATCTTCAATAGATATGGTTCCTTAATTCCTCACAAAAGTCTAAGATTTTGTCTTCCCAAAAAGAATTCTTTTGTAAATAGTAGAAGCTTATAATAGTAGAAGCTTGAATAGTAAAAGCTTGTAATAGTAGAAGTTTTCTTTTTGTGAATAGTGGAAGCTTAAATAGTAGATTTCCTTTAAGAAGATCTTGAGAAGATTCTTTTGTGAATAGTGTCTTTTGCTCCTTGGTTAGGGATAACAATAATAATTATCTTCAAGGTATTTTATGCAATTGAACCAATTCGATTTTGACTTTGATTAAACACTTGACTTAATTAATTTATGAATTAATTTAGGTCTAATCTTGACTGATTTTACCTTTTGGATTAATAGTGTAATTAGGGATAAAATTAACATGATTAAAATATAATCCTATATCGAAAATTTTGATTTTACAAGAAGTGTTTACAATAGACCAAACCGTAAAAAAGCTAAGACTAAACCAAGATCTTATTAGTTTTTCGGACAAAGACCTAGAAGGAGTGGAAATACCGCACCAAGACCCTTTAGTAATATCTGCAAGCATCAATGACTACTTAGTCCACCGAATCCTAATAGATACAGGAACGTCAATCAATAATTTATATTGGGATACCTTTAAAAGCATGAACCTAAAGGAAGAAAATCTAGAAGCATGCCTTTAACCAATAAAAGGTTTCGGTCAAGTAAAGATTCCCGTAGTTGGAAGCATCTCTCTAATGATAACATTAGGAGAAGGGAGATTCAGTACAACCAAGAAAATATCATTTACAATTGTCATATTTACCTCAGCCTACAACGCAATCTTAGGCAGAACTAGTCTACACGGATTTGGTATTATCACTTCATCCTTTCATCAATGCATGAAGTTTTAGACCTCTGAAGGAATATGTTGCATTAAAGGATCTCAATCAGTAGCCAAAACATGAAACATATCAGCCATCCAGTACCAGGATAATGCAGTTTCAGCAAGAAAAAAGAAAGCTCTCGAAGTCATGCAAAATTCGACACCCAAATACCTGATAAGTAAGGAGAAAACAATACCCTCCGAAAAGACGGTAACAATAGAAGTAGGGGAAGGAAAGAAACTCAAGATTGGCACGGAATTAAACAAAGAAAACAAGGAAGCGATAAGTAATATACTCAAACATAACACGGACATTTTCGCTTGGAGCGAGTCAGAACTAAAAGGCATAGATAGTAAGATAGTCGAACACAAGCTAGGCATTGACCCAAAAGTCAACCCAATTAAACAAAAATTAAGAACCTTAGGGCCAGAAAGGAAGGAAGCAGCCCTAGCAACAGAAATTGACAAACTAAGGAAGAAGGGTTTCATTAGAAAATACTCTAAATGGTTGTCGAATATCGTAATGGTCTGAAGGAACCTAGAGAATGTGCATTGACTTCACATCGTTAAACAAATTCTGTCCAAAAGATAGCTACCCATTGCCTCTAATCGATCAACTAATAGACAGAAGTATGGGCCATGAATTATTAAGCTTCATGGACGCATATTCAGGCTACAACCAAATCCCTATGTGCAAGGACGATGAAGACAAAACATCATCTCAGAAATAGGAACTTTCTGTTACACTAAAATACCCTTCGAGTTAAAAAATGCGGGGGCCACCTTTCAAAGATTTATGGATGAGGTATTTAAAAGTCAAATAAAAAGAAACCTCGAAGTCTATGTGGATGATATTCTAGTCAAATCCAAGTCAAAAGATAGCCATCCACAGGACCTTAAAGAAACATTTGAAAACTTGAGGAAATTCAGAGTCAAGCTAAAACCAAGCAAGTGTACATTCGGAGTAGAAAAAGGAAAGTTTCTGGGATATATTATTACCCCTGAAGGAGTTAGACCCAATCCTATAAAAGTACAAGCCACTAGGGACCTCGAAATACCCAAAAGGCTGAAGGACCTGCAATCCTTAATTAAACGGAAAAATTACAGCACTGCATAGGTTTATACCCAGGTCAGCTGATAAATGTAGAAGTTTCTTCAAGTTAGTTAAAAAAGGGAAAATCATGTGGGATAACGAGTGCAATAAGGCATTAAATAATATCAAGGAAGAATTAGCAGAACTTCCAACACTCCAGACACCGCAAGAAGGAGAAACCCTGTTTGTATATATAGCAGTGTCAGACTCTGCAATAAGTTCGGTTCTGATAACCGAGAGAGAGAAAGATCGAAAACCAATATTCTACCTTTCAAAAAAATTACAAGGAGCAGAAAAAGAATACCCTCCGTTAGAAAAACTAGCACTAGCTGTAATTATGACAGCAAAAAGGTTGAAACCATATTTCCAAGCTCATCCAATAATCATACCAACCAAGTATCCATTGCTTTATACACTCCACAAACCCAGTGTTTCAGGAAGGTTAAGCAAGTGGGCATTAGAACTAAGTGAATTCGACATTACCTTCACCCTTTCAAAAGCAATCAAAGGACAGGCTCTTGCCGACTTCCTGGTAGAATTAACATCCTGTCAACAAGAAAAAACCACGCCGTGGAAACTCTTCGTAGACGGATCATCAGGGAAAAACAAGTATGGGGCAGGTATCATATTAATAGATCCGACAGGCACCAAAATTGAATACGCTTTTAATTTCACATTCCAAACGACTAATAATGTTGCCAAATATGAAGCACTCATCGCAGGTTTAAGGATAGCTAAACTTCTAGATATTAAAAAATTAAAAGTATTCACAGACTCTCAGCTAGTTCACGGCCAAACAAATGGTGATTATGAAGTCAAGGACCACACACTAAAATTATATAACGATCAAACACAAAAAATGTTAAAAGAATTTCAAGAGATTAGACTAAATCTGATCGGCAAAAACTTAAATGAAGACGCCGACGCCTTAGCCAAATTAGGAGCCAACCTGTCCCCATCAGAAAAAAGAAAGTGGATCCATTTAGAAAGCATCATAACTCCCTCATTTAAAATATACTCAATTTCACAGGACAAGCCTAATTGGAGAACCCCTATCTTTAAATACCTGAACGGCGAAAAATTAGAAGATGGAAAAATTAAAAATCGAAAAATTAAAAATCAATCCGCCCACTACACCATTATTAATAACGAGTTATTCAGAAAAAACATGCAATCTAAGGATCAACCCTACAAAATATGCGCATCAGTTGAAGATGGAAAAGAATTAGCTCTAAGCATCCATAATGGGACAAATGGGGGCCACCAAGGCGGAAAGAAACTATGCCTACAAGTACAAAGACAGGGATACTACTGGCCAAGTATGGAATGGGACATGAAGGAAACAGCTAAAATATGCAAGGATTGTCAGATCCATGCAAACATTCCAAAGATTTCATCCACAGAATTAACAAGCATCACAACGGCAGTACCATTTGCTAGATGGGGAAATGGGGAATTGACATTGTGGGACCATATTCCCAACTGCATCTCAAGGCAAAAAAATATTTGTTTGTAGTCGTTGACTATTTTACGAAGTGAGCAGGAGCAGAACCAGCAAATTCGATCTCCCAAGAAAGTGCGGTGAAATTTGTGTTCAGGAATATAGTCTGCAGATTCGGAGTTTCAATCCAAATAATCACAGATAACGAAACTCAGTTCACAAGCGGAAGCATGAGAAAATTTTGCAGGGACAATGAAATAAAATTGAGCTTCACTTCTGTTTATCACCCGCAAACAAATGGAAGTCGAAGAAACCAACAAAATCTAGTAAAAATCCTGAAGAAAAAGATCGACGAGAATCCGAAGAATTGGGCAGACCTAATCCCAGAAGTGCTAGGGCATATAGGACAACTATAAAAACTGCAAATGGTTTCACACCTTTCACTCTAGCTTTCGGAATAGAAGCAGTAGCCCCTTGCGAATTGGTATGGCCTACAGCCAAAATTATAACATATGAAGAAAGAAGCAATGAAGCAATGAAGAGAAATTATCAAAGAATCTAAACCTTATCGAAAACATCAGAGAAGAAGCTGAGATAAAAGAAGCAGCATACAAAAGAAGGATCGAAAGGATGTTCTATAAAAGATTAAGGAAAAGTTGGTATCAGGTGATCTAGTACTAAGAAATGCCCGACTAACTTTAACGGAACAAAACAAAGGAAAATTATCACAGAACTGGGAAGGCCCGTACATCATCAAAGAAGAATAGAAGACAGGAACTTTCAAGTTAGTAAAGGAAGACGGAACTGCAGTTCCAAGAACATGGCACGCCAACAACCTCAGAAGATACTTTCAGTATCAGGCAAAGATACCAAATCCTTTGTAAATATTGTACACATATGTAAATATTATCTCGTAAGGAATAAAATTCCCTTTCATCTCAAACCATGTTCGCAAAAAGCAACAATTAAGAAAGTCGAATAAATCTCCAACAAAAAGGTAACAATAATTTTCTTTATCTAGTAAAACTATTTGCAAAATCATCAACAAAAGGTGCACTCTAAGCCACCAGAAAAAAAGACCATTGACTTGGCACAAAAGGTGCACTCTAAGCCACCAAAAAAAAAAGACCATTGACTTTGAGCCACCATACAAGAATCACTTTGCAAACACTTAGCAATTTTTTTTCAAAAGTAAAGGGACCCAACGTCAATCCAACTTCAAGAAATATCATCAGGAGACTACATTCAAAGCTTAACAAGTGACAAGCAAGGAGCTCGACTATAATCCAAGTAAGTGCTATCAATACAAATTCTTTTTAATTAGCAAAGACTAAACATTTTGATTGATAAGAACAAGGTAACTTAATAGTAGCAAAACAAAACAAACAACACAGTTAGACACCAGTCAGCATAGGCGATAAAACATCAGAAGTACGAAACATAGAAACAACAACATTAAACACAACTACATGCAAAGACAGAATAAAACTAATCCTCCAGATCGGCCTCCAAACGCTCCTGCAGCTTAAGAGAAAGATCCTCACAATACTTCATGGTAGCCTCCAGTTTCAGAGCAAGTGCATCACATTTTGCATTCACACGGTCAATTTCAGATCGGTAATTAGCATTCTCAGAGATGAGGTAAGTAACTTGGGCATAGGCAGCAACGACTGGCAAGAATGACAAATAAACACCATAAAAACCAAGAACAAAACCAACATTCAACGCACCTTCCAGAAGGGTCGAGCATGGAATAGATTGAAGGGTCTTCCACTCGGGATTATGAAGTCCTACCTCACGGCCAAACTCTGTCGCGGCATTCCAGCATGCGGCAGTCAGTGGAACAAAATAAAACTGAGGCACAAGCAAAGGATCCACCGGCATCGGAACAGTTAAGGTGGGTCGAATAGTCGAAGCTAAGGAAGGAAGCGCAGTACGACGTGTAGCCGACTCAGCCCGAGTCACTCCACAAAGAACCTTACAAGCAGAGCAAATGATAAAAAAAAGGGGGGAGAAGGAAAAAATGCACGTGACACTCACTGGAGCAACAGGCGCCGGAAAGCTCGCACCACTCACTTGTATCGCGGCATTACTAGTCTGGAAAGATGAGGAATTGTTATTCGCAGGAGAACGACTCAGCACATCCCTGTAGAAAGAATCGGGGAACTCGAGGAAAGTATAGTCTGGAGGAACAAAAAATAGCAGAAGCAACAAATAGGAACAAGTAAGTACGCAAGTGGTAAAACCAGTAGAGAAAAGAGGAGCGACAAGAAGAACATTTCCATTCTACCTGGGTCCATAGTGTCTGTCCGGCACACTAGGGTTGGTGGAGCAAAAGCTTCACTGTAAATCCTTTCAAAGTTACTATTTAAGGAAGAAAAATAGAAAAAAGAAGACGAACAGACCTGACAGAAGCAACTGTAGCCCGAAGCCCATCTGATGCGACTATGAGAGGACTTGACAATGCACACAAAAACAGAAAAGAAAATAATTAATTAATTAAAACAACAACAACAAAATCGTCAGCTATTTCAACTTCCGGAAGAAGTAAAGAAGATCGGAGGAAAATTGAATCATTAGAGCAACGCCGGAGAAGATTTTTTGAATAACGCACCATAAAATCGAGCAGCGTATCAAGAAAAAGAAAAGAGAAAAACCTCATCCGGCAAAATAAAAGAAAAGGAAGGTGAAAACATAAATATTACCAGCGGCAGACCCAACAACCCCCGCCGGTAAGTCTTGGTAAGAAATATCCTTGGTAAAGCGAGTAAGCGATAACAGAACTTTGGGAAAAATCTTTGGCATAATGTCACCCGGAGCAACTTGAAAATGCTACTTAGAAGAAGAATAGTTCCTTCAAAAACAACTGATATCTCCCTTTTTATGCGACATAAAAAAAGGAAAAAATCAGCAACTTGCAGAACGGCCCATTTTATTAACAATATTAGAGCAAAGTATAGAGTCACTACAAGATTTACAAGCAACAAGATAGAAAAATTAAAGAGCAACAATAGGCCTTCTGCCATCAGCACATTTCAGCCTTTACGAGCAGACCGGCGGACAGAGCGAGGGGAGTAAGATGCATGGTGACCATACACTTCACGACACTGACATTGCCCAGCGACAGCAGACGAAGCCTTCTGAAGCTCAGTGAGCCTCTTCTTCACATCAAAGAACAAGTTGTTTAAACGCTCCAGCAGGTTGGTCGAGCGGTTAATCGCCCCGTCATCGATCGTCGTCATCAACACACCTGCCACGACGCTCTGCAAGTAGATGATCTTCATCCCATACTCTCTGAGTCATCCTCCTCTATCCCGGGTGGCGATGTTAAGAGGGGGAGTAACTGTCATAGCATGATTTAGCCATGTTATAACAACACATGACCCAATCATACTACGACAGATCATCAACCATTGCACCAATCAAGTTGACACAACGCATGCAGCCAAAACCACGACTGCATGCATGGTATTTACGTAGCACTAACACCTGGTGGCAATTGCACCACCATCCTTGTATTAGTATAAATATTCCATGTTATGCTAAATGAAGGGAGGCTCTTTGAATCACAACAAATACCATCTGGGAAGGTCGCATATTGGAAGTCTGGTAAACCGTCGAGAGAGGATGAACCTCTAGACTTGAGAATACGTTGGTGGTTGTACTCTGTATGAACAAAAGTGATGTGGAATCCTTTGCCATGAAGAATCTTTGCAAAATAAGCATAGGCTCTATATGCTCTTGTGCCGGAAATGGGACAATAACCTTGCTTGCCATTTGCTTGGATTCCATTTAAAACTTAGTGGTATAGTTATTTCATTTCGGTGCGCTTAAATTGATTTTTTTATTATTATTTATGAAATTTTTGTAAAAATTCAATATAACTTTTTTATCATCATCCTATTAACTATTATTATATATCAATTAATAGTTGCCTTTATGGACAGTAAGTATTTAAGTAACTATGTTCCAGAGACATTTCTTCTTGTTGACTTTATGGACAGTAAATAACTAAACTGTCTTTATCCAAAGACATTTCTTCTTGTTGACTTTGTAAACAGTAAATAACAACTGTCTTTATCCAAAGACATTTCTTTTCTTTTCTTTTTTTTTTTTTGAAAAAGAGGCAAAAAGACATTTCTTCTTGTTACCTTGTAGGAATGGCAAACCATAGATTAGGTATGGATAGGATAAGATCATATGACCCATAATTTTTTGACATCACCCGGATCAAATTTGCACAAATAAACATTGTATTTCCACATGATATAAAATTTGAAATGAAATAAATATCCACGGATGAAATTGATCCCCAACGGCCAACTCACAAGACCTATTTTATATTTTAAATTAAAAAAACACTTAAAAGCTATAAGAAAATGGGATAATAATTATAAATAGTGTGTTATTCAATTGAAGTGATAAATTAGTTAGTCACTTAGTCGATACATTATAAATAAATCTGGATTAATCACTAACCCAATTTGACCATTTTGGTTGGCAAGAAAGACAAAACTTGAAAATATACAAACCCAATTTCTCTTTGCAATGCAAAATAGTATAAATCTTTATTCTATCCTCCCTTTGATCATCTTCTTTGAGGCCTTTCTGGCATGAATGAAACTTGGGACATCCAATTTCCTAGAGCTTCAACCTTCAAGACAATATAACTCAACTAAATTATAAGAAATACAATTCTCCCTAACCCAATGTGATTTATTCTCACCCGATCACAATTCACATGCAATAATGTAAAAGTGCAGCAGATTTGTCACTACTCACTAGAATCATCTATCGTTAGAAACTACACTTATGTACCCCCGCCCCCAAGCATCCAAGTCCAAAGAAAGAGGAACCCAAACTAATAACCAATGAAACTTCTCTGCTATAAGAACAAGCAATATGATCTGTGTCCAGTGCAAATACTAACAAAGCTATTGCTTCTCCCTGCTTGAGAATTGAGGGTGATTTAACTCAATGGAGATAAAACTATTGGAGTTTAAAATAGAAATACAGAACACATGACATTATGCCAATCCAAAACCTCGGCCAGCTTGATTCTAATTCTTCGCCTTCCATTAATATCAGAATGTCAGATAATTGCTTTGAACATAGTAGCATGGTGTTCTTTGCAAGCATTAAACCATAAGCCTGCTCGCGATTTGTCTAAACTTTATTTAGATTTTGGATACAATACATATCTTGTATGAAACGGTTAACTTTTAAGAGTCATTTTAGTTTTAAAATGAAGAATCCAGCAATTCAGCTCTTTAAATTATAGTTTTTTGAGGGAGCTTTTAAAGTGGGAAAACTTGAAGTGCTCAGGATAGTTGGATCTTGGGTAGAATCGTAGAAATCTATCTACAGAACCCATCTTTTGAAAAGTAGATTATTCATAAAATTGAAACATCCATTAGTTTCTATTACCAGCTCAAAAAAAATAATATGTGAAATAAGTTAAAAAGGAATATAAGATTAATTAATAATTAGGTGTGAACAAAGAAAGTAAACTGACCTTTCACCTTTCCATCCCTAAAAAGTTTAAGAACCCCTCATTCCTGATATAAAGTGGGCTATAGATCATCTAATTAGTTGTAGCAGAATTTATGTACAGGGACTCAAGATCTTCAAGCCTAGAAAAATGTCATATGAACGATTTGTGAGATTAGAAATATACACTGCTTATAATTAGAAATACAATAAAAGAGTTAGCTCAGTCTGTTAGCTAATATATAGTTAGTAGTTATAAATTTATAATAGTAGTAGTTAATAGTAGTTACGACAATAAACATTGAATGTATTAATACTTCCTAATATCTTCAAGTTCAATACAAGTTTGTCCAATAGAATTGATTTTGATTAATCAACCACAGTGTTAAGCATCTCTAACATGAAATCAATTGAGTTCTATCTTCGTTCTTTTTCTAGTTGATCTGATTAATCGTCTCTTTTCTTCGACGATTAATGGCGTCCTCTGGCAACAAAAGCATCTCTTCGTCCCAATTCTTTGTAAAAATGCCAAATGACACATTGGATTCACACTCCACTTGAAGGGGATTCCACTTACCTCTTCTGGAGAGCACAAATAGAAAATTTGTTCCGAATTAATCACCTTTCCGACATTGTGAGTGATACACAGACGATTCCGCTAGAAAAGAACTATGATGGCTCCCCAAATTCCGCACATTAAGAATGGCTAGAAAGAACTGGGAGGTACTAGGCTGGATACAGTCAGTCGTTATTCCACCAATGTTTTCTTTGGTGATGATTGATGAATCAGAACACTACATACGAGTGTTGAAAGAAACTTGAGATACATCTCTCACCACACAAGACGATACATTCATAGGACCTTCGCGATGAGCTTCGCAATTTAAAGAAGAAAGGAGTCTATGAGAGATTTTATAATCAAAGTCGGGGTGTTGACCGATCTGTTATCTGGCACCGGCGACTACATTAAAGACAAAGACATTATTGATTTTGTAGCTGAAGGATTGGGCTGCAATTTAGGCCCTTCATCAGTTCATCTCACTACATTCGTAACCCAACATCATGTTCGACGATTCTCTCCAATTCGTCATCAAGGAGTCGCTGCCAACTCCAGCTATCGAGACGCCGTCTGTGTTTGCACCCAATTACAAGAATCGATATCAAAAGTAGTAATCTTGAGAATTGATGTTGTTGCTCATTTGGATCTAGTAGCTCGACGGTGTGCCAACTGTGAGAAAAATCAGAGCACAATCCAAGGACTTGTAGGAAAGGATTGAAGACATTTGCAACATTGGTTGAGGCAACTGATGAGACCCCAGAAGGCAATTGGTTGCTCGACTCAGAGGTGACAAATCACATGACGCCAGACCTCGAATCACTTTCTGAAATTCATGAGTACTCTGGTGTGAATAATATTACTATTGGTTTTTCTCAAAAAAAAATATTAATATTGGTAATGGACTAGGATTAAAATATTCTCACATAGGTACAACTGCTAGATTGAATTCTAGTAAGGGAGAAATTCCTCTGAGGAATACTCTGTGTACCCGATATGAAAATGAATCTTTTATCAATTAGATCTATGGCTAAAGATTTTAAGTACAATTTCTTAATGAATCTGGATTTACAATCCAAGACAATCTTAGTGATAAAGATTGAAGACATACTTAAAGGAAAGAATTATGGGGGATTATACTACCGAAACTAACTACATGAACTAAACAATAAACATATCATCAACCACATGAAAGGAAAGGAAATCAAATCAAAATTATCATACAACTTTTAAGATATATACCTCACATTGCTTAAATCCTGATATTTTGCAATTGCATCTTCAAAGTTCTATATATTAAACAAAGAAAATCCCCATGTTTAGACTATTTAGAAAAAAGATAATCTTGCTATAGAAGAGAATAACTAATAGGACGGAAACATTCACCTGATTAGCTGTAGAGGATGTATATGTTATTATACACTGCATTCCTGCTTGGGTTGCAGCCTGTGAGTAAAATAATTTATAGCTTACCATCATATTATCTCGAATCAAAGTATAGAGCAATATTAAATAGAAAAAATAGAATTACCTGTAACCCAATGACACTATCTTCAATAACCAAACAGTCATTACTCTCCACTCCTAATATCTAAGTAATGGAAGTTTAAGATTTTTAATTAGTTACGTAAATGAGTTTTATTGGTGCAAAATGGCAAACAAGTACTGGTATATGCATAATAGATACCTTTGAGGCTGCTAAATAAATTGATGGATCAGGTTTTTTCTCTTTTACGTCATCGCCTGTAAACAATAATGCGAGTGTAAACAGGAAGAATATTGGATCTGAGATATGGAAAAAGGTATTCTATTCCATGGGCAGTATACTGTATAAACAGTACAACTCACGTCCTAATATAACTAACTACAGTCTTTATTTAGCCTAATTGAAATGAGTGATAACAAATGAAATTATTATTCTTTCCCCTTGCGCTTGTGCTAGTTGTAGGTAAACACCTACAAGATAGCTTCACAATTTCTGAAAGGGTTTCGGTCAAAGAACCGTTGTCGGAATGTCTGCTCTTTGTCAACTGCCTGGAATAAGACTAACTTGAAGAAAATCATTCTCGACTCGACTCTCTCAAGCAAAATGCAAGTTCATCATAATGTGCTCCATGCCTTCATCTTAGTATGAATTATAGTTCAAAAAAGCGAAAAGCGCTTCCACTTTTCAGAAAGAGCTTTAAATGCTTAAAGCGCTAGGGTATTTTAGTAATATCCTGTAAAAATACATATAATCCTATATAAATACATATAAAACCTATAGAAAATTAAAAACACCTTATAAAAATATAAAATCACATGTAATAGAACATTAAAGATTTAATTCATACAATTAAAATTAAATCCAACTACAATTAAATCAAACTAAAATCTGAAGGTGGGGTGAGAGTTTTGAATTTAAGTTAGAAAAGAGGGGTAGAATAGGCAAAAAAAGTATATTAGGTGAATTTTTTATTAAAGAATAGGTGTAATTGGGTAATCGCTGATTATCCTCTCTAAAAAACCGAACCCGTCCGGCCACCCGGCATAACCCGAACCCGTCTGATTACCCATTCTAAAACCTGAACCCGTCCGATTACCCACTGTAAAGCCCGAACCCATATGATTACCCGCTTTAAAACCTGAACCCATCCGATTACCCTCTCTAAGAAAAGTTCTCCTCCAAGAAAGTTTTGGAGCTTTAGCACTCTTAAAGCGGTGCTTTCAAAACTATGGTATGAAACATTGGATTGAATGCCATGAATGGTTTTTGATTTTAGAATTTGAGAACCAGACGCATCAGAACAGCAATGCCAAACTGTGTCAAAAAAGTCTCGACTCATTCCAAGTTTCCAACATAAGCAATGGGGTGCACATGCCCTCCAAAAACCATGAAGCGTCTTATTGATGAGGAGTGTGTTGTAAAAGATATTCCTTTCTAGCATGAAAGTTGTCTGATATACTGCCACAACCCCACAAGTGTAACAAGTTCTCTGGCCACTCCCTACTTGAAGGATTTTTATTAGGTGGGTTTGTAGAATTAAATTTACTCAAGCAGTATGTCAGAAATCAGACATTTCCAATGTTGCCTAATCAACCCTAACTCTAACCAACCAAGGTGAGAAGGGTGTGGTTTGCAGTTGTAATGAGTGAATTTCCGACGAGAAATCATGACGCTTTGCAATTCTATAATCTACAACATGATAAAGTAAATAACGAGCAAAGTACCTGCAAGAAAACAATCCAGGTCCTGAAAACGTTCCTGTGGTAAAAAACATAATAAAGAAATCAGTTAAATTACCAAATAAATCAACTTGTCAGTTATTCAAGGAAAAATGCTTACAATTCCAATAAGACTTTGAAGACAAAGTATCACAGAGCTTTTGGTTGCCGCAGAGCACACTGCAACTTTAATACCCTAGAAAAGAAAGGTAAATAGTTAACAATAACCCTAAAATTTGTTAGGAACATAGAAACCCTAGTTGAACTGTAAATTAAAGTACCGCAGCTCTAGCACTGTCCATTAAACGAACAACTCCAGGTCTAGGTTTCACCTGGTGAAGACAATTAGATGATATTAAAACCAAAATAAGGAAAGTAAATTGCCATATAAATGTCATCGTTGGACTTACAGTTCCAGATTTGATAGTGTCTTTATAATTCTCAGTTTTCCAGTCCTGCATTATAATATATATAGTATATGACCAAGAGTATTAATAGAGACAATGATCAGCAAGTAGTTAATGTCAGTGACCAATATTTAAGAAAGAATGTGGAGCGCATGTTCTACATTAGCAGATGAAATCATAGTAACATTAAATTAACAACCTGAATGGTATCGATGAGTTTATTTTTTTCGTCATCTTCCATTGGAGGCTTCGAAAGAATAGTAGAAGAAGGCCATCCATGTTCGCCAAAATACCTATCGAACATCCCACATCCTTAGACCAATCAATAAAATCCGTAAAAATAAAATAAAGATACGTACCATCTCATCTTCGGTTTTCCACCACCAATATGGTTCTGCAACTCATCGTAGAATTCAGGAGACCAAACGAGTGGAGCAGCAGCGGAAGAAGGGCACCGGACATCGAAGTGAATGAAGGCTTCGTTGTAGGCCTCACGATGCAGATGCTCGGACTCCAATATGACCCCATCGCAATCAAAGATCAGTGCATGTATCGGTGACGATCGATCAGAACAGAAAGATGAAGAAGACTCCGGCGCAACGGATGCCGCAGCAGAAATGGGAATCGTTGTAGACGACGACGACCGGGAAGATGGAAACTGAGATCCTTGCTGGAAAAAGAGACGGGAGGATGACACGCGACGATCGGAATTTGTAGAAGACGATAAACGCCCTAAATTAGGTAGACGTGGGAGGATCGAGGTAGTTACAGCCATTTGCCGCGCGATCTACTCTGGTATGTGGACTGCTGATGGACTAAGGTCCACTGGTCTCCAGTTCTATATCTAAAATCATATTGTAATGAATTCCACATTTCCACATAGTTAGAGGAGATAGTACAATTTTCCCCAAAATAATAGTCATTTAATTTTTAATATTGACATTGTACCGTAAATTACTAAAATTAGAAGTAAAATAGTAAAATGTCTTAAAAATAAAAGAACTATAACGACTAATACAACTTATACAAATAGTTTAAAATTTAAAGGTTTAATAACACGAAGAATTTACCTAATGATATCATTATTTTTACCAGACTTGTTTACATAACTTGATTAATTTAATTTACTGTTAAGGTTTAAGATTCGAATTTTAATATATTTATTTTAATTTACATTTACTTATGTATTACTTATCTAATCAGAAAAAAGATACCAAACTCGTTGTGAAGGTCTCAAGGAACACCACTGTCTATTGCCATTTTTTAGTGCAGAAGAAACCTTTTGGTAATAAAAAAATAGAAGTCGCTAAATACAAGTGGTGTTTAGTCATTTAGGGTATAATTAAAAAATGTTTAATTCATGGCTAGTTGTATAGTTTGTTTAATCATGTAATCATCAACTATGTCGACACCATATATTATGCATTACACCTCAATTCCAACTCCTGTTCTAAGCACCATTATTAGCCGACAACGATAAACACATTTCGTTAATCCAATATTCATTTTTACATTTGTCTATTTCTCAGTGATATAACGGAATCAAATAATATATCATTTGTTATACATAATTACTTCGTTTGTGTTGTTTATTAGATAATTTTATGGTTAGGCTTTGGTAAATTGTTGGTGGAATTCCGACCAAACTCATCTTGTTTGAATATCCAATAGTTTAAGGGATCTTATTGCAATAAAAATTTACATTAGATTTTGTAGTTGGAATTTAAGGGGTGAAGTATAAAAGTTGCATGCTTTCATTTTTCAACTCCATTGATCTGAATTTTGGTGGGGAAGTGTCACTATTAAAAAAGAGAGGAAAAGAAAAAGAGAAGAATAGAAAAGGTTCCTTTTTTTCTCTATTTATACAAAGAGCTGAAGTAGGGGGCAGTAGAGGCACAGGACCAACCGGCAGAGGTGCACGAGCTCTACCAGACCAGATGGGCGAGTAAATACAAGAATCGGATTTGAGCAAGAAACAATGAAGAAACCATCGAGGTTTGTGGAATCAACGGCGGAAGCAGAGCATCACCGCCGAAAAACAGCCGCCGCCATCTGCGTATCTGCAACTGGTACTTCCCAATTTCAATATTCTGTTTTCTCGGATCTCTATACTTTTATGATTACTCTGTTTCCGTCTTCCATCAGAAGACACGTTGTCGTTGGACGACGAAAGAGTGGGCGCTTTGCAAGCTATACTCGGTGGGGTTGGAGGAGAGGAGGATGGGGAGGAAGAAGCTGCGGTCGGAGTTGGAGATGGCGCATCGGGTTTGGGTGAGAAGAAAAGACGGCTAGGGGTTCACCAAGTGAGTGCTCTTGAGAAGAGCTTTGAGATGGAGAACAAGCTGGAACCGGAGAGGAAAGTGAAACTCGCGAGAGAGCTTGGTCTGCAGCCACGTCAGGTGGCCGTGTGGTTCCAGAATCGCCGCGCTAGGTGGAAGATCAAGCAGTTGGAAAGAGACTACGGTTTTCTCAAGACGGAGTACGACTCTCTCAAGCTTTTGCACCAAACTATCCGACGCGACAATGAAGCTCTACTTCTCCAAGTTGGTTTCCCGACCTCCTTTCCGTGGAGTTAAAAAAAAAAAACGATATTTTTGCTAATGCGGCTCTCTGTTTGCAGATCGACGAGCTGAAGGCGAAGGTCGGAGGAGATGAGACGACTGTAAAAGAAGAGGTGGAGGAGAAGAAAACCATGGAAGTCGAGGAAGATGCCGAGGAGAGTTTACTCCCGCCACTGATATACAAAGATGGTTCTTCAGACAGTGACACAAGTGCGATCCTGAACGAAGAAGGAGTCAGCGGAATCTCATCATCGTCGACCCAAAACCTCCGTCAACCAAACCAAAACCCGGTGGTGTCCATGGACGTTGAGGATGGTGAAAACAAGGAAGGCAGAGGAATCTATTTCTACTACCAATACAATCAGCAACAAGAGGTTGAACACGAAGAGCACGATTTCCTCAACGGCAGTGGTAGCATCTTCTCCGACGAAAACCCACCGACGCTCTCTTGGTACTGCTCGAACTAGTGTAACGGTAAATGCGGTCAAGATCGAAATCCAATTATCCAAATAATTGGGACCTGGATCTGAATAGAATTTTATGTAGGGGTGTCTTTGGAATATAGTGGACAATTTTTGAAAATTTAGAAAGGGGAGGTGGGCGACTTTAAGTTGTAAGTAAATTTGGGCGGGATGTTTTCGTAATTTTTCTCTTCTGTAAATGTGTAGTAATAAAGATTTTCCTGTACTATTATTGTATTAAGATTTCTAAATAAATAAATAAATAATTAATTAGATAAATGAATTGTTTGAATTAAATATTAAAAATTTAGAATAATGATCATTTGGATTTGTTGACAATATATCTTGATAAATTAGAATTAAATATTGATTCTTTATTTATAAATAATATCATTGAATACGATTTAGACAAGATAGATGAATGAAGAAAAAAGAGTGACGAATTGATTGGGAGAAGAAAACAATTTTGGTGGGTCATTGGGGATGTGAATCTGGTCATGGTATTTGAACAAGTCGTAGAAAAAACAACAAATTTTGTCCCCCCCGTGACTTGTGAGCTTTTAAATTATTCTTCACAAAATAGCAACTTGCACAATATTTTCAATTAAGTATTTGACAAGTAATGTTCTCAATTGACAAGTTGTCTTCAAAATTATAATCTTTTTGGTTTAAGTAGAAGGCGTACAACTTTAGGTGTAATTAAGTATGGATCCGGACAATCCGGGAAGATCCGGATCCGATAGGGGAAAACGAATATTTCTAGATCGGGTTCAATGTTCATAAGAATTACATTTTTCTATTTATAGTTGTAGAAATAAGGAATATTATCAAAGTCTCAACCATACGTAGCGTACAGGTCTGCCGTCTAGGGATAAGGAGGATTAAGGATGGTCTTTTTTAAATTAATAGATCGTAGAGTATGCATGGAAAAGAAAACCAAACATTTTTTAATTATAAAAACAGGACTAGATGGATAATCTCACTAGTCACAAATCATATTAAAATTTAATTAGAGTCTTTTTTTTTATAAGATGCATGGTAAATTAATTAAAATTAAAATAAGACTTAAATCTTAAATTTTCAATCACTTTGATAATGTCAGTAACTAACTAAACTAATCAAATTGTGTAACGGTTTTTTTTACAAGTGTAAAAATAGATATACCAAAATTCAATAATATTACATAGTCATGAAATTTAACAAAAAATAATTGTATTTACAATAATATTAACTGTATGGATTAAATATGTACATGAGTAACATGACCAATTTAATTATAACTTATAACTATTTTATATTTTAATTTACTTATTATTTCATATTTATTAGTATAAAATATATATATTAAAATTTAAATATTATTCATTAATTATAATATTATTTTTTGTAAATTACACCGAGTATGAAAATTTAGTCATTATTTTATCAGGTTGCGTAGTAAAAATTAGTAGATAAAAATATTTATTATAAGTAAATAAAATTAAAATATATACACCAACACTCCAACTAACTTATTACAGTCAAATGACTTTCTACCGCCATAGTAGATGATGTAAGATGGAATCAATTAAAAAATAAAAATGATTTGTTTTGTGACACACCACATTATCTATCTATTTTTGTATTGAGTGAATAACAGATAAGATCAAAATAAAAAAGACTAGAAAGATGAAGGGTCAGAGCAGATGAATATGTTTGTAGTTCAGGGGACAAATTCATTGCATGAGATATTTTAAACAATTCATCTACACATTTTATTAGATCTCTAAATTACCGAAGATAAGATTATGGTGATCTAACATAATCAAACAATAAACATTTTGTATCATGCAACAATTCAAATATAAACATTATATGAGAAACATGGTGCAAACATCAATATGACCGTTAGTATGAAACGAATCTCGAATGTAATACTCATACATTTACAATAAATCCGTTCCATATTTTCGTTAATATAAATCTCGAATGTCAAACTTTATTGATGGATCTTTAAATCCGTTCCATGAGTATTACATTTTCCATTCCAACGATCATATTGACTGATTGCACCATATTTTTCATATAATGTTTGCAACTTTATCTCTCCTTATATATTGATATGAAAGATAGAAAATCAACTCTATAAACAAGCAACAACAGGAGTGCACTTAAGGGTTTTAGGTGACCTTTTGCATTCCATAAAGAAAGGTCAGATTCTTTAAATCATAACCAAACCGATATAATGAGTGGAAATTTTGCAGGGATCAATTGATACTGTTAAATAAAACAAAGATGTTAACAAACCAAAAATGTCGTGCACAGAAAAGAATCTCTAGTTGAAAGATTTCTTGGTGCTTGGCTTCTCAAATGTCAGAGTCAGACTCTCTCATTTTGAATGGAGATGAAAGGTCGTGGTAGGTAGACGATCAACTTAAGAAAAATACGTCACGTCAATCAATGAAAAAAGCAGGAAATCGGGAATTCAAGTGAAAACAAGAAATTCCATAACAAGTAACAATTCTTGGAAATATTTTAAGATAACTTTCTTTTTTAAAACAATATGAATTATCAGATGGCATCTCAAACAAATTCCAAAATGGCTTAATTTATCCTTCTGCAATTCTACATCAAGTGGGTCATATCTCATATGCAGAGAGGGACATTGCAATTTGCAAGAGCATGAGCCAAACCAATTAGGACTAATTAAACCAATCACTTCTTTATTGAAAACATGACAGAAGCAATAGAAAAGTTGTAATAAAAACGACATCAAGCCAAAAACAACCCCAAATCCAATCCCTGGATCAAGTTGTTTCAGAATAAGAATTTATTAAATAAACATTTCCAGGCAGAACTTAGAAGAAGTATCTATCTCTGTATTGGTTCCTCAACTTAAACATTAAATTAACCTCTTGGTTTGACAAACCAGTCAGAGAGGGAAGGATACCATTTGCAATGGCTTCCTATAAAGGACCAGGAAAAGTTCCCTCCTCCCTTTGCTCGTTCCATCTCTCAATCTGCATGCATGTATGTAGTAGCGTTAATCTATATATACGGATATGGCAGTCTAAGAAGCTATCAGGGAGAAACAAACAAAAAAATAAAAATATAGAAAGAAAACATAATTCAAATAATTAGATTATGCTAACTAGTCATCTAACTAGAAAATAGCTAACATTTTTCTCCAAAAAAGCTAGAAAAGAGAGTTAAAAAATGATGCAATCGTCATTTGTCAAAGAGAAAAATAAAATAGCAAATGATAATATAAAAATGTCGGTTAAAAAGGAAAGGAAAAGATGGAAATTTGAAGACAAGATACGCAAGAAATACTACACAAAGAACTGAACAGAAGTACATGAATTGAAGGAATGAATAATAGAGATTCATATTGCATGAGAATAGGCATACCCATTCATTTGGGCAGAGTGATCGATAATACTTTGCATATTTATTGCATTCTTCAGCCTCTTCTCCTTTTGCCTGAATGCACCTGAACACAGAAGTTGTATTGTTTCTTCAATCTAAAATACAAAAGAATAATGAACAAAACCAGACGATAGTTCTATATGAGAACAAGCTATGTAAATACCTATATCTTAAATCATTAATCATCGACATGAGGTTACAAGATTATCCGGGAGGGATCTTGGCAAAACAGTTAATCAGGTCTTCAGTTGGAGATGAATTGGAAAGACCCTAGGTTAGGATCAACTGAATTGGGATTTCCCCAAATTCGGATACGGCAGTTTGGGAGATGGGATTCTCCAAAAATGAAAAGAGTGTCGGCCATTCGACAGTTACTTTAATTCCACTCTGGAAATAAGATTAAAAAAGAAAGGAGTGTCGAATGATTCTTCCCAAAAGGTGTTAATTTTTCATCAACTAACTAAACGTAAGGTCATACACAAATATAAGCATAAAAGGTTCTTCCAAGTTCACTCTTCATAAAGTTGTAGGTGGTTGGTGAGACATGCCTGATTACGTCAGTCACTCCCAACAACGCCTTTCAACAAGGACTAGGGTTCCGTCGCTTTATGCCGGACCCCCGGAGAGTTCCACAGTGCGGAGGAAGTGTCTACGTCAAGTACTCAAGGCAACACCTGAGAATCGCCGACTCCAGACAGGGCACTCGGATCTGGTAGACCGAGGACCTGACCACAAGGGAGTCGGCGACTCCACCTCTGAATCGGCGACTCCCATACTTGATTTGCCGATTCCCAGCCGTTACTTGGGAAGACCCACGTCATTATGACACCCTTAATTGGGCACCATAATGGAGTGGGCCCCACGCTAATGAATGGGGAAACGTCCCCCAGGACCCTATAAAAGGGGTCCTTGGGGGTCCTCTACTCCCAAGTCATTCCCACTTGACACACACCACACCAGAACAACCAAAGAGTCCGAGTCGTCGACTCCCCTCCACTTCTGCAGGTATTTGACGTAGAGCGCGCATCGTGGACTCCAAAGCCTCCGGCCCTCCTCGCAACCCCGCGAGCCTACTGGTAGCAGATTTCGTGCTTCATCAGCTGGCGCCGTCTGTGGGACTATCGAACTACGATATCCCGTCGTAATCGCGAAATTTTCTTCGCAAAGTTCGACTCGATTCCCTTCCGGTGAATCGCTGACTTTGTGTCAAGGAATCGTCGATTCATACAAGCAATCGCCGACTCCACCTAGTGAGTCACCGATTGCAGGTTATTCTGCAAACTAAGAGTGATGTCCACAGCTTGGTTCAAAAATGCCATAAATTGAATCGCCGACTCCACATAGGGAGTCGCCGATTCCTTTAGCTTTTTGAGCAAGTGCTGTCAATGCCTTTTGCTCTGGTACTTTCACTTCCATATAGGTTGGATTTTTCATAGAAAATCGTCTATCCTCATCTGAATCGTCGATTCCAACTGAGTCACCGATTCCCAACTGAGTCGGCGATTCCCACACTGAGTCTGCGATTCCCACACTTAAATTGTCGATTCGGTCATCGTCTTCATTCATCCTTTGGCTGAATAAGACCACTCATAGCCCAGCTCTTTGACCGAAACGAAAATTCATCGCTTTGACTGGATTCGCGTCATCGTTTCGATAAAAAAAAAGTATGGGGCTTTTCGCCTTTTTTCACTTTCAGTGATTCTGTCGGTCCACCTCCGGAATACCCAGATCTAATTTTGGGATTCTACGACCACACATCACGTGAAAAAGTTTTCTCTACGAGTACAAAAAAGCAGAATTTCCCAACAGTGCAAGGAATTTTTTCTGGGATAGGTCTAAAGAGGCATCCCAAAAAACCACCTCCGGCGGCACGATTTTCTGCAGAAAAGTTGCAAAAATTTTGCGATATTTTTTGCTAATTTCAAACTTTGGGGACTAGTAGTACTGCTCAAGGGGGTCACAAAACTACAAAAAAATATTATACAAAATTTTTTTGTTTTGTGACACCCGGGGGGGCAGGTACCTACTCATAGCTTCCGACACTTCAGAAAAACTTTCACTCGTAGTCTGTTGTTTCAACCCAATAGAAGCAACCATCCCATTTATGCTTCCTTTTACTAAGGATCATAAAAAGAAAGCTCCCGCTACTGCTACTGAAGTAGGAGCTTCTGGTAGGAGAGTTGGTTCCCGTACTATACCAATCTCCAATACACCAATGTCGGCACATGAGGTGCCCTCGTCACTCTCATCAAATGGGGGAGTGAACCTAACTCCTGCGTTAGAAGAGAGGTTGATTAACTTTATGAATTCCATAGAAAAAGAGTTAGCAACCTCGAGAAAGCGAGGGGCAACAAGACCATCATCCGCAAAGGAGCGGGTGAATCTGGGTCTTACTATTCTTCATCTGCGGAGAAAAAGAGGAAATCTCCAGTGCCTCCTAAAGCAAAGGCTGGACTTAGCAAGAGTCGCACTCACAAGACTCTTACAACAAAGTTCGTGAAAATCTCCATCGGAAGCTGGCCGACAATCCAGTCGCCAACAGTCCGATCGAGTTCTTGAGAATAAAAAACGCTCTTTTTCACAAGGACCTTTTGAAAGAATCTTTTCCACCAACCTGGCGGGTACCCAAGATAGAAGCGTATGACGGTTCGAGTGATCCAAAAGAACACATCAACCTCTACCTTAGTGTCTTGGAACCGCAGACCACCGATGACGGGCGGTTCTGTCGGGCATTCCCCGACACTCTCAAAGGCAGTGTTTATCGGTGGTTTTCTGGTCTGTCAGCTGGCTCGGTCTCCAGCTTCGCGGACCTCTCTTCGAAGTTCACCTCTCAACATGTGGGGATGATCAGAATAAAACACAGTGCCAATGCACTACTAGCATTACGACAGAACAAACTGTCTCTGAGGGATGACACGATTAAGTGCACTTCGATGATGACAGAAGTGAACGACCTAATCCCGAGTCTGGTCATAGCGGGTACATGAATGGGCTAGTAGCCTACTCTCCTTTGGCCCAGAATCTTACGATCCATAAAATGGAGAACCTCCCCGACCTCTTCCAACAAACTCAATCGTTCATTGAGATAGAAGAGGAGAACAATAATAAGTTGGACGGAGTCGAGCCGCCCAGTCCGAAAAAACCTCGCTATGCTAAAAAAGATACATACGAGGATACAAGTTCCCAGTCTGAAACCTCGACTAATCCTCCTCGATACAGAGAGGAGCTTCTCATCATCAGTTATGACCACCAAAGTCATAATCTCATACTCTCAATCTGGTAACAGTTATGGCCACGAAAGCCATAGCTTACACTCTCGGCCCAGTAACAGTTATGATCATAGCCCACGCTCTCAATCCTATGACAGTGATGGCAACCAGAGCCACAGTTCACACTCGCAATCAAATGCATCACGCTAGTAGTGAGGAACTATCACCTGTTAGGAGATAGGATTGGCCAGAGTAACCATGCAGGCTATGCTTCTGTCAGTGGCAATCAGCGACCAAAACATGTCGATTATTTTGTTTGTCGCTCATACTATTCTTATGTATTCTCAATAGCGATATTATTCTAAATAAATTTCTCTTTAATTCATAGAGATATATGCAGCAAGGTTCCGGATGCGCCTCTGCGCGATGCGCCGCCACCTGGAGCATCTGAGCATATGCGCTCAAATGTGCTAGTGGCATTTTCGTAAATATTTATAAAACTATAGGAAATTAATATTTTTTTATATATCTAAATTATATTAATTAAATTTTTTAGTTAAAAATATATTGGATAGAAAAATTATTATAATACATATATTTATTAATTATTATAACACCCTATAATTCATTGTAACACCAATGTTTAAAAAAAAACACCAAGATTTAAAAACCGGTTAACCATTTAGGGATATTTTCGTAATAATATAACCATTTAGTGAGTCAATCTATTTTGTCGCTTTGGCTTTAATAGATCCAGGTCCATTTTGTCGCTTTGGCCTTAATGGACCAAAAATTATGTTGTCGCTTTGGCTTTAATAATTTTTCTATCTTGTCGCTTTGACCTTGATACACTTGGAGATCATCTTGTCGATTTGGTCTTAATGATCTCGACCCATCTTGTCGCTTCGGCCTATGGGGTAACCGTCGTTGCAGACGTAAAGTCGCTCTTGATCAGGGTGGACTATAAACATCAGTTCTGAATTCTGATAGTGAACTAGATTCCGTCGTTTCGGCCAGAATCCACGCATTCTGTCGCTTCGGCCAGAATCCACAGCAAAAGTCGCTCCTGATCTGAGTAGGACTATAAACATGTAGTTCCGTTAGCCTGGAAGTAGATTCTGATAGTGAATCAATCCATCTGATAGTGCATGGATCACGCGGAGTTATTTGTGTCGCTGTGAGCGCAATGACTCAATCCCATCTTGTCGCTTTGGCCTTGATGCGGATCACCTTGCTTGGGGGGGATACTGACGGTACACGCATGTTTCTTGTGCTCTCTTCAGGGGGGAGTACCGGTGAGACATGCCTGATTACGTCAATCACTCCCAGCAACGCCCTTCAACAAGGACTAGGGTTCCGTCGTTTTATGCCGGACCCCCGGAGAGTTCCACAGTGCGGAGGAAGTGTCTACGTCAAGTACTCAAGGCAACACCTGGGAATCGCTGACTGGGACTACCAAGTCGCCGACTCCAGGGGTGAATCGCCGACTCCAGACAGGGCACTCGGGTCTGGTAGACCGAGGACCTGACCACAAGGGAGTCGGCGACTCCCATACCTGAGTCGCCGATTCCCAGCCGTTACTTGGGAAGGCCCACGTCATTATGACACCCTTAATTGGGCACCATAATGGAGTGGGTACTTTACTCTCAAGTCATTCTCACTTGACACACACCACACCAGAGCAACCAAGGAGCCCGAGTCGCCGACTCCCACACCTGAGTCGCCGACTCCCCTCTACTTCTGCAGATATTTGACGTAGAGCGCGCGTCGTAGACTACAAAACCTCCGGTCCTTCTCGCAACCCCGCGAGCCTACTGATAGCAGATTTCGTGCTTCATCAGTGGTGGTCACCAAAAGTAGGAACAAAAATAGTTAAATGAGCAAATAAAGAGTATTAGAAATAAGGAATAAGTGGATGACGATCTACAAGAAGAATAGAACTGAATTAAAGTGACTGTCGGTAGAAAGAAATCATACATCGGTGGAGATTTATGATTTCCGACTTTAAAGCCTAAAATATATTATTTTATTTGGACGAATCAAGCAGATCTTGCCTGGATCTTCCAAAAATGTAAAACTTTTTGTGTGATCCTGGAAAAACTGCAAACACCCATATGCATCGAAATGGTAAACCTTGCTCAAAACACCAGACTATCAAAACAAGATGGTGTTCACCTGTGGTACTCGATGTAGCGAGTAAAACAATGCCTTGTTTGGTTGGTTGTTGGAAAACGGAAATCTGCTGGTGCAGTTTCAATCTGGATTAAGACAAAATATTAAGTTCATGTGCAATGATTTGCATAAAAAAATATTTTACATTGAAATATTGAATACAAAACACATAAAATAAATAGACATTTGCAACTGTGGCCTAGAAACATGACATATTAAACTAATTAATTAAGGAAAGGTCATTAAAGTGGTCTCAATAGTCAAGACATTAAAGTTTGAAAGGGGACTTGAATTCGATCCAATTTGAATTAACCCGTTACATCAGATAGTATATGGAATATCATCTTTTAACCTTCTATTACTGCCTTAGAAAGGGAAGAATTTCCTCTAAATAAGTAAATAAAAGACATTAGAATATCTATATATATAAAGGTTTTACATGCGAGTAGGCGTTCATGCGATGGAGCTAGTCGCATAAAGCATGGTAAAATTTTACAATAAATCCCAGAATTTTTTAATCACTGCCCGCTGGAGAAGATTGGATGAGGATTTTGATCACTGCTCGCCGGAGCTCTGATCAACGTTCGTCGGATGTTCTCTCTGGAAGGGAAGCTCGTCGGTCGTTTGCTTGCAGGGGAGAACGACACCTGGGAAAATCAAGAATAGGGAGAAAAAAAACCTATTCCCGTTTTCTAATTCTTTTTTTAAGGTTTTTTATTTATTAAATGGATTAAGAGGTTAAACGGATCCTTTCAGACATTAAAGTGGTCTCTCTCAATAGTCAAGACATTAAAGTTTGAAAAGGGACATGAATTCGACCCAATTTGAATTAACCCCTTACATCAGATAATATCTGGAATGTCATCTTTTACCCTTCTATTACTGCCTTAGAAAAGGAAGAATTTCCTCTAAATAAGTAAATAAAAAGACATTAGAATATCTATCTATATACAAAATAATAATTAACGAGCATATGCAGGCATAGTGAGTCTACACATATAAAATCAGTTATTTACAACATCGTTCCGAATTTTAACATATTCTCCATAGTTCTTATTTATTTATTTGATACTTAAAAGAAGAAGAAGAAAAGTAAATATGTACAAGAAATCAGAGATGGTCTTGTTTTTTCAATGTAAAAACAGAATGAATCAATGAATGCATAGTGGTGTATTAGTATATAAATTCATTAAATTGCATGTCATAAAATGTTGCTCCATTTTTGGGGTGTGTATGCACTACGCATGACACAGTTTTTTAAAATTTTAAAATATTAAATATGCTATGTATCATCCTTCCATAGTTCCATGTGTGCTGCTTTGATTTTTTATAAAATAAATCTCTCTAGAATTGAAATTCAAATCTTCTGAATTATTGATAAAAAAATATGTACCTTTATTTCAGGTTTTTCTTCAACTTCTGGTTCTACTGGCGTATCGTCATCAGGAGTCACGGTACCTTCTTCTACAGTAGGATTTTCTTCTGTGTGCTGGTCGGAAGATATATTATCTGTACCTTCTTCCACTGAAGGTATTTCATCTGTTTTCTCAGCTGCAGGGATTTCGAGTGTTTCCTCAACAGTAGGTGTTTCAGTAGGTTTTTCCGTGTTAATCTTTTCAGAAGAAACGTTAGTGGATTCATTTTGCTCCAGTAACCATCTCTGCGTTAGAAAATGGAAATATTCAAAAGAAGTTGAAAACATGAAACTGATATCAAAAAAATTTGTTGGGGAAAATCGTCACATGCCATGTTAAAATAAGAAATAAAATAGTAAAGAAGTATTCGAGAAGATAACTAATTTCAAGTTAAACCTGCAATGTCTACAATCAACATACATTTAGCATATTGTGTTAAGTGATAACTATAAAAATTGAACCATTCTTGATTCTAACATTCTTAAAACGAGTTACGAAAGAGAATGATACAAAATACTTCTTTTCCTTCAAAAATAACACACTATTGCAGAATCATTAAAGACTATGTTTATAATTATTGCAAGGAAATTGAAGAAAGATAAAGAAACAGGCTTCTACAGATCCTTCTAAACAAATCTGTACGTTTCAAATTAATTCAAATAGAACCCAATCCCAAGTCCAAAAATGGATCCTTGCGTTCTAGACCACGATTTCTAAAACTAGTAGTAAAATTGAAAATTGAAAATGTCGGTCCTCCTACTCCTCGCATCCATAAATCTTCCTTTATTGAACACGCAATTGATAAGTAATTGAGAGAAGGAGCGAGAATCACCTCTGTTACGGATGGGACTTTTGCTTCTCCGATTTCTCCCATATTCGATTCCTGCCTCAACTCCGCAAGACGCACAAACAAAGAACTATGAAGAAAAGGGAATCTTGCGGCAGCGCGATACGAGATGAAATTAGATAGACGATCGGAAATGACTGAATGGAAATTATGTGACCTTTCTAGGCCCAATACTAGGTTAGAATCTATCTGAGCCCATCAGGCCCAATTTTTTTAAGTAATAGTCAGCGGTCGCTCGTCAATCAATTTAGAGAAAGAAAAGAAAAATCGATTCTTATCAGAAGGAAAACCTAGAAACATAGAAGACGCCGCCGGCCGTTCGAAGAAACCAACATGAAGGTATGTTTGGATCCAAAATCTGGATTTTTTTTAACATCGTCGCCGCTCCAAAATCTTTATTCTTTTATTTTATTTTTGTAGTTCAACATCGCCAATCCGACAACTGGTTGTCAGAAGAAGCTTGAAATCGATGATGACCAGAAACTGTGAGTTCTATTATAGTTATTTTTCGTTTTCTGTAGTTACAAACATAAGATATCTGAAAATATAAGGTATCTAGGGTTTATCTTTATGAAGTGCATTTTATTGTTACATCCTAGGGTTCCTCTTACATTGTTGATTTTTTTTTCAAACTCTAGATTTTAAAAATAACTTTTAATTTTAACAAACAACATCTGATTCTACAAACATTGTTGATGGGGTTGTCTTTATTTTTTTCTTAGAATCATAATACTAATTTCTAAAAACATGTTCTGATCTGATTTTTAGATAGAATCTGAATTTTTAGGATCTGGTTTTTTCATCTTCTTTTTAAATTTTTTTATACAAGATCTACTCTTTATTGACCATATTACATTGTTTATGGTTAATTGATGGACTCAATATTACAGGGTTTATTAATATACATGTATATCTTTTTTTTTTAAATTACACTTGGCGCTATGTAGGCTTATAGCGCTCTATGTAGGCATTATAGTGCGCTATAGCACATTATCTCCCCGCTATGCACAACTTAAACCTTGGATATCACATTATTTCTTTCGATGGAATTATTACGTTTTGATCAAAATCAACAATACTGCATTTCGATTTTTCAATATCATCTGTTTAAAAAAACATCTACTTCATAGTATTTAGGAAAGGATATTCATTAATGAAAATAGACAAGAAATACCTGATGAGTATTATGGTAGATGGTTATGTGGATCTGGGTCCAAATCTCCTAGTGATTTCCAGCATTATGTTTGCATGTGCCCAATGAAAAATGTGCCATGATACACATACGTCCTTTTTGTTGTACTAAGAATAATTGAAATTCCAATAATTATTCCTCTTAGATTTTTAGCTTCAGTTACATCCTTTGTTTTTTAATGTACTAAAGTTATTTATATTCTTATTATTTGTAATTTGTGTAGGAGGGTGTTTTTTGATAAGAGAATCTCTCAGGAGGTCAGTGGAGATTCCTTGGGTGAGGTATGTTCATTTTACATACATTTAAGAAATAAATTTTACTTCTCCTTAATTTCTCTGGCAAACTTACTTTTCACTAAATTTTTGATATATTTCAGGAGTTCAAGGGGTATATTTTCAAAATCACTGGAGGCTGCGACAAGCAGGGATTTCCCATGAAGCAGGGTGTTCTGACAAGCGGCCGAGTCCGTTTGCTGCTGCATAGAGGTACGTTCCAATATATTTATTTGGCAATAGCAATTTATTTCCGTTGTTTACAGATAAAAAATATCTTAGTCTTTTTCCTTACATAAATAATTTCCTAACACTGGGTTAATTTACCTTTCCTCTTCTCTGAGACAGGAACACCTTGTTTCCGTGGCTTCGGAAGGCGTGATGGGGAGCGTCGTAGGAAATCTGTCCGGGGTTGTATTGTGAGCCAGGACCTTTCTGTTTTAAATTTGATCATTGTGAAAAAAGGTGAGAACGACCTACCTGGTCTGACTGATATTGAGAAGCCAAGAATGAGAGGCCCGAAGAGAGCTTCAAAAATTCGGAAACTTTTTAACCTTTCAAAGGAAGACGACGTCCGGAAGTATGTCAACACATACCGCCGAACGTTCACAAACAAAGCTGGTAATTTCTTGGATTTTGTGAAGCATATATTTTTGTTTCGCAAGACATAATACAATTTTTTCTTTTTCTGTTTAAGTATGTCATTCTGGTTTGTTTACTATACATAAGAAATTTTTGTAGACTGAAACATTTTCTTTGCAGGGAAGAAGTGCAGTAAAGCACCCAAGATCCAAAGGCTAGTAACTCCTCTGACTCTACAGAGAAAACGAGCAAGAACCGCAGACAAGAAGACTCGCATCGTCAAAGCTAAGGAAGAGGCTGCTGAATACCAAAAGCTTCTTGCCTCAAGGATGAAGGAGCAGAGGGAAAGAAGAAGCGAGAGTCTAGCAAAAAAGAGGTCTCGTCTTTCTGCTGCCGCTGCCGCTGCCGCCAAGCCATGATAAACATTTGGCTTTGGATTCTTTTTTGCTTGAATCATTTGGATGAAGTTGTTATTTCGTCCCTGAATATCTAGAGTTTTTTTTTGCTTCAGTCGGTTAAACTATATTTTGATTTAACATAACAGCAATTTTATTTATTCGTCACATGGTTTCGTTTACTTTCAAGTTTGAAGGATAAATCTGCCATGATGATAGTTTTTGAAAATAAAAGCTTCATTTTTGTTAATTACTCTGCAATTCTTTCTATGGCCGGTAGGTTTACCAGACTGTAAATCCCCCATCTTCACCATTCCTTCTGCAAACGCTCTGAAAAAATCTTCTTCATTTTCAGCAAATTTTCGGACCAATTCCTTCGTATCGTCCACCTTCCCACTGAACAGATCTTGGTCGGAATTGAGAAATCCTTTTAGTTGCGCCAAATCTTTGAAGTACCTATTGTCAAAATCAAAAGGCGTTCCATCCAGCCCGCACGTGACATTCTCGTCACCGTTTATTGGGCAAACTCCATCTAACATATCTCTGTACTTCTCGTCCATATGGTCGTCCGGTTGACCCGTGTCGGATTGGTTGTAGAGTCGGTGCATAACGGAGAAGCACCGGCCGTAGCCGATGGTGTGTGAGCCGGAGAGAGCGACGAGGTCGGTGACGGAGAGGTTGAAGGTGCGAAAAAGTTCGATGAGATTCGGTGCATTTTGTCTGGGGCTCGGCATGATCACGTTCGCATCTTCTTGGCTAGCTCTCAGGCAGTCCTTTCTTCCCAGCTTCACCTCCCAACTGGGTCCTCCACTCTGGAAGAAAGAAAGAAGATCAATTTTTTTCTAGGGTTTTAAATTAGTAGTAATTACGAATGGGTGTAGATCGGTTGTGTACCAAGACGACGGCGTCTCTGGCTGCCATGACGATGATATCTGCGCAAGAAACAACACCAGGGCAACCCATTTCCAAAACTTCCTTGACCTCGTCGATGACATGGTATGATCGGAGAGAGTTGATGTTAGAAAGCGAATTCTTCTCCCCCAACATGGTCGGCGTGTCGTCCAACAACACCGATCCATCGCATCCCTATGTTGACAGAAATAAGAGGAAATACATTTATGTGTAAATATAAAGAGATGATAGAGTTACGTTGACGAAGCAGTCATGGAACTGAAGCCTCATCACAGAGGCGGCGCTGCGGGGATCCTTTCTAATGTTCCGGTGGATAACTTCTCTGACGATGGATTCTGCCGAAGGACATGTTTCCGAGTAGAATCCCGGCGTCAGTGAGGAAAATGCAGATACCATGGAGTGATGAAGACATATGAGGAGGAGGAGTAACAAGATCGCCAACATTTTCTTCTTCAGATACTCTTATGTTTTTTCACTAAGGTTGATGTGTTCTTATCTTGTATTCACCCTGAACGACCAATTATTGCTTCCTCACCTTTACTAATTCTTTGAGAGGCAAATCTCTCGTTTTTACACGTTAAAATTAACTCAACTTGTTTGTAATATTGTAAAAGATAATATGGTAAAATTACGCGATAATATGGTAAAAGATATATATCTGTCGCCTGTAGAGATAAACATAAAACTTGAACACAAAACTTATTTATATAGGGCGCCTTTTTCGTGACCGCTGCGGATGTCGTGGAATCTCAATACGGACTACCGTTCCAGGTGACGTCGGTCCCTACACTCGTGCACCTAGTCTCTACACTCGAATCACGGTTTAAGTCCTGCGATTCCAAGATTCCGTCACCGGAAACCGTGACAACGGACATTCGTCCGATTTGAAATCTGACGAATCCATGACCTCATCCGCAGGTGAAACTGTCTATATTTATATAAGCTCATCAAACATGTTTAGGCTCAAATCGCTCGGTGTCGTTCATCTTATGATTTAAATTCGATTCAAATGAAATTTTACTCACTCGAAATTAATATTTCACTTAAGATATTGCGTTTCCCGGTCTGCATACCCGATCATTTTGATCGGAGAGGAGGAAATACCTGGATTCAAAAATCATCCTGTCCAAACTATTTTTTTTTTTAAATCTTATTTTAAATAATATTATTACTAATTAATGTATTTAAAATAATGAATTAAAATCGATTTAGTATGGGTGTGATTTATTATTTAAAGAAAAATAAATTCAGTGATTTGACATTTGAGGTTTAAAATTTAAATTTTCAATAGTTTTTAAATTTTATATAAAGTGTAGGAAGTTAAATATAATTTTTTATGGATATATTTTAAATATGAGGAGTTAAATATAATTTTTTTTATTGATATATTTTAAATATAAATTTATGTATTTAATATATTTTATAAGATTATTTATATAAATTATTTAATATAAAATATTATATAAAGTTTAAATGCAATTTATCTGGATACACGTATTGTCTCAAACGGGGAAATAGGCGGGGATTTCGGGTGGGAGACGGAAATTTTCTATTTCAGATAAAAAAAATCCTCCCGGGAACCGGTAGTTGTGGTTAAAGACTTTATCTAAGATTTATAAAGATGAAAGAGGACAAAATTGAGAATTATTATTGTTGTTGTCATGTTAGGTTGTTGGTTGTATTAAATCAAGTTGATGAAAATGACACAAACTTGTATGATTATTGGTTTCGTACCCACTTTATCATCCAAATAACTTCTTCAACCATAATTTCGACTCATTCATCGTTTCATTAAAAGTTTATAAACGCACCCTCTTTTTCATATTATTTAATTCAAACCAAATGTTTAAATCCTCTTTCCATAATCAATTAATCATCGAATTTATTTTTTTCGAAGGTGGGTCTAAATATTATGTCAAATAACGATCACAAATAACGAAATATATAATGGACGTAATATATATATTTTTACATATCACGAAATATGTCGCGAATTAAATTGGCATAAATGAATTGAGAAAAAAATATGTCGATATCGATCAACGTTGTTTGTTGATGGAAAAATATAGAGACATGAGTGGGAAAATGACAACAGGCGGAGGATTCGGTATCTCTGAGGAAGATGACGTCAAATCAATGTCAAACCAATCCTCGTCTCCGATGCCTTTTCTCGGGAAAACCCACCGTATGTCGGCGTTCTCGCAGTCGCCAGAGGTGGAGTTGGATTGTCTGAACTGCGGTGATACGAAGAACAAACTTGAAAGACAGCAGCAATGTTCTATCGGAATGGAGGATTCTCGTGGTGTGTTCTTGACGTGGGAAGATCTGCGCGTCAAAGTTTCAGTGCAGCCATCTACTGTAATACTTGAGGAGACCACCGGGTATGCTGAGCCAGGAGGTGTATTGGCTATCATGGGTCCTTCTGGCTCTGGAAAATCATGTCTTCTCGACGCCTTGGCAGGTAAGATCGCATGAATAATATTTAATAACTAATATTTTAACCGCCGACCATCCTCATCGGAGATTAATATCGTTTGAGTAGGGAGGTTGACGTCGAACATCTGCCATTCTGGGAGCATCTTAGTCAATGGTCGGAAACAGTCACTGTCTTATGGTACATCGGTAAGAAACTCCAAACTAATAGATCTTATAATGAAATTGATTTAAATTTTGATAGGATTCTCCGACGAATTATATATACTGTGAAATTTTTAGGCGTACGTAACCCAAGACGACGTGTTAATGACGACACTAACGGTTAGAGAAGCAGTGTACTACTCAGCTCAACTTCTTCTACCTAATTCCATGTCGAAATCTGAGAAGATGGGTAGATCCATGGCGGTGATAAAGGAGATGGGTCTCCAAGACTCCATGGATACGATGATCGGAAGTCAGTTCTCCCGAGGTCTGAGTGGTGGGGAGAAGAGAAGAGTAAGTATCTGTCTAGAAATGCTGATGAGGCCATGGTTGCTTTTCATGGACGAGCCAACCAGTGGGCTCGACAGCGCCTCTGCGTTCCACGTCATGAGTAGAATCGCTAATCTCAGCCGGCAAGGTGGTAGAACTGTAGTCGTCTCCATCCATCAACCGAGTAGCCACGTGTTTGATCTGTTTGATAATCTATGCCTTCTCGCCGGAGGGAAGACCGTTTACTTCGGCCCTTCTCGTTCTGCTGTTCTTCTCTTCGCCAATAACGGGTTTCCATGTCCTCCGTTGAAGAATCCGGCAGATCACTTCCTGAAAACCGTCAACATCGACTTCGACGAGGTAAGTGGAATAAAAAACGAAATATATATTTTTTACTGGTAATCTTTCAAAATTTACCACAGGAAGACGACGACGATTTAAACGTGGCCGCCACGAACGAAGCAATAAACACTTTGGTAGCGTCGTACGATTCATCAGAATACAAGAACCATGTTGCAAAACGTGTATCTGAGATAAATAAAGTGGTAATTATTTCCTTAAATTGCAATTTACCCATCTTAAATTTTTAATTAATGACATTTAAAGTGATAAAAAATAAAAAAAATCAGGAAGGAGTTCGATTGGAGAAAGGAAGCCAATCTGGATTCTGGAATCATTGCACTGTTCTCACCAGAAGATCCATGGTCAATATGTCCAGAGATATCGGATATTATTGGCTCCGATTCGGAATTTATCTCGCCATAGCCGTCTGCCTTGGCATTATCTTCTACCAACTTGACAACAGCTTCAATTCAATTGCAGTAAGTTTATCGATCTTCATTCCATATTTGCAATTAGATTGGTGTATGATCGGTGGTTTTTCTAGGATCGTGGATCTGTTCTCATGTTCATCGCCGGGTTCCTGACATTCATGACGATCGGAGGTTTTCCGTCTTTCGTAGAAGATATCAAGGTAATGAACCGATATAAATGATTTTAATATCGATCAATTTGATTCAAGCAGATATTAAGGTGATTGAGTTACTTGCAGATTTTTGAACGTGAGAGATTGAATGGGCACTATGGCGTGGCGGCTTATGTGATCAGCCACACGCTGTCTTCGTTTCCGTTTCTGGCTCTAGTGTCAATGATTCCGGCGGCGATATCTTACTACATGGTGGGTCTTCAGAGAAGCATAGACCATTTCATCTACTTCGCGCTCGTTCTCTATGCATGCATGATCATTGTGGAGAGTTTGATGATGGTGGTGGCTAGTGTGGTGCCGAATTACCTGATGGGGATCATTACCGGTGCCGGAGTTCAAGGACTAATGATGCTGACGGGAGGATTCTTCAGATTACCTAATGATATACCGAATCCAATTTGGAAGTATCCATTCTATCACATTGCATTTGACAAGTACGCGGATCAAGGGTTCTGTAAGAATGAGTTCATTGGGTTGACGTTTCATAACAAGGAGGGTCAGTTCCCGTCGGTGATCACCGGAATGGAGATTCTAACCGGTTACTATGAGATGGAAGTGGGTTATTCGAAGTGGGTTGATCTTGGGATATTGTTCGGAATGGTATTTTCCTACCGGTTTTTGTTCTTCGTGTTCATTAAAATCGGAGAGAAGATTCGAACTGTCAAAGGAAACAATTAACTCTCTTTTTTTCCATCAAGAAATTAATAATCATTGTTTTTTAAAAAAAAAATAAGAACAAAATAAATAATATTCAAATTTCAATAAATAAAGAAAAGGTTTACAACTTTAAATACTGTATCAATTAATTTCAAGATTTTTTTTCTAATTAAAAGAAAATTTAGTGTATGTATTATGTAATTTAATTTTTATTTCTATGTATCAATTAATTTATAAAAAAAAATGTATTCAATTGTGTGTAATTTAATTTAAGGTCCAGGATCTCTCTTGACATTTTGTGTCATTAATTAGAGGGGTGTTTTGGAAATTATGGTGTGCTTTATCGTTTTTCATTATTAGAATTAATTGCAAGAGTTATTATGTTATTTATGTAGTCATACTTTTAGGTTAGCCAGTTAGCAAAACTGGACCCAATTTTGCCAGCAGTCTTCAATTTACGGATCTTGTCTTTGAGCTCTAATGTTCGACCCATGAAGATGGATTGAGCTGGTTTTGACGCGACGTTTAACAACCGGTTTTATTCTTATTAATAAATCCTAACTCTGCTTTGGTTAACTTTTATCGTCGATCTTCTTCTCTTCATGGATCTACCGCCCGACGTCGACCTCACCTTGGGTTCGCCGGCGTTTGAAATTGACCACCACACCACTCACGTGGTGAACGGCAATTCCGAAAAACTATCTTTGATAGATGGCAGTGTGGTTCTGAGAAAAACGCCATTAGAGGTCGAATGTGTGGATTGTGTTAAGTGTGGTCACCGGAATAGAATTCAGAAGGGAGTAACGTCGAATCAGGTAATTACTGTGGCGGAAGATGGAGTTTTCCTTACGTGGGAGGATCTTTCGGTGACGGTTTCTAGTTTGAATCGACCCATTTTGGTATCTAGCACTGGGTATGCTGAACCCGGACACGTTCTTGCTATCATGGGTCCATCTGGGTCGGGGAAAACCACTCTCCTCGACGCTTTGGCGGGAAGATTGCCAACGAAGATTCGACAGTCCGGTCGGATTCTCGTTAACGGCCGGAAACAAGCACTGGCGTTTGGGACATCTGTAAGAACCCCATATAAACCCTGACCCATAAATTAACAATCGTTACTTATATGCTATGTGCACGCATCTCAGGCATACGTAACACAAGACGATATCTTGATGACGACGTTGACGGTAAGAGAAGCGGTGTACTACTCGGCGCAATTGCAGTTACCGGACTCGATGTCGAATTCCGACAAGAGGAAGAGAGCCGACGAGGTGATCAGCGAGATGGGGCTTCAGGGATCCATGAACACGCGGATTGGGAATGAATATGCGAGAGGTCTGAGCGGTGGAGAGAAGAGGAGGGTGAGTATTTGCCATGAGATACTGAAGAGACCCTGGCTTCTGTTCGTCGACGAACCGACAAGTGGGCTCGACAGCGCCGCCTCTTTCCACGTAATGAACAGACTCGCACGTCTCGCTCGGCAAGGTTGGAGGACTGTTGTCGTGTCCATTCATCAACCCAGCTTTGAGGTTTTCGACCTGTTCGATACTCTCTGTCTTATTACCCATGGTAAAACCGTTTACTTCGGTCCTTCCAAAGCTGCCGGAGGGGTAAGTGACCATCTTTACCGACGACACTGATTCCTATATTCTGATGTTAGTTTGTTGATTTTCGATGTTAATTTGGCAGTTTTTCGAAAAGAATGGGTTTCCATGTCCAGCTCTGATGAATCCTGCCGACCACTACCTGAAAACCATCAACAAAGACTTCGAACAGGAGAATGAGGAGGTATGTCCGATTATAGGAATAAACATCACCGAAGCTATCGACGTTCTGGTAACATCCTACATGGATTCCGACCATCGCCGGACAGTGAACAAACGAGTGTCCGACATCAACCTACTGGTAATTAATAGATTGATCGATGAAAAATCAAAAGCCAGTATCGATCCATAACCTATTTGTTAATTTCTAGTATATATCTATGAATCGTTCTGCGCAGAAAGGTACAAAGTTGAAAAATGGGTGCCAATCGGGGTTCATTAACCAATGCGCCATTCTAACCAAAAGATCCATGGTGAACATGCACAGAGACGTCGGGTATTACTGGCTCCGCTTCTCGATCTACCTCACCATCGCCTTCAGTCTCGGCACCGTGTTCTACCAACTCAACATGAACTTTGCCTCCATACTGGTAACCTAAATTTAATCCACAAGTACTCGGGATTGGTTGAATGATGTCCTCCTGATGGGTGTTATTTGTTGATTTCCAGGATCGGGGGTCGGTGTTGATGTTCATCGGAGGGTTCTTGACGTTCATGACCATTGGCGGTTTCCCGTCTTTTGTAGAAGACATGAAGATCTTCGGACGTGAGAGATTGAACGGCCACTACGGTGTCGGCGCTTACGTTATCGCAAACACCTTAGCCTCTGCTCCATTCTTAGCCTTGGTCTCCATTATTCCCGGCCTTATCGCTTACTACATGACCGGTCTCCGACCAGGGATAGACCACTTCATCTGTTTTTTTCTAATCCTTTACGCGTGTATGTTCCTGGTCGAGAGTTTGATGATGATGATAGCAAGTGTTATCCCGAATTTTATCCTAGGCATCATCACCGGTGCCGGAATACAAGGACTTATGATGCTGACCGGTGGTTATTTCAGGCTACCTGATGACATCCCGAAGCCCGTTCTCAGATACCCAATACACTTCATCTCCTTCCACAAGTACGTCGATCAAGGATTCTACAAAAACGAGTTCATCGGACTCACCTTTCCAAACAGAGCGGGATACACACCTTCCACAATCACGGGTATGGAAATCGTCAGAGACGAGTACGAGATGCAGGTTTGGTACAGCAAATGGGTCGACGTCGGAATCTTATTCGGGATGGTCATCATATACCGGTTTATGTTTTTTTTCATCATTAAGATCAGAGAGAAGTTTACTCCGATGATGATCAGAACTGTCAAAGCTGTAAATGTTAAAACCAAAACTCCGGCGTAGTCAATAATTGACAATTTAATTATGGAAAGGGAAAATTGGAGGAGATATATGGTCTGTTACATGAATAAATAAAATAACGAGGATTTGATTTGCAAATATAATTTTCAGTCACACACAAACTATCTTTTTTTTGTCTTTACAACAGTCCACAACCTCAGAAAAAGTTTATATTTGTTATCTTCTCCATCCATCCCATTCGTTTCTCGATCTTCAATGGCTACTCTGCTGGACAATCCGTCGATCATTTTCATATTGCTTTTCTGGTCGCCGGCTTTCTTTTCGTCGGTCAATGGAAAATCCGAAGAAAAGCAGGAAATAAACCTGGACTTCAACCTGACGACGATGATCATGATCGCAATCTTCGTCGTAGCTATTTTACTCGTGACGTGTTTGTTCATCTACTTCCACCGTCGACGAACGACCAGTAATGATTTCTTGAACTTCATGATGCCGATTGTACGATCCTGGAGAGGTCCGGCGACAGTTGGTCTTGACCCGGTGGTCATCGAGACTTTCCCGACGATGATATACTCCGATGTGAAATCTCTGATGACGGGTAACTCTCCGTTGGAATGCGCTGTCTGTATATGCGAGTTCGAGGATGATGAGGAGTTGACTCTTTTACCCAAGTGCGACCATGTATTCCACCCACAGTGCATCTCCATGTGGCTCGCCTCGCACACAACCTGCCCCGTATGCCGTGGGAACCTCGCAGCGCCGCCATATGAGTCTTTTCGGTCGGTGTTTCCCGCGACAGCTGAGAACAGAGGAACAAGAGCTGTTGAGGAGGAGGAGGAGGAGATGACATCTGAGGATCACGTGGCGATGAGAGTGGGAGAAGATGAGTTGGGTTGGGCCGGAAGGAGCAGGAGAAGTCTCAGCAACCGTATTCGTAATTCTTGGATATCGTCGTCGGCGAGACCGGAGGTAGGGAGGAGTACAAGAATTGAAGAAGCATGGGAACCAGATGACAGTGAGAGGTACACTTTAAGGTTACCAGAAAACGTAAGGAAAGAATTGATCGCCGGGTCAACATCTACATCATTGCGGTCAATGCGGTGTCCGACAACTGCGACGGTGGGTCTCAGTTCTCGTTTATGACGCAGAGATCATCGGACGGCTCCTCTTTTCTTTTCTTCATTCGCCAGACAGGCGAGCCGGAGGGGTTGTTGGAGACAACGCGTGCAAAATGTCCGAAATATATTGTGGACTTTTGGTGTGTTTCCACGACATTCATTGTATTTGGTATATTTGGAATTCACTTGTAGATATAAAAAGTTAAAAACTGACATAGATAGTTGAAAAAACTATAGATACGTACTAATAATGTTCTTCCCATAAATGGTTAAGTTCTTTAATTTGTTGGCTGTGTCAAATAAAACTCGGTTCGGGCTCGGCTTGTTTAAGCTCGAGTGGACTTGTTGGTAGGTATAAAAAACTAAAAAAATATTAAATTTAGAGAGAATAGAGGTGTAACATAGTTGGTAAAATATTTGTTTAATATTTAAGAGGTCATGGATTTGAGTTTCCAAATAATTATTTCTTTTAATTCGAGCTCAGGAAGTATAAAAAACTAAAAAAATATTAAATTTAGGGAGAATGGAGGTGTAGTACAGATGGTAAAATGTTCGTTAAACACGTGAAAGGTCATGAGTTTGATCCTCCATGTCTGCAAAAATGAATTTCTTTTAATTCAAGCTCGAGCCCAGATGATATCTTAACGAGCCGAGCCCGAGCCCGACTTTATAAGCAAAAGCTCGGCTCGGTTCGTTTGACACCCTAGGTATATGTTAGCTAGATTTTGAGACAATTTTTTCCTTTTCATATCGAATTATCCAAGCCTAACCTAATTGAATCCTATGACACTTCATCATAAAGATCTTGTAACTCGTCAATATATGCATGTATTTTCCATTTCTCCCCTAATCTTCCCATGTTATTGTCATATCTCCGTTTTTTAATCTTTCAGTTACAAGAAAATAGACTTTTTAACCTCAAAAATTTCAATTCTATTTACTTCCATCAGTGTTTTGATCACTTTAATTGTCGAATCTTTTTTTAGTGCTTATTGGAATGTTACACGACGATGATCGGAGTTGAGGAAGAAGATGGTTAAGAACGGTAGATGTATTTACTTTTAGAACGTGAGTGTGTATGTACTCTGTGTTTTACATTTATACTAATTACAATTAGTTATAACTTAACTACTTGGGATTACTAACTAACTTTATTGGTTATTATTTCAATACGCCCCCTCAAACCGGCGGGGATTCTCCGACGAGGTTGACTCAGAGACCTTGATATGCATCTGGTTTTAACGCTTTTGTCAGGATGTCTGTTCGATGTAGTTTCCCTGGGATGTGTTTAACTTCTATGTCCGTCTTTTCACGTACGAAATGTAAATCCATTGCTACGTGCTTGAGCTTCGTATGACAGATTGGGTTGTTCGCTCCGAACGTTGCCCCCTGGTCATCACTGAGTAATTTCATTGGAGTCGGAATTACTATATCTAGTTCTGTAAGGAGTGATTTTGTCACTTGCAGTTCTTCCACCGTGTTTGCGATGGCCCTGTACTCGGCTTTGGTGCTCGACCTGGCGACCGTGACTTGCTTCCGTGACGACCAGCTAACTAGTGTCTCTCCCAAGTAAATTAACATTCCGGTCTGGCTTTTCCGATCGACGGTGTCGCCCCCCAATCCGCGTCGCAATAACCGGTGAGCGTGAAACTCGTTACTGCGGACAGAGTTATCCCGAATGTTTGGGTTCCAGATAAGTATCGTAACACCTTTTTCATCACGACCCAATGTAGTGGCTTTGGTGATGCCATGAACTGTGCAAGTTTGTTGACCGCGAATTGGATATCCGGTCGAGTTAACGTGAGGTATTGGAGCGACCCAATCACTCTTCTATATTCTGTTGATTCTGTGATCGGAGCTTCTTCTGAAAACAGATCCTGTTGTGCTATCATTGGGGTGTTTGATGGCTTTAAATTCGTGAGATTGCATCTTTCCAACATGTTTACTAAGTATTGTTGCTGGGATAGGAAGAGCGCCTTATTGGTCTGTCGAACCTGAATGCCGAGAAAGAAGGACAGTTCTCCTAGTTCCCTTAGGGCGAACTCATTTTCCAATTTTGCTGTTACTTCTTCTATTTTTCTTTTCGACGATCCAGTTATCACTATATCGTCTACGTATGCGAATAGGAACACAATTTCGTTGTCTTGAACCCATAGGAATAACGATGGATTAGCATAGCTTTATTTAAATCCTATCGTTGTTAAGAAGTTTCGTAACCTCCGGTACCACATCCGAGGTGATTGCTTCAACCCGTAGAGAACTTTCTTGAGCAGACAGACTTGGGTGGGATGCTCTGGATCTTCGAATCCGGCCGGCTGCGTGACAATTATGCGTTCATCTATTTTTCCGTGGAGGAATGCGTTAAAAATGTCAATTTGGCTCAGTGTCCCAATTTCTGCTAATGGCTAATGTAAGAACTAACCAAACAGAGTTCGCCTTCACCAACGGACTGAAAGTGTGCGTGTAGTCCGTCCCCTCGACTTGTCTCATTCCGTTGGCCACCCACCTCGCTTTATAGCGTTCAATCAACTCATCTTCTCATTGTTTAATTTTGAAGATCCATTTTGTGTTAATGATGTTGTCATCTGGGGATCTGTCTATTATCACCCACGTCTGATTTTTCTTCAACGCGTTGAACTCCAACTTCATTGCCGATCTCCAATTCTGATCAAGCATAGTCGTTTTTGGAGATCGAGGTATGAATTTCCCGTTGGCTTCTACTGACAGAGCATATCGTGGGTTCGGTTTTACTATCCCCTTTGATGCTCTCGTAGTTGGTCGATTTCCGGTGATTTTTTCTTGTATGTTGCCAGGATCCTTCTCCGACGAGGTCTGTTTAGTTGAAGATGAGAATGTTACCGGATATCCGGAACTTGTTGCCGAGTCCGACACTGTTTGATCCGATACCTCTTCTTCGCTGATGGTGGGCGAACTTGAACTTGATCGGGTTTCACCGTTAGGGTTTGATTGACCTGGCTCGACCGCGTCCAATGTTTCTTTATTTAATTGATTTGGGCCGACTGGATTCGATACTTCCTTGTTTAGTTGATTTGGGAAGAATCCACCCGATACTTCTTGGTTACATTGATTCGGGTAAACCGAACCCGATCCCTCTTTATTCATTGATTTGGGTAGACTGTATCCGATGATGTAGTGACCCGATACCCCTTTTGATTTATTTCAAAAGATAGGACAATAATTTGTGTGTCTCTCAGCTAGCAATTATCTGACATTTGCTTCTTGCTCCTCGCATAAGGATTTATTCAGCGTGAAGTCTTCTTCGTTGAAACGAACATCTCTTGAACTGTACATTTTCCGGCCGGCCGGATCATAACACAAATACGAATCTTGATTTTGTGGGTACCCTAAGAACACGCAGGGGACTGATTTTTGTAAAAGTTTGTTCGATCTGTAATTACGGAGGCAAGGATAACATCGCGACCCAAAAACACGCAGTTTCATGTAATCCAGAGTTTACTGAAACAGAGCCTCATAAGGTGATGTGTTATTCAAGATTTTGGATGGATTCCGGTTGTATAAGTGCGCTGCCATTAATACTACATAGTCCCAATAAACTACTGGTATTCCGGCATGTTGTAGCATCGTAAGAGCGGTATCTATCAAATGCCTGTGACGCCTCTCGACGGACCCCATTTGCTGATGGCTGTATGGGGCTGAGAACCGGTAACCAATCCAAGATTTTTTCAGACTTCTTGCGAGCCTCTTGAACTCCATCGTGTTATCAGATTGGACCTCTTTGATCTGTGTTCCACACTGCAGTTCTGCCCACAGTTGAAATCGGTCCAATGTCGGCCCTACTTCTGCCTTATTCCTCAACGGAAATACACAATTATAATTTGTCGCGGCGTTTACGAAATTTATGTAATACCGGAAGCCATCTGCAGAAATCACCAGAGCTGGACCCCAGATATCTGTGTAAATTAGATCTAGCGGGGAGGTATAAATTTTATTGTTCGTTCCGTGAGGCAATGAACTCGATTTATTTGTTAAGCAAGAGTCACAAACTGATATTGTTTTACAGTCCGATGAGGATACATTTAAATCAATTAATTGTTCCATTGTTTGTTTGTTTAGATATCCAAGCCTAACATGCCAACATTCGGCCAATATCTTCTCGCTCGTCAGAGCTTCAACCTTGCGCGTCGTCCTCATCGGTAATTGATACAGTCCGGCTTCCTCCCTACCTTCCGCTATCACCTCTCTAGTTGTGATGTCATGAATCCTTACTCTCTGTTTATCAAATTCAACCGAGACGGGATTGTCAGTACACAATTGATGAATAGAAAGTAAGTTCTTAGACGTTTCTAGGACTATTAGTACGTCTTCCAACCGGAACTCTTTCCCTTTGCACACCATCGTACATTTACCTGAACTTGAGATTCCCATCAACTTTCCATTTGTTGCTACAACTCTCTCCGACCCCCTGTATTTTTCTGAAGAATTAAGTAGCTTACCATTTGTCGTGATATGCGTGGTTGCCCCAGAATCCGGGTACCACATTGAAACAACATTGGCCGAAGGTGGACTTGAATTAATTCTGATCGGAACCAGTTTTCTGTTGTGCGTCGGCGGGATCCATGTGAAATTAGCTCTGTTATATCAGTTCAGAGCACCGTGTCCTTTGCAAGAGCAGATTTGACATGGTAGCGATTTATTATTGGTGTTCCTCTCTTCATTCTTTTTAGATTTGGTTATTACGTTCACCTCGAAATTTTCCGTCTGTTCGTCCTGCAATTCTTGATCCATCAAGAGTTGTTGGAATTGGGTGAAAGTCATAGAATGGTCGAACCGCGTCGTGATGGATGTCACGAACGCTTTGTACTCAGAGCCTAACCCTTCAAGCGCAATTAATATTATCTGAGAGTCGCGAAGCTTCTCACCGGCCGACGCGAGCTTATCTTTGGCGATCGCAATGTGTTTGATCATGTATTGCCCCATCGTCATAGCCCCTTTCCTAACGGTATGTAGCTTCATATGTAGATGGAGTAACCGTGTCTCCGAATCCGATAATTAAATATAACTGTCGCAGTCATTCCCATACCTCATGCGATGTGGTGAGCACAGCTACCTGAGGCAAGATCACCGGAGAGATTGCCGACAACATCCAACTCAAGATGATCTGATCCTGCTGCTCGTCGGAAGATCCGTCGAGGATTTCGACCTTCCCTTCCACGTAATCGAGGAGCCGATAGCCTCGGAGTAACGTCGAGAACTGGGCTCACCAGCTGAAGTTATTGTCATCCTCCAGAGTGACACACTTCAGTTGTTTAATCATGACAACCTTTTCCGACGATCGAGTCGGAGTCGGAATTTTTGGAGAAACGGTTTCCTCTGGTGCTCCGTCCAACGTCGTGTGTGCAGCGGAAACAGGATCAATCGCGCCATCGGCGTTACCCGTCGATGATACCATTTTGGAATGTTACACGACGATGATCGGAGTTGAGGAAGAAGATGGTTAAGAACTGTAGATGTATTTATTTTTATAACGTGAGTGTGTATGTACTCTGTGTTTTACATTTATACTAATTACAATTAGTTATTATTTAACTACTTGGGATTACTAACCAACCTAATCACGGAACTAACTTTATTGGTTGTTATTTCAGTAGTGTTCGAACATCATTAACGCCATCGTTGTGGTGGTTGTTCTTTGTAATTCAACTCTCCCTTGTGGCCTCTTCAGCCGCACTTGCTTTCCATGAATTCCTTTTCTTTTCCCCCTAGTTTCACCTGGCCTTCTCAATTAAGTTGTGGTTATTCTTAGGATTTTCCATGTACCTCATTTTAACAACCAATTCATTCCCCCATCGGATCCTGACTCGCATATCTTTCCTTGTGGACTCTTCTATCTTCTTTTTTTCGGGTCTGGAGGGAGAAGGTTAATTTCCTCTTGCTCATGGTTGTATTCTTATTCTCTATAATGGGTCCAATGGAACTTGAAATTCTTCTTCTTGATAAAATTGAATCGATTTTTCTATTTAGATCTGCCAATAATTTCGTTGATGTAAATCTTATAAAATGGGTCTTCGATCTATGATATGATTCTTTATTTATCTATTTATTCATCCCATGAGTCATCCTTAGCGAATCCTCTTCCTCTGAATTATCTTGATTTCCCCCCTTCACTTTTTTATCCAACCCCTCTCCTCTCCCTTTATACTTTAGTAGTATGGGCGACACAACTCTTTGTGCCTTTTGGCCCTCTTGATCATTAGATTGTATCAACGTTGTAGACTGCTGTGATGTTGTGCTTTCTTATCTCATATGTCTGCTTTGTTCTTTCTTATGTGCTCTTCCCTCAACTACCTACCATTCCACGTGCACCAGCTCTCCTTCGAATATGAAACTTGGACCTCGCCGGAGTTTAGCTACCATCTAATTTTTCATTGATGATTCTGGAAAAAATATTATAGGTTCAGCCCTAATCTTTCTACCTGGGATTCTTATTTCTATTTGGGCCCATGTTTTCTCGTGGCATTTCTGGTAGTTGAATCCTTCACAAGTATTGCAGTAGCTTGGTTTTCAAAGTGCACGCCTCTGATTCTCCTCTTCTCGGTAGTCCCTTGCTTGGTCTGTAATCCAATTTAGTTTTTCTTAGGGAGGTTGAACCCTTTTTGCATGATTACTCCCACCATAGTTAAAGTTCTATAGGTCGTCCGTCTTTCCCAATCGCTCTGCCTCAATTGTTTTTTCCTTAGGACTGATGAGAACATGCTCAAAGCTTAGGCGCTTCATCAGTCACTATGCAAATTTTGAGGACTTAATTTATGGGAATAGAACGTATTGAGGACTTAATTATTGAAGTACATCCTTCCAATTCGTCCACTCATTTAGGTTTCTAAGGTGGTTTACTACTTCTATAGGTTTAGAAGTGACTCAAAGGATCTTCGTACCCAATAATGACTTACAGGGTGAACTTCTTTGAGGTAAGGTTGTAATTAATGTTTAATTTTTTTAACAGGTGGAACTCTAACATATTGCCCTAATCTGTGATTTTCGTCAGAATTTGATCTACGTGTCTGGCATTGAAAACTTGCCGTTATTAATTACTGTATACGTTAATTCTACATCTTTTCATAAGATAACTTTTAATTTTTTCTCCATCTTGTTAATGTACTTTCTAAAAATGATAAGAGTCTCCCACAATCATTATGTTTAAGTACCTGATCGAAAAGTTGACTTTCGGTTTCCTTACTATCCATGTCCTTACCTTTGTATAATCTGCAATGAATTTCTTCCACGTTTTGTTTGAGGGTAATGATTTTTATTTGGGTTTGCTCCAGTTTAATATCTCATGTGTTTCTATTTCTCCCTGTATTGTGACAAACCTTATCGTTCGTTTGCCCAGTAGATCGATCGAAATAAGATGGTTTTATTTGATATATATATATAGAGAGAGAGAGAGATTACGATTGGATTGTTTTTTTGATTTTAAGGTCATTTTAGATAGGTAAAATTGTTGAAAGTAACTTTGAAGTTTGAAGATTGTTTTTGTTTGAGCTTATGGTTCTACAGTTCAATAATATCTTATGTGAATATAATTGTTCTACAGTTGGGTATTTGTCTTTCTCTTTCTCGAATATATGGCTTTGCTCTCAGCCTACGGTTTCCCGCCAGCTGACATGTCTGACTTCCACCGTCAGTGAGTCACATCACCCGGACCATGACGCGATGTCACATGATCGGAGAAACGATGAACCCAATTCGATTCCTTTCCTTTTTTCATACACAAACAGTCAAACACCCATAGGAAGAAAAAGAAGGTAAAAAAGAAAAATAGAAATCAACTTTTTTTTTTCTTTCTTTCTTTCCCCAGAACAGAACCCAGATATTCATCCATCCATCTATCGATCGATCGATCGTTGGTTGATTTGTTTGTTTGTGCGGGATAGCTGTGAATGAATCAGTGATCTACATGCAAATCATATACTACTTAAATAAACTATTCCACTAAGTTTTTTGTTTTCTTCTCTTCGATTCTCCAAATTTCAATCTTCCTCCTCCGCAAATTATATAAATTACCCTCTCCGAGTCCCAAGATCTTATTCCTTTACCCCCCCCACCCTCCTCGACGTACTCGTCATTTCAAGATTCTTTACTCAATCACTCCCATCTGTTCATACCTCTAAACCCTAAATCCTAATTTGAAATGAATTTAATTTTTAATCGACACGGGTGGATATTAAAATGGTTTGGAAAAAAATGAGAGGTTAGGTTAGAGATGGAGTTGCAAATAATAAATATTGGTTTTGTGTAGGGAAGTTTGTGTAAAATCACCTAAAAAGGAATGGGGTGTTTGTTTGGATTTATTTAAGCACACGATAGAATAGAAAGGATGGGGGTTTTGCTTCTGCTTAGAACAACTACTCTTTCTTTACCTTAAAAGTTAAAATAACACCGCTGGTCCCCGGAGGAGAGCTGTTCTGAACATCCATGGATTTCAACGGACACGATGACGGCGACGAGGAAGAGGGGGAGATCGGTAATATTCCACCTAGTGGAGGTGCTGGATCTACTTATGTCGAAACGCCGCCACTTCCGCAACCACATCGGTTGAATTTGTCGAGTTTCCCGTCTACTCTAGCAACAGTCAACAAGCCGGAAGCTGCAGCAAATGTTCCTTCCACTCCGGCAGCTTCAGGACGTTACCGTGAATGTTTGAAGAATCACGCTGTGGGAATCGGCGGTCACGCTGTTGATGGATGTGGTGAGTTTATGGCGGCGGGTGAAGAAGGAACACTTGAGGGTTTGAAATGTGCAGCGTGCAACTGTCACCGGAACTTCCACCGGAAGGAAGCACTGGAAGGCGTGAGAGGCGGAATGAACGTTACTACCAAACCACCTTCCTGCGCATTCCATACTCACCAGTTCTCTCCTTACTACCAATACCACCACCACATGGCCCAACCACCTCGTCTGGCGCTTCCATCAACCTCAGGCGAGCAAGATGACTTATCATCTGACCCGACGATGGTTGGTGGAGGAGGGACGACGTCATCAGGCAAAAAGAGATTCAGAACGAAGTTCACCCAAGAGCAGAAGAATAAGATGTTGGAGCTGGCAGATAAGCTAGGATGGAGGATGCAGAAACACGACGAGACGTCAGTGCAGCAGTTCTGCGCCGAGACCGGTGTTCAGAGACACGTGTTGAAGGTATGGATGCACAATAACAAGCTGACTCTCGGTAAAAATCCGACACCGACGACGACCACCTTGATTCAGCATGTCCCACGGGAGCTTCATCTGCAAGACCACCACCAGCATCTGCCGCAGCATCAGATGAGATCGTTAGGAGAGAGAAGCGTAAATTGATTGATTGATGGATTGATGGATGGATCGATTACAAAGATTATTTAATTACTACTACTACTGTACTTGCTGCTGGTGCATGTGGCATTGTGAGGGGAGAAAGGAAGAGGAAGACCGAAGAAGGCATGCAAGAGTTGCAGTTGCGAACTTGCCATTGGTTTGAGAAAGTCGAAGACGGTGGTGAAGCTAAATAGTAGTAGATCAAAATGGTAATTAGAATTAGGGTTTCGTAATTACTTTGGTTTCTATCTAATTATTACGCGTGTTGATTTCGTGCATGCATGGTTTGATGGTTGGCTTGGTTGCTAGGTTAGAGTTTCAGTTAATGAAAACTAAGATCTAGGGTTTCCGGTTATGAATAACTCTTAATTAATTGAAGTACCTACGTACGTGTCATTCACACGTGACTTGAAGCATATTAATTTCTTCCGGCGGTGACACCGAAGTTTGCACTGGTTGATTTAAAATCGTCGGCGGTGTTTTCTATAAAATTTAGACGTATTCCGATGGGTTGTCGGATTGGAGGAGCCAAAATATATACATACCGATCGATGAAAAGTGAATACTACTGTTCCCGGATCTCGAGATGAGATCGAATTGAAACATCTCTGTTCGCATTTACTTTTGTGGAGACAGGCTAGACAGCTAATCAAATCACACCGACCAATCCACGTTTCTCTACTCCACTTTTGCCCTAGTTTCTTTTTTTTCTTTTTTGTATTTCAATTCATAACTAGGGGCCAGGGGAGGTCTCTTTTGTAATTTTGTTGGACACATTCGTACTCTCTGATCAACCCACGTACGTATATAGTGAATTCCCAAATTTAACTATCATCGTTTAATAAATGATTATATTGGGTCAACAGAGTAATTAATGCTGATCAATAGTTAATCAAACTAATTACATTGAAGAATGATTTTCTCAACTCGTATAAGCAGTGAAAAATCCATTATTTAAATTGATTGCATGGCGATGACATGGATTGGGACCAAACGTTAGATCAGATCCTAGTCAGCTTAGCCTTTTTACTTGAACAAAAATCAGTTTGTATTTGATCCATTGTTTTCTTGTTGCCAATTATTTGCCTTTCTCTTCGATCATTATGTCATGATCAATATTCAAGAGTCGTACCAAATAGTAAATAAACATAATTTTTACCTTTTAATTTACCATCCTAATCAAATCACCATTTATATTAAAACAAATCAACCAAACAAAAGAAATTCCTCGAGTGAATCATCTACATAGACATAGGCACATAGCACAACAGACTAATAGCTAGGTAAATACAAGTTATAACTCACAGTGAAAAATAAATAAAAGAATAAAACCAAATAATCAAACAGAAAACATGCTCCTCTACAATCACGGAAGTCACGATAGAAGAAACAGAGGTTGATCTTATTAGGCTCTGATCTTGTTAATCAACCTCCTTTAATTCAAACTCTTTATCCTTGCTTTTTTTAAATCTATATATTCACTTACTAAAAACCAGTCTGCATAATACTATACCTGGATCGCTAATTAAGTACTTCATGAAGCTACAGTTTTAAATATACTCAAAAGTCAAAAGTGAAACTAGCACAAATAAATATGGCATCCAACATCTCTTCAGAGTAAAAACTAGAAGTAGCATTAGTAGTGTCATACTGCCATCTGCCATGGGCCTGAACTTATGACTATCATGTTGTTATCTATGATATGTCTCATGCGTCATCGATCTGATCCTACACAAAAAAAATACATTCGGTTATTTAAATAGAGAATAGATCTGGTCATTCAGGTGTAAGCAAGTTGTGTGTAATCTGGTATAACCAATGATCCAAACTGCATGTTCTTTTCAAGATCTGTATCCAGCATATCTCGAGAGGAACATGAGATTATGATCATTATTAGTTGTTAACTTGTTATACCTGATACTGGATGGTCTATTTAAATATTGATTTAGACAAATTTTTATTGGATACATAAATATTTACATTAAATATCATCCTTTTACCTGTGGATCAGAAGTCCAGAGAGTAAGATTATCTCTCAGGAGCTGCATGATGAGGGTGCTGTCCTTATAAGATTCCTCACCCAAAGTATCTAGTTCGGCAATAGCCTCTTCAAATGCCTGCATAAGCCATAAGGGTACATTGAAGAAAATCACAAATTAAATTAGACTACTGACAATAGGAGACAGGGTATCTGGGTATGGCAGTATGCCATCAAAATTTACAGTTTAAGGTTTAGGCATTTGGTACAAACAAAGCTTAGGTCAAAGTCTAGGTATCCTCCAAAATCAACATTTTTAACAACTTCAATGGTGTGCTGTTGTACAAGGAAATATGGCTTCCAAAGCAAGAAAGGTTAATGTGAAAGACGGTGCACCAAGAGAGCAAAGAAGAGTTCATCACATCTGATGGATTATAACTTATAAGCAATAGAGAGTAAACATTAATAACTTAATATATTATATTATTATACATGCATATTTAAACAACTGGGTCTCTTTGTAATATGAATATTAGGTCTGATTATCACCCATTCATCCTAGTAGTCCAAGCATTGGATTGCTTGCGTGTCTGTCTCAAAGTATCTTAAACCATGAGGGCAGGGAATAACAAATAATATAGAAACTGCAATTAATTTATTTAATTATACCTGTTTGGCCATGCTGCAAGCTTTCTCTGAGGAATTGTGTATCTCATAATAAAATACGGAGAAATTGAGAGCCAGACCCAATCTTATAGGATGAGTAGATGCGAGATCAGATGTCGCAATGTCCTTGAAAGGAGTAAATCAAATTTGGAATTTAGATATTGAGAATAGCATCACGTGTTCTAAACATATTTAGAAAATATGTACAAACCTTGTGTCAGTTTATTTTTAATATCTGATACTTATAATTATAAATATAACCAGTCCATCTAAAATTCAGAAATAGTCCAAAATATGACAAAAATATAACTAAATTCATCAAATATATCACACATAGTTTGGCTAAGCTAGTAGGCTTCTATAATTTTAAAGTAAACTATAAACGAAACAGAAAAAATCGTAGAAAGAATTAAGAGCCAAACTTATGGGCAATAACTAGATATGATACTACTTCTCATTCCATAGTTAGAGTTATGATTAATAATAGGTTATAATACGGTATGAAAAATCGATCCCTTATGAGTTGCATGAGTTCAATTAACTCTGGTATGTATAAACTTAAGAATAGTCAATTTTGGTAATTGACTCCATCTAAACATGACCGATGCACAAAAAATGAAAAGCAAAAGATAAAGCATTTACAATATAACTCATTAGCAATTTATCTAATTCTGATCAATAGATCAAACACTGTACACAAGCCAAAGGCAACCAAAAACTCAGAATCAAGAAAAAAATAACACTGTTTTGGCACCCACAAACAAAATCATCAATTCGGATAGATCTAAAAAAACAAAACGGAAGCAAAAAAATCAACCAAATTAGAAAGAAATAGAAATCTCACCTGAGCAGCCTTATAAGCTTTCATGGTCTCGTCCGCGGCTAGAGCCCTCTCATCCCCAACCTTAAACTCCGCAAGGTACCTATGATAATCTCCCTTCATCTTTAGATAAAATACCTTTGATTCACTAGACGCCGCCGATGGGATAAGATGCGAGTCAAGAAGCGCGATGATCCAACCGCAAACTTCAGACAGCTCAGTCTCGATGTTGGCACGATACTTCTTGACGTTAGCGACGTGATTATCGTTCTTCCTGCTCTCCTCCTTCTGCTCGATCGAAGACACAATCCTCCAAGCCGCGCGCCGAGATCCAACCATGTTCTTGTAAGCAACGGAAAATAGGTTACGCTCCTCTACAGTTAACTCCCCCTCAATCGGAACCTCACGAACCAACTTCTCCATGTACTTTGCCATCTCTTGGTACCGCTCGGCTTGCTCCGCCACCTTCGCTAGATACACGCACTTCTCCCTTGTTAGGGTTTCGGTCGCCGCATCATTCGATGTTATCATTGCAGAGTCGGCTGTTGGATCAGGGACTAACGTAGAACGAGCGGTTTGTTCGATCAAGTGAGTGATACTTGAAATTTAGCATCGAGAGTTGTGACTGATCTCTGTCGTTCTCAAATGATCGTACGGTGATGGAAAACTCCAATGACTTTTGTGGGACTCACCTTACTTTTTTGAATGTAAAAATAAAACAAGCTTTATCTTCCATTTGACACGTCACACGTAACATAAAATCAATAATTCTTCTATTACAAGACTTTCTAGTCAACAGAGTCAACAGCTTTAGCCTTGGCATTCCTAAGTAGTCGAGGTTTCTACTTTCTAGTCAAATGACCATGGGTTGGATCACTAATCAAAATTTGTGCATTCGTATTCGAATTTGGTTTTACATTTTCCTATAAAAATTCGAGAAGATACTAAAAAAAAAAGATAGTATTATATTTAGATTTCAGCATTTCATTTTTTTATTAGGCACTACAGAGATCACTACATAATATCTTATTTACCATAAAGATGAAAATTCTCCAACGATGTTAAAAATTACGTTACATAATATCTTCCAACGATAATTAAAAATTACGTTAATATCTTATTTTAACCAGTTGAATTTTATATATACTCTTAAATATTTATTACACTATAAGACTATAGGTTCCCTTTTCGAATTCGTCCGTTGTACAAATAGTAATTTAATTTACCTATTCGAAAAAAAAACTAATGCAGTAATGCCTGTAAAACATTTATTTCATTATATCTCAAATTATAATATCTCATCTTATTAAAATCTATCGCAATATAAATACGTACATACAAGAGTAAAAATATTCAGTGTCACATTAGTTATGAAAATGGTTTTAAATCATCGAACACTTTACAATATCTACAGAGAATTGTGGATGGAAATCAAACATATAAATCACAATATTTATATGTACAACTAGTTCAGTAATGAAATATTAAGTCATGCTTGTGGATGAAATATTAAGCCATGTGGATGAAATAACTTCTTATTTTACATATTAAGTCATGCTTGCTAGATCAAAACAATTTTGAGATTACATTACAAGAAGTCCAGAAAGCACCAGAAGCAACCTTGAGCAAGGCAGGGTTTTGATATATTCTGTAATGTTCAGATTTGAAATCTCTCAATCACAAATTTGAAGCGCTTGAGATCTAATTTTTATAGAGAAAATCAACACATACCCAATTGCTGTAGCACCCCAAGAAGCGACATTATAAACAACCTTGCTTCCCTCCCATGCCTTTTTGAGTTTTCCTTTTTTCTTTTTGACTGAAAATGTTTTGCCAAGAGCTGAAAGTTAACAGAAAGAAGACATTAAGAGCTGAGGAAAACAATGTAGATTTACATTTCATAATTCCTGCTCTCCTAACCATTATTAGTTTATTACCATTGTCATTTGTCAAAAAGATGTATGTGACGGAGAAAATAGAATGTATTTTTTCTTATTTCTGATGATTTTAAGGAAATGAATGTCGTTCCATAATAAGACTGAACAATGAGAAAATTTAGTTAGAAGTTAGAACTTGCCTTCTTGAAGCTGATTAGGATTTAAATCCTGCAAAACATCATAGTTCATACTATCAGATATAGATAACAAAATTAACATCTCATTCAAATTCAATTGATACTTAGAGATATAATGAGAGGTACCATGAGCTAAAAGAAAGAAATGCTGAAACTCTCCTAAATACATTTTAATCTTAGAATGATGAAATCTCATTTCTGTGCATATTATCTCTTTTCTCTTTACTTTGTGGCAACTGTGACTAGATTCTTCTCTAAGTCGGTAAAGTAAATTTCAACATACTTTGGTTTGTTCTAATGAGAGTAGGTATGAAGCCATGAAACACGCAATTCCATCAGCTATGTCTTCTTTACCAATGAGAATATAACCATCTTGAGCTGTTTCACTATCTCCTTCTACGTGCAACTCCTCCCATAAATCTGTAGTAGTAACTATGTCCCAAGAAGTATTTTCATCTGCAGTAAAAAAAACATGTTAGTCAAATTTAAGCAATTGTGCTCGTTGAAGCAAAATATTATGTGAGAATGTGAGATCAACGGCACTTTTTAAAAATGGTAGATCAGAAATACGAAGACAAAATAGCTGTTACTGGGAAAATGATAAATTTTGTATAGAACCTTGCATAGGGTTTAGTAAGTGAAAAATAATATAGTAAAATGGACAGTTAGTATGAAAAAATGTTGCGTGAACTGTGAAGCGGTGAAAAACATTTGGTGCAAAAATGATGTTTAAGCTTTTTAATGATGAATGTATCAATACATGAAGTATATATTATTCTGGACATAAAGTTTGATAATTTTCTGGTGTAGGATATTAAAAAAAAAACAGATAAAGGTGAAATATGAAGAAATGCCTGCTAACCAATTCATTTTGCAGCATAATCAAGGGTACTTAATTAAATCACTGGTACATAATCAAGTATATATAAATTATTACTACAATTTTATAGTTAGGAATTTGAAAATGGTTTGGAAAAAAAAACAGAAAATTTATAAATAATTACTATTTAAATTTCCTCGTTATTGAATTGGCAAAAAAATAATGAGATGCATACCAGAAATATCCTGAGATTTAGGCATATGCAGGCTGCCAAGCTTTTCGAGAAAAGCTGGTGATTCAAGTCTGGATTTAACAAGATTACATATCTGCACAGTGCACACAAAATTGATTTTATTGAAAAATGACTATTGAAATGGTATTTTGACAGAGAAATGACACTGCAACAATTCATTTCCTTAATTTATTATAGATGCATAAACATATAATATAATCTTAATACGCTACTCATCTCATGTAGATAAATTTCTACATAGATTAAGAGCAAACTAAATTGCTAGTTGTTGATATTGGTTGTTTTTATCCTAAAGTCAGTATGACTTAGAAGTTGGTTGTTTGCTAAATCAGTGTGTAAGTGTGCTATCATAAACTTGTAAAGAAAATTTCTTTAAAATCATAAATTTCAATAAATATGATGAAATAAACTCAAATGCTATAGTAATTGGCATAAACTCACAATTCATAACATCCTAATATTGATTGCTGATTTTCTATCAAATGATACAATGGAAGTGAGTAGAACCATTACAGCCATATCACCAACAAATCATAGAAACTCTCACGCTTGTGGCACCAAAACCATATTCCGAAGTCCATTAACAGATCCATCAAATAACCATAATATCGATCGTTTGCTCCATCAGTGCCTACTGTCTAGAGTGATTGAAGTTGACCATAGATGACTTAGACATCTCGATGTCACAAGAAATGCCTAAATCTCAGAAAGTCTCAATTCCAAAAGAGGGAAACAACATCACTGGTGGGATTCTGTAATCCTAATAACTTGTTTGTTTTTGGATGGAATTAGTTTGATGTTTTATTGCAGAGAGTTCTTAATCACAATCAGATGTCAAAAAATGAAACTCAATACGAATTTTCAGAAAATCAATAAATGACTTCGAGCATCTAAATCCAAATTCAGTGTTAAATTTAAAACAAAAGAAAAATCCACCAACAGAAAATACTCCAACTAATACAATACCAGCAAACCCCTAATACAACCAGATCCACGGAAGACCTCTCCGTATAGAGAAAATCGGCGAAATATCAGAAGATCCATAGAACAAGAAATTAACTATACCTCGTCAGACTCATCTGACTCGTCTGACATAGAATTCTTAGACGAATCGGATTCGTTCGCCTCCATTCTTAATCTCTCCTTATCAACTCTCCCCTTTCCCTCATCTCCTGCGACCTCGAGATCGGCATTTTGCATCTGCTCGAGGGCATGCTGGCACTGCTCCAACACCGTCTGCAGGGACCTCCTCGTCACTCTTGATTGCCGTATCCTCTCCTGTGAATACTTGGCTTCTATTTCCGCCTCCATGATTTTGCCTCTACGGGTGAGAGTCTCGGTTGTTTGTTCATCCGTCAAGCTTACAACCCGTCACGCCACGCATCCTGTTTTTTTAAGACTTGTTTTTTCAATCTCATGATTAATTCGATTGCCAAATGCCAATATTAATTAAAGACACGTGCCTCCTACACGTGTATTTTTCTATTATTAATTAAACGATAATTCGCAGATCTATCCACTAAGATGGTCGGGTCATCAAAAATAACCACCCAACTACCCACCCAACCTACTAATCAATAATTAACATTTATGTCACGTGTAATTTGAGCATGCGACGGTTCTCGCTACCACGTCTGGCCGCATTAGAGCAGTGAGTCGTGGTGCGGTTTCGTGATGCCTTTGAGATCGACGTCGATAAATGAAATTACTTCGGACGATCGTGGTCTCTTCCCCCCTCATGAGCGAAGAAGATTTGACGTGTATCTCCAGCCCTCTGCTAGGTCACCTCCTCGCATAACCTCTTTCCCTAATATAGCCAGGATTTCGTCCATATATATCTCCAGACCCTGGTTCAACCTTCGGAGGGTGATGCCCCATCGCTATTGTTGATGGATGGCCTCTTGGATAGGGGGACTTCTTCCAGCTTGCCTTCTAAATTTTGGAATTTTTTCGAGGATATATGTATAATTAAAATAAATATAAGGTTCAAAATATAAATTTTATATATTTTTAATATATAAATGAATAGATTATTTTAAGAATTTATCATATTTTTAAACACAACATATAATTTTTTTGAAATTTTTTAATTAAAGTTCCAAAAACAATTGGACTCCGACAAAGGAACTTCCGTAAACTTCGATTGGGGAACGATATTTTGGCCGAACGGGTGAATTTTGCAAAACAAGCAATCGGTTTCTCAACGTATGGACTGTGAAAGCCAAGAAAATTTAAACTAGACAGGAAATATAACAACAATCAATCACTTCTCCGATTGATACGCTCGATCCTCTGCTCAGTGGCGTATCCAGAATTCCTCAACAGAAGGGGTAAGATTCGTCGAAAGCGATTTTTTTTTACTAATTTAAAAACCTATAAAATTTTTGCATTACCTATTCATAAATTCGATTATGAAAACTCATAAAAATTTAATACATTCATTCCACAATTAATATTCAATACATTAATTAATATTCAAATTAAAAATAAATACATTCATTCAATTAATAATAACTTCGTTATCTATAGTTTTAAAAATATATTTCTCGATATATATTACTAAACAATCATTCATCAAACTATCACCAAGACGATTTCTGAGACGAGTTTTAACGATATGCATTGTTGAAAAACTACGCTCAACTGATGCAGTTGCAACTGGTAATATCAACGCTAATTTGATCAGCAAATAAACCAAATGATAAACAATATTTCATCTTACACTCTATCAATTTCTGTGCTAGACCACCAATACTCATGACATTATCAAAATCTTTATAAGACTGAACATCATGAATGTAATTCTGTAATTGGTTTTTGAGCATCATGAGTTGTAATTCTGTAATTGGTTTTTAAAATATTTTCCATATGTAATTTAAGTATTACCATTCCTTTCAATTGTAAGAGATCTGATAATACTAAAAAATTGATTGCTTTTATTTCATACTGACGTGACTTTATATAACTTTACAAATACTAACAAAATCTGAAAAAAAAATCGTAAATTGTTAAATCAACATACATGGAAAGAAATAATAAACGTGGAATATGGAGATTAGGAAATAAATAATTTAATATTAAATGCAATACTTGGATGATGGACGTCGTGCATGGTTGTATGGTTCCTGGTTCAGTAGACGTAGTCAGGTAGCTTGAATGTTTTTTTTGCTCGCTTTGCCGGCAGAGGATCGAAGGTATTATTATTTTTATTTTTTGTAAGATTACTTTTTTCGATTAAGAGTAAAGAGTTTAATACATTACTGCTAGATTAGTTATAAAAATTAACCTAATTACTTTGCACGGTAGTTAGAAGTTTCTAACCATCGATCATCCCTCCTCGTAATGGATGAGCATGAGTAGGGCGTCCCATTGGAGCAGCGCCCTCCCCTCTTTCGCCGTCTTGTGTTGCTTCTTATATCGCTTTTCATCAAATCCTATTCCAGCCATTTTAATGCAGTTCCTGAGTATTATTTCTTTTGTTTGCGTTGCTGAACTGATCCTCCTTGCGTTTCTTTGCTTCCAAACATGGAATAGTATGATTCCAAACATGTTCCATTGAAGCTCCCACGCCGGCGTTCCTGTTGTTACTTTGTTCAGCTCCCGCGTTGCCTCCACGAACGATCACTACAAGAAATAAGACCTTGTATGGCGGTCTTTAGATGGCGGAAATCCGCCATCTAAAGTGATCGTCGGCGGAAATTCGCCATCTAAAGACCGCCATCTATTATCCATCCTCATTTTCCATCAAAAATTGTATAGATGGCTTTCCGCCATCTAATCTGAAAATTTTCGCGGAAACTGAAAAGTTTTAGATGACCGAAATCCGTCATCTAAAATATGGCGCGGAAAAAGTTTGGCGCCAATTCATTGATGGCGGTTAATTTTATTGATGGCGGATGTCCGCCGACTATCTTTGTAACATTAGATGGCGGAAATCCGACATCTAAAGTACGGCAGACGGTTCCCTAAGTTTATAGATGGCGGATATCCGCCATCTATTCGTGGGAGAGGGCGATTGTGCCCATATTTAGATGGCGGATTTCCGCCATCTAAAACTTAGTAGAAAAGTATAGATGGCGGAAATCCGTCATACAATGTTTGCTTATTTTTTTTTTTAAAACAGGATTCCATATTTTGCGTTTGAATCGTTGTTTTTTGAAATAGAAATCGATATTTCAGAAAACGATTTTTAAATTGAATTTGAAATCGATGTTTTTTTAAATAAATAAATTACAGAATCGTTAAACATTCGAAGTTTGAATAAGCAAATACAAATTTTGTAATCAACACTCGTTTGAAATCGAGTCTTCTGAATCAGAATCCGAAATATCTGATTCGAATGCAGACGGTATGGTGGACTTTGAAGTGGAAGCATTGCATTGAACTTCTTCTTGCATTTGGAGACGTCTTTCTGACTCTCGTTACACTTGTTTTGAAAATGAAAACAAAAATGAGTTCGATAATCAACAAAATTATTGTAATATATTTAAAATACCACCAATTCTTTAAATTTTTCAGACCAAACTGCATCTGGTGTTGCATCAGTAGTCGTGTTTTCGGAGATCGACACTTTTCCTTTCCAATTTGGAGAAGCCCATCTTTCGTTCGTTGTGCTCACCATACTGGCAGCTTCTCCAATTCCTATGATTCTATTCTTTTTATTTTTTCCGAAAGTCTTGTTGACCGTCGCTTCGATAAATTGCTGAATTATAAAAAGTAAATAAATAAGAAATGCGAAATATGTTTAAAATAATCAATGGAACTTACAAATGGAGTCATTGCTTCAGATTCAGCCCACGATTTTGCCTCTTGACTTTTGATAAATTCCATGGCTTCAAGCTGAAAGAATAACAAAATCAAACAATGATAATAGAAATTATAAAATATAAATAATTTTAAAAAAAGACTTACAACTTTATCGCTTCCTTTATATGTCATCTGTAAAGTCTCTGACCAAGCTTCGACTTCACTCCTTCCTTATTGCATCTATATTCACATAATTTATTAATATATATAAAAATTAGATATAAATTATAAATAAATTACCAATTCATGAAGTCTTTGCGCTAATCCTTTTGAACCAGCGTGATGTGTCATTTGATTCGCTCGGTTCGCGGTATTTATCTCGAAAATTTGCTGAAATTATAAAAAATAACAAGTTTCTAAATTTATTAATATAATAAATATATATATATACACATATACGTACCTTTTCTTTTTCTGATTGATGTTGTCTCAATTTATTCAGAAATTGAGGTTTGCTGACATACGGTGGAAGAGTCGCTAAAATATCTTCTTCTCTCATATCAGGATCAGAGCCATAAGTTTTAACTAAAGAATTATGGTTGCTCCTCCAGAGTTTGTTCAATTTACCATTGATATAAGTTTGTGCAGCTTTGCTTCCACTTAAATCATATTCAGCCTACATATTCAAAACTTATAAGTTTTGGAAAATTAATAAATATTATAAAAAATATATATACTTACAGTTAATATTTTTAACGCGTCTTGAAAATTTTGTTGTGGTGGATGACGCCACTCAATGTCGTACGGGAAAAGAGTATGGTCTTTTGCTAAAAGAGTCATTCTTGTGGTTAATTTCTTCGCCATTTCATCTGTCGTTTGGTTCGTGTTTTCAAACATGACCTTCCATTTGGTACCTTTTTCTGGATGGTTATGGGGGTGGTCTTTTGTGCGACCACGACCCTTCTTCTGTGGAGGCACATTCGATGTGAATGGCCTCGCATCTAATTAATTTACATATTTAAGAATTAATATTTAATAGAAATCATGATAATATTTAAAATATGAATAATGAACTGACCACTTGAGCTTGACTCTTCAAAAGAGCGACGCGATGTAACCATCGCCAATGCCATGAATGGTGTTATCACACCGATCAGAACGAAAAAAGTAAACATAATTTGAAATATTTAAATTTTAAAATAAAATTAGTTATTTTAAATACATAGCCAGACACCCGTATATGGGGTCTTGGTCTGACACAACAACCAAACATTTTTCCTATTGTAATTTACATTCTTTATTATTAGACACAACAAATCTTCGAAGTCGTCGTGAGAAGAGTTGTATTCGATTTTGAATGAATGTGTGCCACCATAATCATTCAACACTCTAGCTTCGTATCGTAACACTAAAATCTGACCGGTTTCCATTGTTTGAGGATTTGTCGACCATATTTTTGGACAGTTGTGAAAATGATGACCGTTGACTCCGCAATGGAAACAAACAAAAACACGACAATAATAATCTATGTTTTTGTAAAAACTACGTTGAATCTGATTTAGTCGCTCGAGTCGTTTATATTGTTCGACGATTGCAAGTAGTAACTCATTTTTTACTGAAAAAAAGAAATATTTATAATCAACATAACATTACATTCAAAATATTAAATTATATTGTAATGTAATACTTTATAATTTAATTACAACAATCATCATTATCGATTCTACCGGATCTCCATTTGGTATTTTAAGGACTGATCTCCATTCAGATTCTACCGGATCTTGAATGTAGAAACATTGTTGAGCCTGATTTTCCAAAATGAAAGGTTCCTTTCCAAATTTTCCCCGTGTGGTGTTCACTGAAACGACACCAAAATCATCTACTTTAGTACCTACTTTAGTACATGTGTTTCTTAAACAATTTCGTAAATTGTTTGAAGTGTAAATTTTCCAGATGGAGCTGTGTGTGTTTTGGAAACACAATTTTCAATTGCTTCAAGTGTTTATTTCGATATGGTTCGACACTTTCAAGGTCAAACAATATACATTGATGCAACTGTTTTTGTTGTAAAGTAGTCAACGTTATATCAGTCGGTGCATTTAAAAACCCATCGATATACCTATCTGGCCGATTTGATTTTGTCTCGACATTTTGTAAAAACCGAGACAAAACGTCATTGATTTTTCAGCAAGATAACTTTCCGCAATAGATCCTTCCGGGTGACTACGTACGGTTACATGATTTTTTAAAGTTAAAAGATACCTAAAATGAGAATATATATTGTATGATCAAGACATATTAATTATAAATTTATTTATAATTGTATAAATATATATACCTCTCTATCGGATACATCCATCGATATTATACCGGTTCAGCTATTTTCACTTTGGTTGCTAGATGGACCGTCAGACGAAGAACTATTACAGTAAAAAAACCAGTAGGAAATATTTTCTCAAGATTGCATAATGTATATATAATTCTTTTCTCCCATCGTTCCATAAGTTTGATTTCGATCACCTTCGAAAAAATATCGTGGAAATATCCGCAAAGTTCAACGAGAACCGAAATCACTACAGGTTTTGTCGATTTTCGTAATGCAATAGGAAGTAACTGTTGCATTATAACGTGACAATCGTGACTTTTCAATTCGATAAATTTTCTTTCTTTCATTTTCACGTTTCTAGAAATGTTATTAGAACAATATCAATCGGGAAGTCGAAAGGATTTAAACACTGACAGAAATAATATTTTTTCTTTCGTCGTTAAGTTGAAACACGCACTCGGAATGTCCCATTCTTCTCCCCGTCGAATAGGATGAAGTTCTTTTCGGATTCCCATCGATTGTAAATCGAACCTCGCGTTTAAATTATCTTTCGTCTTACCATCCATTTTCAAAATAGTGTTCAAAATATTGTCACGTATATTCTTTTCGGTGTGCATAACATCAATATTATGTCGTAGAAGCAACGTCTTCCAATACGGTAATTCAAAAAAAATACTCATTTTTTTCCATCCTTTGGGCAATGGTATTTTCTTCGTTTTTTTCGTCGACGGTCTACAATCTTTTGGTACATTCGATGTTTTACCAAAAGTTACTGAATCTCGAAATGGATAAACTTGACTATATATTTCAGAACTCGTCAGACGTTTAGGGGCAACTCTAGTTTCGATCTGATTATTGAAACTTTTCTTATCGCTCCTATAATAATGTTTCATATCTAGAAATCGACGATGTCTCATAAAACTCTCTTTCTTTCCATGCTCTAAACGAATACTTTCAGTGTCATTCTTACATACTGCATAGGCTAACTTTCTTTTAGTGCTCCACCCTGATATATCACCGTATCCTGGATAATCATGTATCGTCCACAGAAGTGATGCAAACATCTTAAAAGATTTATGCGTACGTACATCAAAAACTGTAACACCATCTGCCCATAAAATCTTCAGTTCATCAATAAGCGGTTGAAGATAGACATCTATATCGTTCCCTGGATCTGACGGACCAGAAATTAGTAGAGACAAAATGAAATTCGGTTGCTTCATACACATCCAAGGTGGAAGGTTGTACGGTATAACTATCACTGGCCAAGTACTATGAGATAGAGATTGCTGACTAAACAGGTTGAATCCATCAGTTGCTAAACCAAGACTCACATTACGAGGTTCGGATGCAAATTTGGGATGAACCTCGTCAAATTTCTTCCATTGTAAAGAATCAGCTGGATGCCGAAGAAATCCGTCGTCTTTACATTTGAAATGGTGTCTTATCATGTCTTCAGAAATTTTGGCACACAAATACAATCTCTTCAAACGTGGAATCAACGGAAAGTGACGAAGACATTTCGCTGGAACATGTTTGTTTTTCTGAACGCCTTCGACGACCCACCTACACGTTCCGCAATTCGGGAAAGTTTCTGCGTCTGCATACTCATTTCGATATAAAATACAATCGTTGCGACATGCATCGATTTTCGTATAATTGAGCCCCAGGTCACGAACTACCAATTCGCATGGTACATGGTTTTCGGAATGGTCGACTCCCCATTTGGAATAGCCCGAGGCATGATGGATAATAATTTCTGAAAACTTTTATCACTCCAATAATTGTCGCATTTCAACTGATACAATTTCAAGATAAAAGATAGTTTGGAAAACTTTGTGCAACCTGGATATAACTGTTCTTCACCTTCTTTTAGACGGCGTAAGAACGATTTGTCATATCTGTGCTCTAGATCTTCGTCGACTGGATCTTCATGGACAAACTCGTATTCTAGAGGTTTTGTTTTGAGAAAATCTTCGTCGACTGTATTCTCAACTACATGTTCTCCGTAAACCGCACGAACCAATCCAATCATATCGTTACCAGTTTCCGGCACTGTCTCTTTTCGTTTCACTTTTTTCTCACCATATCTACTCGGTAACTCTCCGTGACGCGTCCAAACATCGTAATGTTTCAACCAACCATTTATGAAAACATGCTTCTTTATCTCCTTTATAGGAATCACTTCACTATTCGTGCAGGACGAGCATGGATAAGGTAAATAACCTTCTGAGTGAGTCGAATTCGAAATGGCGAAATTAGTGAAAGTTGTTAACCCTTCATCGTATTCTTTCGAAAACCGATATAAACTCATCCAAACGTTATCGGGTACTTTCATGATGTTCGACATTATCCTAAAAAATAAATTTTTTCGAATTATAATTAATTAAATAAAAATTAATTGACTATTACAATATTAATTATAGTTCAATTAATATTAAGTTCATTTTTTTTTGGGGGAAATCTAGCTAATTAAAGGTCTAATTAACTATTCCGAATCCGTTTCATAAACGACTTTCTTCGGAGTTGCTGGTTGCGGAACTGGAGGGGCCGGTGCTGGACGAACAGGTGCCGGCGATGCGGGATAGGCAGGTGCTGGACGAACAGGTGCCGGTGCTGGACGTACAGGTGCCGGTGCTGGATGAACCGGGAGATAAAACCGAAAAGAATCTTGGGGATTGGGTGGTAGAACTAGCCCTCTTACGAGGTAATTGCTTCACTCTACGTGACATTTTTTAAAATCTAAAAAATTAATTAATTAATTTAATATTTTTTAAACAAACAATTAATTAATCATTTCATGGTAAATTAATGATTATTATTTCAATTTAAAATCATTCAATTTAATAATTATTAATTATGATTTCTATAATTTCATGCAAATTATATTAATTAACATTTCAATTTAGTAATTACTAATTAATTAACAAATTTTTAATTTCATGCAAATTAATCATTAACATTTCAATTTAATAATTACTAATTAATTAAAAAAATAATAATTTCATGCAAATTAATCATTATTATTTCAATTTAATAATTAATTAAATAATTAAATAATTTCAAATTAAAATGATCATATATTATTTCATGCAAATACTTCATTACTAACAAATTAATATTTAATAATTGTTAATCAATTAATAAAATACAAATTATTCTTATTTCAATTGATAATTAAAATGATAATTTAATAATTTATTTTAACAATAAATTAAATAATTTGAAAATAAATTGATTAAATAAAATTATATAATTTTTACTGCAAATGAGCTTTTACTTCAATCCAAAACTTACTTCAATCTCGATTTTAAAAAACCTATAACAAATCAAAAACACATTAATTATTTTATATCAATTTTAAATTATTTAAAAACATAAATTAATTAATTATTTTTTAAATAATTTAAAAACAGAAAATAATTAAAACAAATTTATTTCATGCAAATAATTAATTAAGATATAGATTCATGTAAATTGTTAATTAAATTGATATTTAATTACAATTATTTAAAAAATTTAAAAATAAGTTGATTAAATAAAAAATTTAATTATTTTCTGTTTGAAAATAATTATATAATAAAATAATTATTTCTTTAAATTCTTTCTAATATATAAATTAAAACAATATAAAAACAGTAATTAAATAATTCATTTTAATTACTAGATATTTTCCAGATTTAATGAATTTGCATGCTTAAAGTAACCTCCAAAATATCCAACGAATTCATTCTGCTTAATTTATAATTGTGTATTCAAATTTATAATATCACATGTTTTGATAAAATCCAAACCAAGTAAAGATAATCTAAAATCGAAGGAATCATAAAAAACATCTACAAACACGATACCTAAAGATTTACTTATTGCATTGAAATGTAGGTGAAAGTTTGGCATGACCCCTATAATAACTCATACTTTGAACTAAAACAATTCATACAATTATAGGTTGAATCCGGAAAATTATTTTTAAATTCTAAACAATTTTCTAAATTTCAAAATCTTGTGGAACAACAGCCTATCTTATAATATTGGATTGATATCAAACTAAAGATACTCTACAACAACCTATCTTATAAAATAAACTTAAGAAGACTCCACAAAATCCTCATAAAATGAAACAAATCACCAAAAAGCAAAAGCTTAATACATTCATAAATTAATTACCAAAAAAATTACAGCAAATACATTCATAAAATCTCCCCTAATTACAATAAACACAATTATAAAACCCTATAAAAAATACAACAACCACAAAGCATGCATGCAAAGGTTGAACGTAACAAATGAAAACACAAAAACAAATATTTTCAATAAATTTAATATAAGTTCAACGTAACAAATGATATTGGGTTTATCAAATAATATAACTTCAACGTATCATCAAATCCAATCCAACACCTTTTCATCACAACTCCAATCCAATATTGGGTTTTCAAACCACATTCATATTCAAACATATATAACCCTAAAATAAATAAAGCAACGACATTCAAACAATGATTTACAAACTCTAAGTTCATCATCAACCAAAACACGAAAACACAATCAACAAATATACAAACCATAATCATATATCAACCAAAACACAATCAACAGATACAAAAACACAAAAATAAAAATTGAAATCAACAAATTTAATATAAGTTCAACAAATGAGTTTATATATAATCATACATTCAAATAAATTAAACCCAATCATCAATAAATCTTATTAACACAATAATCATAAACAAAAACAAAAATAAAATAAAAAGGAAAAGGAAAACAAACCTTCGATCGCAGTGGAGGACTTCGGCTACCGGCGAGGACACGGTGACGACGCGGCGGCGTGACCGGCGACGAACAGCGGCGGGCAGACAAGCAGAAGTCGCCAGGCGTCGGCGGCAGCTAGCTTTGGGAGAACAGACGCGTTCTGTTCTGATTTGGGGTTTTTAAATAACCCCAAAACTTACATGGCGGATTTCCGCCATGTAAGTACACGTACTTAAGTGTCGTCAGCACTTAAGTGAAAGTCCGCCCAAATGAATTTGGGCGGGCTTTTTCCGCCCGAGTCCCCGAATACTTAACATGGCGGACGTCCACCATGTTAAGTCAATTTAATCGGGTAATCGGGCTGAATATTGGGGGGATTCGAAATTTTGGGCGGGATAGTTTAGATGACGGATTTTCGCCATCTAAAGACCGCCATCGGAAGTAATTTTGAACCGTCGTCAAGCCAAAACCTTTCCTCGGCGGATTCAAAGAATAGATGGCAGATGTCCGCCATCAAAACAACTGAATTATTGATGACGGATTTCCGTCATCTAAAGATCGCCATACAAGGTCCTTTTTCTTGTAGTGGATGAAACTGCACTCAGGTCGACCAGCGATCCCGTAGCCTCCAATCCTTCCTTCATGATCCATTTTATGAACTCGCATTGCATGAATAGGTGGCTTGCGCTTTCTTGTCCCGTGTCACACAATTCGCATCCTCCATTGATGTTCATTCCTCGTTTAATAAGTCTGTCTTTAGTAGGGAGAGTGCCCCACCTAATCCTCCATAAGTTCAACGCGATTTTACCGATTTTGATTGACCAAATTCCCTTCGCGAATTCATCTTTTGGGACCTCAGGCCGAAGGGTAACAACTACGTTTTTTGCAATGCAGGTCGTTCCCTTCCCCACCCATGTTTTGGTGTTGCTCGGTCCCAATTTCACACATTTAGCTATATGTTCCTTTTGTTGTATTGTTGCCTTCCACATTGTTGAATCCGTTTGGAGCTTCTGAATTTGATCTATTGCCCTTCCTTTGACATATTGTTTGGTCGTCCAAGCGCTCCACACTCCCTCACCCTCCCACATTCTACATGTTCTGCTGATTATGGCAGCAAGATGTGCGTTTTTATAGTCTCTTACGCCAATTTCACCTTGGTCCTTGTTCTTCATCATACTTGCCCATGATACCTCCTTTTGCACCCCCCAAATGAATTTGTATGTGATTGATTGTATTGCTTCTAGGGTTGCCTTTGGGATGATACTACTCTGAGCGAGGTACCCGAATTTGCCTTGGAACACCCAATCAACTAGTTGGATTCGTTCTGCGTAGGATAGTTTCTTGCCACTCTATCGTGTTAAAATGCTCCTAAGTTCTGCTAATAATCCATCACAGTCTTTGTATCTTATTAGTTTGCCCGTGAGAGGTGTTCCTAGGTACCAAATTTGCAACTCCTTCACTTAGTATCCTAGTATTGCTGCTAACTCATGTTTGTCCTCTACTCGCTTTGAGAAGATTGCATGACTCTTCTCCCTATTAATGCTTAGACCTGAAAAAGTAGTGAATTCTTCGAGTACCTCATTTAGGGCCCGAAATGTTTTGGTCGAGGCTCGGCAAAAGAAGATTATGTCATCCGCAAATGCTAGATGACTCTCCACCATTACACCTCCTGATGAGTAGAGTTCGATTTTTCTGTTCTTTATGGCGAGGTCTACTAGCTTGGACAAGTAATCGATGACAACGACGAACAGCAGAGGTGATAGTGGGTCACCCTGCCTTAGCCCTCTATTCATACCAATTATCTCTGTCGGTGATCCCTCCACTAGAGCAGCTACTGATGTTGTTCTTACACACGTCATAACTAGCATGCGGAATGTTTCATCGATGCCGAGAAACTCTAGTGTCACTTTTATTGCGTCCCATCTTAGTGTGTCGAAAGTTTTGACGAAGTCGATTGCAGTGCATGCACGTCTGGAGGTACTGAATGATTGAGTAAATTGAATGATTGAGTAAATTCCTGAGCGAGGCCAATGGCATCGGTGATTTTCAGGCCTTTAATGAAGGCTGTTTGCACTGGTTTTATGATCCCTGGCAGCACTTTCATTAATCTGTTGGTCAGTACTTTTGCAAAGATTTGGATGTAACCCCGAGACACGAGATTGGTCTATAGTCCTCCAATTTCTCCGGTGCTTCCTTCTTTGGTATTAGCGTTAAAATTACTAGATTTAGTGCTCGGAGCATCCGCTTGGTTCGGAAAAAATGTAATACTGCCACTATTATATCATTTCTGATTGAACTCCAGTGGAATGACAAGATTTCAGATGTGAGGCCATCCATTCTTGGCGCTTTCCCTGCCGGCATACTTGTTAATGCTGCCTGTATTTCTGTCTGACATGGGGTGCATCTTAGTATTGCATTTTCTATATTTAGATTCGGAATTGGTCTCTCTCTGCTCTCGACGTTGAACAGATCAGTGAAGTGTGTTATGACCCTTGCTTTCATATCAGACATTGAGTTTGTTTGCCTCCCCTCCCCGTTTATGGTTCCCATGATAGAGTTTCTGGCATGCTTCGCCTTTATGGCTTGTGCGAAGAAGCGGGTGTCTTTGTCGCCCATCGTTATCCATTCTATGTGCGCCTTCTGCCTAAGGTCTAATTGCTCACTGATTTGTAGATTTATTAGCCTTGTTTTTAGCTCATTGCAGGCCGCTTGTGTCACAGGGCAATACGGATTTGATTGAAGTTTGGTTGCCTCAGATTGCAATAAGCTCGCTACCTCCCTTGACGATAGAGCTTTTGATTTTCTGATTTTTACCCAATTCTTAGCCATCTTCCTTATTTCATTTATTTTCTGTTGTAGCGTGTAGATGGGAGAGCCTTCCACCCCCATTGCCCATGTCGCTCTGAATTTTTCATTAAAATCATTCTCTCTTAGCCAACTATTATAGAACTTGAAGGGAGTCGTGCCTTTTCAGTTTGTGTCAATTTGATGTGAAAGCCGGCGTGGTCGCTCGTAGTGCCGTGGATCAGCCTTGGCCAGGCTTGAGGCCATTTGGTAAGCCAATGTGCGTTTCCCAAATCCATGTCCAGCCTCGATCTGGTTTGTCCATTAGTCCATGTGAAGTCGCACTACAAGAAAAGAGGTCTACAACGACGATTTTAGCGACGATTTTGGATCGTCGTTAAATTTCATGAAGGATTTTGATGAAAACGCGCGATGTTAGCGACGATATGAAGATATCATCGCTAGATATCTTTTTTTCCCTTTAAATGGCGACGATATTTTGATAATCGTCGCTAGATGTAATAAGTAGCGACGATTTAAATGTTATCGTCGTTAATAATTGGGGACCAATTTATAAAATTTCAAAAGATTAATCCCTAAATATAAAATTCCCTATAAAATTTCAAAAGATCAAAAGTTTAATTACATATAAATCCTTAAAAATTTAAATATCCCTAAATCTCTCCCCCAATTCTTCTAAATCCCTAAACCTCTCCCCCCAATTTTCTAAATCCCTAAATCTCTCCCCCAAATTTCTAAACCCCTAAATCTCTCCCCCAAACCCAAAACCCACGAAAATCTCCCAAAATCTTTCCAAATCACCGGCGAGTTCATCTCCAAATCTCCGTTGGCGTCTTTTGTTCCGGTTTTCCACCGTAGCCATCGATCTACTGCCGGCGATCTACTGCCGACGACTTACATTTTTGATCTACTGCCGGCGATCAACCTTCATCTCCACGTTCTTCTAGCTACTGCCAGCGATCTTCCTCTCCAAATCTCTTGATCTCCACATCGACATTGGTACTATTTCTTCTATTTCTATTTCTTCTAATTGTTCACCTCATCCTCCGTCGACAATTCATCCTATGTTCACTTCTATTGTTCACTTCATCTTCCTCACTTCTTCTATTGTTCACTTCTATTTCTTCTATAGTTTTTCCGAATTATGTACATGGTATGTTGTAGTTCTTGCCAAAATCTAATTTAAATGTTGTAGTTCTTGCCAAAATCTAATTTAAATGTTGTAGTTCTTGCCAAAATATAATTTAAATGTTGTAGTTCTTGCCAAAAATTACTGGCATCTTTACATTACAGGCCAAGCTCCTTCTTTAATTTTGAATTATACCAAACAAATATCCTACAAATATACCAAACAAATATTCTTTAATTTTGAATTACAGGCCAAGCTTCTTTACATTACTGGCATCTTTACATCTTCATCAATATCCTACAAATATACCAAACAAAATTCATTCCACTGTTGTTTTTTGGTAGATTTTGAATTATGCATTTGCTGTCCAACATATTAATAAATGAGTAAAACTAAAATTTAAATTATTTCTGTTGGGATTTTTGTTTTAACTTTCCAATTTGGTGTTTTAACTTCCTAATTTGTTTTAACTTCCCAATTTGGTATGGTTTTTGTTTGCGATGGATCTTGTTTCTGTTTTATGTTAATTTTATTATCGTTTTATCTTTTATTATTATTAGTTCAAGTTATAATTTTATTATTTTGTTTCGTCTTCTTGTTTTCAGATTTTATCTCTACATTCCCAAATTTCCGCCGGACTGCATATCTTCATCTCCTCATCTATTGTCGGCGACTTTCATAGGTATTTTTCTTTCTTTTTTAAAAATCCAAATAAATATGATGTGAATGTAATAAATAAAATGCAACCCATGAATTCCGACCCCATGATAATCTTTTAAAAATGCAACCCATGTAATAAATTTCTTTTTTCTTTCTTTCTAAATTAAAAGAAAATCTTTTATGTATCCCATGAATCAGATAATAATCTCTTATTTCCATTGTTTACAAGTAGATGACTTTTAATTTCACTAAAAAAATAGAACCTTAGAAAAATTCTGTCGGCAGGCCGAGCTGAGCCTGCTGAATCCGAGCCGAGCTGAGCTTAGCCTACGGAGCCCGAGCTGAGCACGGGCCGAGCTTAACCTGCCGAGCCCGAGCTGAACCCGAGCTGAGCCTGCCAAGCCCTAGCTGAGCCCGAGCCGAGCTGAGCCTTTCTTATTATGATTTATTTTTTTTATTTTTCATGATATATTTTTTATGAAACTCATGCGGACATGCAACTCATTTTTGCATGTTTCAATTATTTTATAGAATGGCCGGCAATGATCGAAATTGGATGTACAACCAACTAGATGAGAAAAATCAAATTACCGATTCATTTCTCAATGGTGTCTAGCGGTTTCTAAACTTTGCATTCTCAGAGTCTCGTGAAGATGGAAAAATTAAATGCCCTTGTAGTAGTTGTTGTTGTTTAAATAAGGAAGTTAGAGATATAATGACAGTTCATCTTTACAAGTCCGGTTTTATGAGTGATTACACTAATTGGGACCGACATGGAGAACCAAGGAAAAGAATACGTGTAGATAAATGCATCACTATAAATAATGTTGAAATGGTCGATGATGAACGTATTAACACTAATCCATTTGTCGACATGGTCCACGATGCAAGTAGACCATTTGATTTACATGATGAAGAACCGAATGATGAAGCCCAAAAGTTTTACGATTTGCTAAATTTTGGTTATGCGAAAGTATATGAAGGTTGCGATGCATCTGTTTTGGAGATCTTGACAGAATTAATGTATCTTAAATCAACCTATGGACTATCTGTGGAAGGCTACGATACCTTGATGAAAACTATTCAGAAAATCATACCAAAACCTAACAAGCTTCCAGATACGTTTTATAAGGCTAAACAAAAATTGAAAAACCTTGGTTCGAAACATGAAAAAATAGATGCATGCACGAACAATTGTATATTGTATCGAGAAAAATATAAAAAGTTAACTGAATGCCCGACATGCCGTGAACCCAAGGTTTAAGACACGGACAAGCGGTGGTCGTGATATTTCCGTTAAAATTTTTCGTTATTTTCCTTTGATCCCTCGACTACAACGACTATACCATTGTTCAAGGATTGCGAAAGAAATGGTATGGCACAGTACACGACGTCAAGAGGTCCCTAATGAGTTACGACATCCGTCTGATGGCAAAGCTTGGAAGCATTTTGATAGTATTCATCCTAGATTTGCATCAGATGGTCGAAATGTGAGACTTGGTCTTTCTACAGATGGATTCAATTCTTTCGGTCATTCTTCATCACAATACTCTTTATGGTCAGTGATCGTCACACCGTACAACCTTCCTCTGTGGATATGTAACAAACAATAATTTATGTTCTTAACTATTTTGATTCCCTGTTCTAAAGGTTCAAAAAAAGAAATTGACGTTTATTTGGAACCATTGATTGATGAGCTTAAACTACTATGGATTGAAGGTATCGAGACGTACGATGCTTTTAGTAAGTCAAATTTTACAATGAGAGCATCACTTTTATGGACTATTTCTGATTTTCCAGCCTATGCAATGTTATCTGGTTGGAGTATACATGGGAAGTTATCATGTCCATATTGTATGGAAAAGACTAAATCATTTTATTTGACAAAAGTGGAAAACCTTATTTTTTTCGATTGTCACCGTCGATTTCTTTCCGAACATCATTCACTTCGACGACAAAGAAATAAATTTCTAAAGAGAGTTGAGAAAGACGCACCAATTGAACGTAATGATGGAAAAGAAATAGAATTATGTTTACCTTTAAAAGATAATGTGTTTTTTTGGAGGAAGTATTTTTTTCGAATTGCTGTATTGTAGTTCATTACTTTTTCGTCACAATGTTGATGCATGTAATGCATGTTGAGAAAAATGTTTTTGATAATATTTTCAATACAATAATGAATGTGAAGATGAAAAGCAAAGATAATCTCAAAAGCCGCAAAGACCTTATAGAATTAGATATTCGACATAACTTACACCCTCGAGAGATTGGAGATAAAATATTTGTTTCGAAAGCATCGTATGTATTGGAAAAACTTCAAATAAAAAAATTGTGTGAATGAGTTTCTCTACTTCGTTTTCCCGATGGTTATGTGTCAAACATCTCTAAATGTGTCAAAATCAATGAAAATACTATCACGAGAATGAAAAATCATGATTGTCACATATTCATGCAGAGATTATTGCCTATCGCTTTTGATAATTTTTTACCAAAAGAATTTACTAATGTATTTACCGAAATTAGTCGTTTCTTTAGCAACATATGTTCTCCAACACTTAAAAAAAATGAAATGAACAAACTTGGGAAATCAATTGTAGAGACAATATGTAGATTGGAAAAGATATTTCCACCTTCTTTTTTTGATTCAATGGAGCATTTGTTAATCCATCTTCCATATGAGGCTGAAGTTGGAGGACCAGTGCAATATAGGTGGATGTACCCTTATGAACGGTAATTCTCTTTTGCGAACAATCAATATTGCAAATTATATATTTATATGATATAAATATAATTTCTATTTACAGATTTATGTTTTTCCTGAAAAAGAAAGTCCGTAATAAAGCATGCGTTGAAGGGTCTATTGCAGAGACTTATATTGCTGAAGAACTAGGGACATTTTTCTCGATGTACTTCGATAGTACGTTCATATGAAAATTCAGTAGAAAATCAAGGAATTTTGATGGTGGGGAAATCGAATCTGGTGGTCGTTTATCAATATTTACTCAATCAGGTCGTGTTTTAGGAGGAAGTGTTTGCAGATATATATCTGATAGAGAATATATATAATGTTATAATGATTTATGTGCTTCTCAATTGCAATGAAATAATACCATTTTTAAGAGAATTCGAGGAAGAAATGATTCACGAAAATGTAAACATTTCCGATGAGGAATTGCAGAGAAAAACTGATTCTCTTTTTCATAAATGGTTCATAGATCGCATGAAGCATGGTCAATAAGATCAACGGTTGTGTATTCTTTTGAAAGGTCCTCATAGAGAAGTTACATGTTATAAAAAATATATTACCAATGGATTTAGATTTCATGTGCAAAGTGAAGACAAAAGCAAAACGTCGCAAAACTGTGGTGTCATGGTTCGTGGGACTTCTTCTTATGGAGATGGTGGAGATAATTATTATGGAGTTCTTCAGGAAATTATCGAACTTGAATTTCTGGGTGATGATACTCGATTTTCGATGTTTAACTGTATTTGGTATGATATTCACAAAGGAATCAAAATAGACAAGTTCAAAACAGTGTCAATTGACACACATTCTAAACAAAAAACATACGAGCCGTTCATTTTTTCTTGGCAATCTGAGCAAGTTTGTTATATACCGAATGTATCTGGAAAATCAACCGATTGGTATACGGTGCTTAGAACAAAAGCTCGAGATGTCATTGACGTTTCAGAAAAAGATTTAGATACATATCAAGATGATTTTAATGAATTTGATGTGAATGCAATCAACGATAACAGGATTGATGATGTATCTTTGAGTGTAAATCATGTTCTTGAAGAAACAAATGTTGACAACGATATTGAATTAGATAATGTAGATATCGAATCCGATAATGAATTTATAAGTGACGATGAAGGATTTTAGTATGATTGTAAGTTAGTTCAAAATATAAGTGTCGATTGTAAGTTAGTATTTTTTTGTTATAGTTAATAGAATTATGTTATGATTTTTTCCAGAAATGCCACGTGGACAAGGACGTAAGCGTGGTCAAATACGTCGACAACGACAATCTGTCGACAATGAGGTGGAATCAGCTCGTCGGTGTACTAAAAAATTTACAAAAGAAATTCCACAACCTTCAACACCATTTCCTAGAGTTGTTTTTCAATCTGGGTATGTAGTTCATTTCAAAATCAAATAATCAAATAACTTTCTTTTCCTTATATTAATTGAACTTAAAATTTAACTTACAGAACATTTTCAAATGATATACGAAAGCAAATTGGTTGCTTGGTTAAAGGATTTATTTCAGGAGCAGAAATCACATGGCTCAATGGAGTGATGAGGATAAAGATATAATTTGGGATAAATTTTTGGTATGTTATGTAATTGTATGTCTTCTATATATGTGCTCAATTTATTTGAATATTTGAGAAATAACTCAATAATTTTTTCTGTGTAGAAATTCTTTAAATTTGATGACCAAGACCGTGTTCGGAATGCATTCAATCAGTACCTGACTATTAATTATCCAAAATGGCTTAGCAAAGCAAGAGTGGATGCAAAGAGAAATGCTGGTGTCTCAGAACTTGACGAGACTTGCAAAGATTTCCCTCCAACATACATTACAAAAGAAAAATGGACAAGTTTTTGACACCAGAGTTCGTAGAAAAATCAAAAAAGAATTCAGCAAATCGAACTAAAAACGACGATTATTTGGTGTACAAGGGTGGATCGGCTTCTTTTGAAGCCAACTCTCATGCATTAGTAAGTTTATATTTTAAATTCATTTCAATTTAAATATTTTATGAATTATTTTGACTAGTTTTTTTCGTATAGAGTCTCAAATTAGGTCGAAAACCGTCATTTCAAGAGACATTCTTGTCAACTCATACGCCGTTAAATGATAGAGGAAAAACTATGATGGTGAGTGATCATTTATTAATATTTCATAATATATTTATTTTTTCTTAATTGTTTCCTATTTGATTTTTGTAAAGGCCGAATATAAAAATTTGAATGAAGAACTTCGAAGACAAGAAGACAGTGATTCTGATGACGATAGCGAAGACGAAAATTTATCGTCTCAAGGTTCAACTACATTTCATATGAAGCCTCTGTTTAAAATCAATCATATTGGACCTTGGCTAAAAGCATCAAAGGGAAAGAAAAATGGGCGCATTCTGGGATTTAGAGTTGGCAATGACTTTATGTTGTCATATAAGAGGAGAAAGAAAATGAACAATAAGGAAACAGAGAAGCACAACACTGAAAAATTTGAATTGGCAGTTTTCAAAGTCGTTGAATAACAAATGGAAGCGTTCGAAATAGAAAACGAAAAACGATTTAAAATGATGGAACAACAGTTAATTGACAATATACATGTGAGTTTAATAAATATTTTTAAATTAATTTTTAAATTTATTAATTTTTGAATATCTTCATTTATTTTCAGGCTAATGCTACAAGCAACGACCCGAATCGTCAATCATCGAATAATGTTCCTGTTTCTTCTCAGTTGAATCAACTTATTCCATTATCGAAAAATTATTGGGAAGAAGATACTACTTTGAATTCGACACCTCGACCAAAAGGTAAGACTTTAGATATTTTCAATATTGTTCAACAAAAAAAATTGTAAAACACTTACCTCTATTGTAATTGAAACACTTAACTCTATTGTAATTGTAATTGTAATTGTAATCTCTATTATAACATCAATGTGTGTGATTGTAAAACACTTAACTCTATTTCTTTTTTGCTTAATCTGATTTGTGATTCAATATGTGAAATTTGTGTGATTCAATGTATGTGATTGGTGTGATCGATTGAATGTATGTGATTGGTGTGAATTGAATTGTATTTGCAGGTATTGAATTGTATTTGCAGGTATTGAATTGTATTTAGGGTTAAATTGTATTGAATTGTATTTGCAGATGTTTACAGGTGTGATTGAATGGTAAAGCTCTAAATGAGCACCCATATAAATAAAACAATTTTTTTATTGTATTCTATTTTGGCGACGATTGAGCGACGATAAGTTGAAACAGAGAAAATTAAAATTTAACAAAAGCGACGATTTAGCGACGATAAGTTGAGACAGAGAATATTAAAATTTATTGAGAACGACGATTTAGCGACGATATAGCGATGATCTTTTTCAAATATTAGCGACGATTCAGCGATGATGCTATTTTTTGGCGCTGATAATTAGCGTCAATATCCAACATCGTCGCTAATTCTTTAGCGAGACGACCTACAGCGAAGCTTTAGCGTCGATCAATAATCGTCGCTGAAACCAATTTAGGGACGATTTTTGATCGTCGCTGAAACGCAGGAATCTTGTAGTGTCGCCGCCAATTGCGGATATCTCCGTGAAGCCTGCAATTGCATTTTCGAACTCGGAAGCCCCCGCTCTGTCGAATAAACTGCGACCTTCTCTTTCCGAGGGGTGACGTATTTCATTAAAGTCTCTTATGATTAACCAATCCTTCGCACTCGAAATTGGGCGGAGTGAGATAATGCCTTCCCATAGCTGTCGTCTTTTAATTGTTGTCCTTTCCCCATATACGATTGTTAAGTCGAATTCATATCCACCTGTGTTCATCATTCTAGTGTGTACATACTGGCTATCAGTAGTTATCATTGTTGCCTTCCATTGGTTTTGTTTCCATCCAACCCAAATCGAATCTCGTCTATCCTCAGTAGCGTTTCTTTCTATTGTCCACTCACTGCTCATTCTTTCCCGGGCTTCATTAAATTTGTCATTTATTGTTTTAGTTTCTAAAATTTCAAAGATTTCAATTGTGCGCTCATGACAAAGTTTTCTCAGTTCATTTTGCCTCTCTGTCGAGCAAATCCCCCTAGCGTTCCACGCAATTAGAGTCATTACGGGGGGTGATGCTCCTTGCGATAGGATCGAAGGTATTAAATATAGCAACAATCAATCACTTGCTAACATCACAGAGACTATTGGACTACGAGGGCAGAAGGATTCGTCCGCCGCCAACATATATATGACATTCATTCACGGGCAAGATTAATCAATTGCTGTGACGACTTCCAACAAAAGACAAATTACTTAAAAGAGGAGAGGCCACTAATCTCACTATAGACAAATGCTTACTATTAGGGACGGTCATAATCTTAAATGATAATTAACGATACATTTAGCGACGATAGGCTTTCGTTAAAAGTATGTTTTCTTGTAGTTTGAGTCAATAAAAATAATGTAACTACAAAACTAAAAAGTCATGAACTACATATGAATCGCATGCAATTAATTGTCTAAACATACACATCAAAATATTCGTAAGTAGATAGAAGCAAGGACCACCGTAACCACGTCCATAATTCCACAAACAAGTGGTGCAACATGAAAGATGAAATTTAAACAAACCGGTCCCTCCCTTACAGAGTTGATTGCACTTCTCTGTCTAGCTACTGGATAGATAGATGGTTCGTGAATAGATTGAGCATGGCCGCATGGACCACTGCAAAATATGGAGAAGAAGCCATCGAAGTAAAGGCGCTCAATAATCCGACGATGGTTGTAGCCGACTAGCCGCCAATCGCTATGCATACATGAGGCCCCGACAATTCTGGTTCGCTCAAATTGGATGCGATCGTTCAATCTGAAACGTTTAGAAAAATTTTTTTATCTTTATTCAATAAATATGAAATTGCTTTTAGAAAACAACAATACATGATACCTTTATAAACAAATCTGACAGTGTGGCATGGGTCACACATGTCGTGGTAGCCAGGTCAATACACCCAGTCTATATTAAAACTATGTACATGGGTGTGAATACGTGATCCGATCGACTGGTATCATTCGAACACCGATGGCCATGCCTATGCTGCCATGCATATGAGTTCATGAGCTGTGGCGTGGCTGTCTTTCGTCTTCACTTAAATTACCATCATTAATTCGACTGTGTTTTGTGAAGAAGAAAAAGAAACTGATTACTATGATACCATCCATGTGTTTAAAAAATGTGAAACTGATACCATGGTTTGATTGAAGGGGATGGATATGTGTGTAAATAAACGAAAAAGTCAAGTCAGCCCTCATCCGATTATGTTTGAACAGATACAGTGCAGTATTCCGGATCCGTCTAAAACTGTCCCATCATATTTGGTGTCCGACTGCAACACGTCCTTTCTTCTTCTTCTCACAAACCTACTGCAAAAGTCTTCTAAACATTCTCTCTTCTCTCTCTGTCCATCTATTCTTTCTCCACCGATCTAGCCATAACTGGTATGATCTTCTCCAAATTCGGATCCATGAAAGGAGCCAACTTCGACGACGACAAGAGTTTTTTCTCCAAGTTCCAGCCGGTGCAGCAACAGCAGCAGTTTCAGTATCAAATGAATAGTGCTATAGCACAGAAGCGGGAATGCAACTCCGATGATGTTGAAGTTGACAGTCGTAGCACTGCTGGTGATGATTCTTTGATAGTTCCACCGCTTGGATCCTCCACCGATGTCAAGAAGCAGAAGACCAAATCCGGGGGTGCTGGTGATGAGGTGGGGAGTATAGAAATGGTCCGGCGTCCTCGTGGACGTCCGTTGGGTTCGAAGAATAAACCTAAACCTCCTGGGCAAGCCAACAAGGATACCGCCTCTGTGGGTGGAAAGTCTGAGGAGGCGGCTACCATGCGTCCATACGTTCTCGAAATCAGTCCCGGCCATGACATAGTCGAAGCTCTGGCACGATTCTCCCGGCATCGGAAGTTGGGTATATCGGTTCTCTCCGGGACGGGTCCGGTCTCCAACGCCACCATCCGAGAACCGTCATCGACTGGTGGATCGACGATAACTTTCCGAGGACGATTCAATATCTTATCCATTTCGGCAACTTTTCTCCCACCGTCTTTTGCCGTATCCTCACACTCACAGTCGTTGTTGGTCTCCTCCGGTGGCATGTCGGTTTCGATCGCAGGGCCGCAGGGGCAGATTGTTGGCGGATCAGTCTCCGGCCCACTTGTGGCGGCAGGAACGGTTATGATAGTTGCGGCATCATTCTCAAACTCTTGTTTCCATCAATTACCCTTGGAAGACGAACAGTCCGTATCCGTCTCCGGTGACGGCACTGTTGGACGTAGTAGGACCGTAGACGTCGAAACCATCTCACATCACCATCACAACCACCACCACCAGCCATTTCAACAACAACAACAACAGCAACAGCACATCGGTATCTCCAGCGACATCGTCGGACCGACGTCGTTATCTGGACCAGGTATGCCTGCTGTTTACAGCGGCAACCTCGGTAACGATGTCATCTGGACACCCACCGGTGGTCGTGTTCCGCCATCGCTACCTCCTCGTTACTAAGATCGATGAAATCATAATTTTCCACAAATCAAAACCATACCATTTACGAAAAAGGAAATAAAAAATCTACCGTGTTCGTTCGATCGATCTCTATTACTCTATATATTACATCATATTATATTTCATTATTAATTCCATCTTTAGACTGTATTAAATATTTTTTCCCTCTTCATCTAATTTCTTGACTGTACCTATGTAAGATCTATCTATTCATTTATATATAATCATATCTATCTTCTTATGTTCCCTGTCTTGTTTCTCCGGCGGTGTATCTGTGGAGCCACCACAGTAGCTGTCGGTACCAACACCACGCGCTCACGAATCTGACCACTTTTGTTGCAGAGTAGCTGCAAAGTCCAGCATTCGAAGTTTTCAACCTGAAGCTTGTACTTTTATACAAGTTTATACTGTCGTGCAGTTTTTTTTGACATTCATGAGATAGAGTCATAGAATAGAAAATCGAAATCAAATATCTAATTTTTAATATCTCTACCTTTTCTTTTTAACAATTTGAGTTTGGGAAATAGCAAAGGGTTTAGTTAGGATTGATTATAGAGTAAGTTAAAACTAACCACCTAAGATGGCTTGGTGGGCAAAACTATCCACCAAGCCTAGGTGTTAGGTGATTAGGGTGTAAATATTTCTAATTTGCCCCTCATTAATAAATTGTGTGGGCTGTATCTATACCTGTTTACCCGTTACAATGACCCACTAATTAACATCTGAAAATATTACCTGAATACCCGAAGGGCACACCCGACTACTCGGTGTTGGGTGTTGAACGAGGATTTTAGAGATTCTAAGAACAAAAAATACGTGCATAGGAAATCAAGGCGGTGGAATTTAGGGATTCAACTTGGGTGTCGTGGAATCGTACTTCAAATGGTGGAAATGGCATTGGAATAAGCGGTGGCATGCCAATGGCCCGGCCAGGATCTCAGGGAACAAGCTGTAACAGATCGAACCTTGTTCTAAAGTTAGTTGCGGCTCGACTTAAGGAGGAACTGGAACTGGAAGCAAACTACTAAGAGATTATGTCTATTATTAATTAGTAGTAGTTATCAAGGTTAATTAGTAGTTAAATTGTAATTCCACATGTCAAACTACCAATGGCTAATAACTCTTTAAATAGCCAAGAGTATGAATAACAAATCATCAAAGTAAACAACCAATTCTAATTTCCCCCACCGGCTCCCTAGGGAGATTTTTTTCCAACCTCCGGCTCCACAAGGAGATTTTCTTCTTCTTTCCCTCCAAGCTCTAGTAAGTGTGTTACACAAGTTCTCCACGAGCACTCTACGCAGTTTCATCAGGAAGTAAATTATCTTCATCTGGAGTTGGAACACCCAATCCCGTAAATCATCCAGATACTGGGAATGGTCAGGCGAGCTCCAGTACCTGCTATCTCTGAAGAAATGAAGGAGAATATGGAGGAGGAAGAACGACGTATAGAATAGAAGTATGTAGGATGAGAGGACGATGGGTGAGTACATTTTATGCCGTTACTGACAATGACATATCAAAGAAAATTTTAAAAAAAATCAAGGGTAAAGTGATCATAAAAATTATAGGTGGGTAGTTTTAACTCCTAAGTAACCTTAGGTGGTTAGTTTTAACAATTTTCCTTGATTAAGACTCATCGTGTCCAACCGCAACTGATCACAATGTTGTTTTAATTAAGTGTTTAGTTATATATTCAATTACTCATATGTAATTAAAAAAAAAAAGATTTCGTTCGTATTATTCTAAGTTTTTGTCTAAGGATAGGAGACAAAAGGGGTCGAATGTAAGATCCACCTTGAAAAATAGGACATGACTCATGAGTGAACAAGGTAGGATCCATGTCCTGGTTAGACCCATTCTTTTAAAATACTTTCAATAATATAGTTTAATCTTACCGTCTATTTTTCGATCATCATTTATTTTATTTTTTATTAAATAAATCTACCGTCAAATGAAATGATGAGTTCTGGATTTTATGAAATAATTGAACGTAATTTTTATTAAATTTTCCCAAAAAAATATAATCGAAACATTTTACGGCCTAAATTTTACTTAACTGAATTTGCTATTAAAATTTAACCTGATTTTGGATTTTGGATTTTGGATTTTAGATTTTGGATTTTGGATTTTGGATTTTGGATTTTGGAGTCTTAAATTTTATCAGACCAACTAGTATCTATCAATTGATAGTTTGATACTCTAACTGGGTCCATATAAAAAGGTAGGCTAAACGTGTCATTTCACTAGTCTAGATGGCGGTGCGGATACCGCCGAAGGTCGTCTTCCCTAGGCTACTGGGAACTGCAACGAGGGTCATGGCTTCCACCGTGGGAGGAGACCGCAATAAACGACCGATGTCATACACGACTTTAAAAGATCGAATTAGTTACGACAAAGAAATTAAGAAGAGTAAATTCATCGCTGTTGCCTCTCACGTTTCTGACGAGGCGTCTGCACATTGCTTTCTCTCTCAGGTATTACAAACCCTAACATGCAATTTTGTCAATTAACCGTCTATTTTTTCAACGATTAGGTTTCGACGGACACGATTTTACCTTCTCGTTGATGTTTTTCTCCGATTGAATTGATCATCGATGTGTTTGTGTGTAGGTGAGAGATCCAAAGGCCACGCATAACTGCTGGGCTTATAAGGTGATCGATGGCGATTTTCGAATTTTTATTGTTTGATTTCGAATTTTACTTGTTTTATTGGAAGATAGATTTTATGAACTCCTGTTGATGTTCTTTAAGCTCGGGGATCAGTATCGGAGTAATGACGATGGTGAACCCTCAGGAACAGCTGGAAGACCAATTTATTCTGCCATTGCTTCATCTGGATTGGATATGCTCATGGTGGTTGTGATCAGGTGATAATAACATTTTACTTAGTAATTGATTGAGTTATTGATTAAATTAGGTATTCTATAAGATATTAATTTTATATTATATTTGGTTCATCTTAGAGAACTTTTGTTCCATTTTTGTTAATTTTAGTGAACTTTTGTTTCGCTTTCATCGTGGTTTTGGTGATTTCAGTTAACACTTCCAACGTTCTTTTTCTTAGTTGTTTTGTGTGAGTGTCTGTGGGAAGAAACCTTCTTATTTTATGTGATAAATTAGAATATGTTCTCCAGCTTTAGGCAAAGTGTTGGAATATATATTATGTTATTTAGCGCTAAGATTAGTTAGATTATGTGAGATATTCTGTTAGATATATTCTAAGAGATATCAGTTTCATACTTTCCTTGTATTATCCACTTCAGCTATGCTGTATAAGAGCTGATAATCTTTTATCTATGTATACTTGAAAGCAGATATGTGGGTAAGGATATCGAATAATATATCCCTTGTTACTTGTTAGTTTCATTTTGTAGGATTTATTTACACTTTAGGCTGCAACAATTGGTCATGAGTGATACCTACTCATTACTGCCAACTGAAATTGCAATAAAGTAAGTAATTGCTTTCTAATATAAATATATAATTAATCAGTGAACAATAAAGTAAATAATTACTTACGAATACTGGTCTTCAAGATTATCTGTAATCACCAACAATCTCGTACCTTAAATATTGAAAGTGCTTTGACCATAGTAGGAGATAGGATTGAAAGTCTTGAAACGACTTTTGGATCAAATAGGAGATATGTTTGACAACCAATTTGTTTTGCTCCACTTTTTCTCTAATGAAATGTAAGTTCACGGCCAAGTATTTGGTCTTGGGTAGATAAATCTCTGTAGTGGTCAGTTGAGTTGCTTTAAGAATGGATTAGTAATGAAGACACACACCCAATTCAGATAGCAGACACACACCTAATTCAGTTCTTGAGCTATTGTAGTAATTCCTCTATACTGACTCTATACTTGAACGAGCCATATTGAGTAATTATATCAGAGATGAATTATTTACTTTATTTCATACTAATTCTCTGTGAATATAATAATCTAGTATCATATTAGATCATTCAACTATAATTTTTTTTTTGATGAAGCATTCAACTATAATTAATAAACTGTAAATATTCATTTATTTTTGTATGGAATGTAGGGCAATTAAAATATAAAACATGTTATTATTGTGTATGGTATAAACTATAAACCTTTATTATTTCTATGAATTTAGAGGAAAACATAAAAATTAGATTATGGTATAAACTATGAACTTTAGCTTCTTAGATGCAACTCTTAGCCAACCAACCACGTACAAGCTTGGAAGGTGGGAAATACTGATGGGCAATAGATGTCTTTTTTTATTTCAATGCGAGTTTGGGAGGGGATTTTATTTAGGTTGTGCTTTGGCCAGTACTCTTCTCTTTGGGCTAGAATGCTGATTTCCAAAGAGGATGGAAATTGCAAAAATAACAATATAAGAATTAGATTTGTCTCTGTTGCAATTGAGATTTGAGAGCTTCACTTGAAGTAAATCTTAATGTGGTCTGTATTACTGTTATATCGGATTGATATTTCAAATTAAGTGTTCGTTTGAAATATCTGAGCCGAATGGAATAAGATATTCAAGTATGATGAATACTGGGCAGTAATATTGATGCAATTCAAGAAGTAGAATTGCATGGGAAAATGATAGACTTTGGAACATTTGGGTAAATTATTCTAAAGTGCTTTGAAGAAGATGTTCATGGATGGGCTTTGTAATTCTGTCTCGAAGGTTAAACATAAACCTTTTCTAACTTTTCGTTTCTTTAATGACGAACATAATGTCTCGAAGGTTAAACAAAAACTTTAACTTCTTTGTTATGGACGTGTTTAGTTTATCTTACATTGCACTCTCTCCATTTTAAAATAATAATGTCAACTAGCAAACTCAATTCTAGTCATTCGGTATTTTTTTTGTATTTCTTTAGATACTTTGGGGGCATAAAATTGGGAACAGGGGGATTGGTCAGAGCTTACGGAGGTATTGCATCAGAATGCCTTAGAGATGCCGAAACATGCTTAGTGAAATCAAAAGTATGGACTGCGAACTTGCTATGCTTGACTTAATACAAATTCTTACAAGTTTAACGAAAACATTTATTTTATCTTATTGCAGGTTGAAATTGGCATAGAAGTACCATTCAACCTATTGGGATCCTTGTATCATCAGGTACATAAAATTTCAGTCTTGGATCCTTACTTGTTCACGATGCTTCTGAATGTTAATAGTTTGTAATAATCAAATACTTATGACTGTTTTTTGCAACTTGTAATAGGTTCAGTCTTTGCAAGTGGAGGATATTAAACAAGATTACGATACTTGCAAAGATGGCTTTGTTATGATCACTTTCAAAGTAGATCACGACAAGGTCGACATCCTGGAGAATGCAGTGAAGTCCAACTGCAGCAGACAAATTGAGATTTTCAAATTAAATTAGCTCATGAAAAATATAGCAATATACATCATCTGCAACAAAAAGATCGACATGTAATTGTGATTCATTGCTCTCATGTATATAGTATTACTATAACATGTTTAGAGAAGCATAAATCCTTAATGTAAATGTTTCTTTCTTTCAAAGAAACAATTCTACCTGTAGACTTTACTAACAGGAAATTAGAATAACATAAGAGAATAAACATGTTTTATCCAAAGGCCAAAGGGCATTTGTTCACAAAATGATTATTGTAACAGCTAACAGGTAGTAGATGTTAACCAGAGTATAAATTAAGAGTTACTTATGATATAAATAAAACAAATTACAAGTTATAAATTACTAGTTTTTACAAACTCCAAGTCAACAAGAGTACAACCAGCGAGCATAATTAGCAGAGCATCGATTATGTAACATCATCTACTGCATCATTGTGACATCATCATCCTTCAGAAACGAAAGGTTGTCCAGATTTCCAAGAACTCGAGCAGTTCTATCGAAATCCATAGCAAAACTACTATTCATATCAAACCTTCCCTCATAATCTCCAGCAGCAGGAGTATTTTGATGGTGCACTTCCGAAACACTACCATCACCGCCAGCATCATTGTTTTCCGGTAACTGCGATTGCTTTCTTTCCGGACTTGGGTTAGCCTGCTTGTTAGATTTATTTACCGAATGTTTCTTTGGTTTCCTCCCTGGTTTCCGTCTAGTAAGAGTTTTCTTTCCATTCTTGACATTCCCTCCGTCTGAAAAGGACGGATGGGGGGTATCGGATGCCAGATTTGGTGGGATACGTATCGCCCCTTCTGGAATCACAACACCGTCAAAAACCGGAGCGCCGGGAAATCCTATCGGGAACAGTCCCCAGGAGCAGTAATATTTGTCAGTCCCCGGCACCACCGGAGGCTTCGTCGGTAACTCCGCAGCCTGAAATGGCTTCTGACAGTTCGAACACGCCAACAACTTTCCCTGATGCTCTCTCTCGTACTCAAACGCCCCGTAACATCTTAAACATATGGTCCAAAACGTGGACGACGGCGGATGTTCTGGCAGTGATTTAGGCTGACATGTCTGAAGTCTAAGTTGAATGGCATTTTTGATCTCTTGATCAAAAGGTCCCTTTTTCGTCGGATCGGATAAGAAATTCCACGCATCGATCACCAATTGAAACGCAATTGCAGCACTCGACGAGTTATTCTTCTGCGGATTCAGGAGAAGTGCGAGTCGACGATAGGCGCGTTTAACACAGGGTAGATCGAGATCATTGAGAGATGAAAAAGGATCAAGCTGAAGAATGGAGTACCAGTTCATATTATCGTTGATCCGATGCTGTGATGCAAGAAGAACGTCGGCGGCTGCTACGATCTGATCTATGCCGTCGAGTAAGGGATCAGCATCCATTACACGCTCCGCAAATTTCTTGCAACCGATAAAATCCCGAACTTCAAGCAATTTTCTCGCGATCTGAAACCATCGCTCCGCTTCCTCTGGCCTCGCTTCGTCCATGGTTTCCTATCCGAAATTGATTTTCTTTACCTCCCCCTTTTCTGTTTCTGCAAACGTGAAATCACGAATTAAGGAATCATTTTCTTGAGTAATAATAAATTATTAATTTAATTGATTTTAGACGGATAGAAATCATAGAATGATAGATAATTAGATACCTAGTTCATATTTGGATTTCCTTTTAAGTATTCGGATTTTTACTCGGATATTTCTTTTCCTATTTAAACCGATAAAATTGTACCAAAAAAGGGTCAATTTTACTTTTACCCATCTACAATTTCATTGTCCAAGTTACCCCTGTCATTAAATTTCAATTTCCTCACTTGCCATCCGTAAATGGATAGTCCGCTTACCGATTTGGGCGTAAATGGAAAAATCGAAAGATTTGACCGCAATCAGGCCGATAATATTATAAATTCTCTATTGATTGGTGTTCAAGGTAACACACAGAGATCGGATGGTTCATTTGAAATTTAATTACGATCACCAAAGATTGGAATTTGATTCAAATCGACATAGGGAACGCTTCAAAATTTGCAGTTTCATGAACTTGGGGAATTAAATTACATTCTAAGCGTCCAAGTTTGTGAAGAAACTAATAATGGTGAGAATAGTGAGATCAACAACGCTGGCATTTCGTTCTCGGTAAACAAGCTCTCCAGATTTATGGCAGAGCCGCGAGAGAAGCAATGACGAAGTTTTAAAAGAATCCTCCGTGATATAATGTCAAAGCCAGTAACCAATTTCAAGCTTCAAGCATATTGTGACGTCGTCGACTGGGGAGACAAGGATGAAACCCACTGTCGTCAGATCAAACACCGAGTTACGGCAGAATTGGATCGAATTGAGTCTGTTTCGACAGAACTTGGGATTCGAGTAGCTCTTGACGTTTACATATTTAATTACCTTAACGTGTTAATGATCACATTAAGTCATTAACTACTAAGATCAGAAATTAACTCTTGATGTTTATTGGAATATATATTATAGAAATTATATATATTTAACATTCATTAAAGTTGTAACAAATAACAAACCTCGCTCAAATCTTTGTGAGTTTGTTATCTTAATTTGTGTATAAATACAACCTTATATTAGAGGCACAATCAAGGATTGTTTGCCCAACATATTCATCTTCTCTATTTTCTCTTCTCATTGCGAGTTCTTCTCAAATGACCTCCTCACTCCTCATCGATGGTAGCAATCCATTCAACATGGTATCACACGCCGGTATTGATCTCGTGGCTCCGTCAACCACCACTCCGCTGCAATCATCAATACCGTTTTCAATCAATCATCCCTCAATGATGATTCCTGCAATTGCTGATCCAACTGGATCCAATCAAGCAAATCTGCTCTCTCAACAAGTATTGGCTGGATCCCCATCATTTGGATACATCCATAGCTTTCTCCACATCAAACTAACATCAACAAATTATTTAGTTTGGAGAATACAATTCAATCCACTCTTGAACTGTTTTGGCTTGAAATCTTTGATCGATAATTCGACCCCTCCACCTACGCCCTTTCTACAATGCCCAATTTACATGGCTTGGTGGCGTAGAGATTAACTTCTTGTGAGCTGGATTTTATCCTCTATCGGAAGAAGTACTCCCAACAGTATTGGGGCTGGAATCGGCGACCGACATCTGGGCGACCTTGGCCACTTCGTATGGATGGCCGTCGGAATCACGCATCCTTCAAATCCAGATGCAACTCCAGAACAATCGGCACGCGGCCGGCGAGGACGTCGCGATTTTCCTCCGGCGTGCCAAGCTGCTGGCCGACGAGTTAGCGGCGCTGCTGGAGCTCCTGTTCCCACTCGCATCTTCAATGCGACAGTGTATAACAATCTGGGAGCGGATTTCGAGAAGGCAGACACGGTGCTTGCGGTTCGGCAAACGGCGGTGGCGTTCGACAAGCTCCTGGAGATAATGACGAGCCACCAGATTCGCTTGAAGATGCGACAACCCATTCCGATGCTGAATCAAACGTCGGCCGGTGCTGGATCGTTTACGCCAACAACGTTCAACGGAGGTGGACGCGCCGGCAGAAACTACAACGGCGGCAGAAATGCAAATGGGAAAGGTCGGTCAAGGGGGAGGGCTCCTCAAGTCGAGAAGGGATCCGTGCCCTGTTTGTGGTGACATGGGCCACAGCCCATATCGTTGCCAATACAGAGTTAACCCATATCAAAATTCGAACCCGGCCCAAGAGAATAATAACCCACAAATAAATAATTTAAATTCTCCATACAATACAATATGGCCTCACCCATGCAATCAGCCCAATACCATTCAGTCCCGATCCAGCAACAAAGTCCCAATTATTTAATACCTATAGGCAGCTCATGACAAACAATACTCAGGTGGCAGATTCGTATTTTTCAACAAGTGATCTGAACCAACACGATATGGCAGTCTAGTACTCAGACACTGGAGCGACACACCACTTTACTCCAAATGTCCAATCGATCTCATCTCCAATGCCGTATCAGGGACCTGGGTCCGCACAGTTAGGTAATGGGACCCAACTTCAGATTCAATACTTGGGCGATGGTAATTTTGCAAGTGGATGCTCTTTTTTTCCGTTAAAATTCCGTTATTATCTGTTCAACAATTTTGCAGAGATAATAACTGTTATTTTGTGTTTGACTCTTTTCGTGTCTTTATGAAGGATCGAATTACTCACAAGGTACTCCTTCAAGGGCAGCATGATGGATCTCTCTACAAGATTGTTCCGACTCCACCACCAATTTTTCATTCGACTCAAGCCAATCTGGATGTCTGGCATCAACGGCTGAGTCACCCTCATGAGTCGGTCCTTCGTCATGTAGTATCTGTAAATCATTTGCCTTCTGTTATTTCCAAGTTCAATAAATGTAGGTCATGTGTGTTAGGCAAGGCAAGTCGCAACTACCGTGTCTCTACCTACTCAAAGTTAAGTGTCCATTAGAGCTCATTCACAGAGATATGTGGGGCCCTGCCTCGGTCTCTTTATATAATGGACATAAATATTTCGTGTTTTTTATTGATGATTTTTCTAGATTTATCTGGTTTTTTCCTATCAAAAATAAATCTGAAGTTGCAGGCATAAAATCAAATATTTTCAGTCAGACTTCGGCGGTGAATTCTAAGCTCTCACCACATACTTCACCTCTCATGAAATTCATCACCGAAGGTCGTGTCCACATACTCATGAACAAAGTGGCACGGTAGAAAGGAAAATCAGGCATATAGTGGACACTGGTCTAACACTCCTTGCTCATAGTAGTGTTCCCTTATCATATTGGAATTTTGCGTTTTTTACAACAGTATTCACATGGGACCCCACCACCACTTCAAAAATTATTTAATATCCAACCCAAACAAGTTTTTCTAAAAGTGTTCGGGTGTGAGGTCTTTCCACTTTTTAGACCCTATAATCAACATAAGTTTGCGTTTCGTTCTACATCGTGCATTTTTCTCGGGTATAGTCCATCTCATATGGGATATATTTGTCTCGATCCACAAACTCAAAAATTATACACTTCGCATCATTGTACTTTTTCGAAAATTCCTTCCCATTTGCAATATTACAGGTATCCCAAGGTGTGTCAACAGGTAATCAATCGGGTCCATGGGGGTTGCTTTCGGTTCATCCATCAGATTCGGCTGCTCCTATGACTGGAAGGTCAAATTCTCAGAATCTTCGGTCCAGTCCAAAACCATCAAGTAGTTTATCCCCGGTGGGACCCACATTGTCACCAGCAATGTACGGTACTGAAAGTTCGAATAATTCACCATCAATTAGTCAAGGTTCAAATGATCCTGTAAGTACAAGTCTCCCAACCCCAAATAATCGGCCCCAACGGAATGTTCCTCGAGTTGATTATCGGAGACTGGCAGGATTGGAAGCTACATCACTTACTCACTTGCAATTGATGATTTCTCAGAACCAACTACAGTCCGACAAGCGTCCAAGTCACCTGAATGGATCCAGACTATGGAAGTTGATCAGTTTGGTGCACTGATACGAAATCATACTTGGTCCTTGGTGGACCTTCCTTGACATGCGAACTTAGTCACTTGTAAATGGGTGTTCAAGGTCTGATGGCAGTCTTCAACAACAAAAAGCACGTCTGGTTGCACGAGGTTTTTCACAAGTCGGAGGAATTGATTTTGATAAAACATATAGTCCGGTAGTGATGTTTCCAACCATCAGAATCATGCCAGCACTCGCAATATCCAAGGGTTGGCAGCTTGATGTTGACAACGCATTTCTAAATGGGGACCTCAAAGAAACTGTGTTTATGACACAACCCCCAGGATTTATAAACAAACATCATCCAACCAAGGTATGCAAACTTCATAAGTCACTCTACGGACTCCGACAATCTCCTCGAGCGTGGTACGAATGCTTGAATAATTTTTTAAAATTGATTGATTTTATAAGTACCTCATCAGATGCTTCTCTATTCTTGCGAGTTACGACAAGTTCTCAGGTTTATATGCTGATTTATGTGGATGACATAGTGGTGACTGGGTCTTCGGCTTCAGACATTACACAGTTGATTGACACACTGTCTAAGGAATTCAGACTCAATTGGATATGGGAAGATTGCAGTTCTTCTTAGGAATGGAGCTAACTCCGGTAGGCATGCATTACTGGTAGTTACATTCTGTCTCAACATCAGTACACCTGTGATCTACTCCGCCGAACAAATATGCACAAGTCAAAATCTGCGTCTATACCTATGCCGTCTACTACTAAGTTGACTACGACCGACGGGGTACCCATGGAAGATAAGCCGTTATATCGCTCAACGGTAGGGATACTATTATACCTGGTAAATACTCGACCAGATATATCGCTTGCCGTGAATAAACTATGTCAATATCTCGATCCAAAATCCAACTACGGTTCATTGGGCAGCGGCAAAACGAGTGTTGAGATATTTACAAGGTACGAATTCATATGGAATATTGTTTGCACCATCAGCTTCAATCAGAATAGATGTATACACAGATGCAGATTGGGCAGGTTGCCTAGATGATCGACGTAGTACGGGAGGATTCACGATATTTATTGGAAATAATCTAACGTCTTGGTCAGCCAAGAAACAACCCACTATTGCACGTTCCTCTACAGTAGCCGAGTTCGCATTATGGCTGATGCAGCATCAGAAACAGTTTGGATTCAAAATTTATTAAGGGAAATTTGGATAGAACCAATCACATGAGCTCAAGTATGGGCAGATAATCTTAGAGCTAAATATCTAGCACATAATCATGTATTTTACTCTCGAATGAAACACATAGCAATCAATTTCGGATTCGTACGAAAATTAGTCAGAAATAAAGAAATACATGTCACTCATATCTCTACAAGAGATCACATAGCTGATGGCTTCACTAAGCCGTTACTTTTGTTACGATTCTTTAAAATAAGATCTAAGCTCGACGTGGTTTCTCAAACGTCAACTTGAAGGGGGATATTGGAATATACATTATAGGAATTATACATATTTAACATTCATTAAAGTTGTAACAAATAACAAACCCCACTCAAATCTTTGTGGGGTTTGTTATCTCAATTTAACGTTTGTTATCTCAATTTGTGTATAAATACAACCTTATACTAGAGTCACAATCAAATATTGTTTGCCCAACGCATTTATCTTATATATTTTCTCTCCTCATCGTGAGTTTTTCTCAAATGACCTCTTGGCTCCCGATGGATGGTAACAATCCATTCAACAATGTTTGCATATTTACTACTAGAAGAATCGAATGAGATGCGTTAGATTCTTGAGACACGTGTCGCACTGCGATGGATCTTAGTTCCGGTGAGATTCTTCGGTAACGAAAAAAAACAAAAAAATCTCACCGACCAGATTTTTTTGGTTTACATTTAAGTACTCGAAACCAAACATAAAAATCCGAAAAGATGACAAATAGTAGCATTGAAGGACAAGAGGCAGGGCCGGAGGGGCCCCCTTCCTCTTGCACCATCACCGGCCATCGTTCGTCAAATCGTCTATTACATTTTGGTAATAGCAATGCAAGATTATATTATCCGACATGACTGTCAGGTAATACAGGTCGCTACAAAACGAAGCCACGCACGTAATAAATGATTCCATTAACTCAATGTCGGACCCACTTATAAATTGCAATAATAAATTAATAATTACCAAAAAAACGAAATGTAAAGTAATAAAGTAATAATATTGTTTTCTATATTATAGTGGGGCGCTCCACCCAATCTACTCACCGTAATTGTGTAGTGTTAGGGTTAGTGGTAGCATCAATCGTCGGAACGACTGCCTATAAATAAGTCTCGCCTCTCTGTCTTTTCAATCAGACTTTGAAATCCAAATTCTACCGCACTCTTAACTTCCACCTCCCTTCTCTCTCTCCTCTCTCTCTGTCGAGGGATTAGGGTTTCATCTTATTCGATCGTGATCGCAATGGAGGAGAACACGGCGGCAGTGGTGAAGGAGGAGATGAGGAATCCAAGGTGCTTCATGGATATAAGTATCGGAGGTGAAATGGAGGGGAGGATAGTGGTGGAGCTCTTCAGCTCCGTTGTTCCGAAAACTGCTGAGAACTTTAGGGCTCTGTGTACTGGAGAGAAGGGGATTGGTCCTTGCACTAACTCTTCTCTTCATTTCAAGGTTTGTTGGTTTTATTTATAGGAACCTATCTATACTCAAGTGGTCCGAACTTTTCTGCTCCGTACTTTTTTTCTGTTTGCTCACTGTGGAGTGAAGTATTTTTTACCCTTTACTAAACCCCAGGAATTATGTTATTTCTTTTATTTTGTTGTCGCTAGTGCTTTAAATTTCTATTTGCTGGAGATTCTTTTTTTTGTTGCTTTCTCTTTTTTTTCCTCGCTGAACTTCTTTGGGAGATTCTCTTGGGCACGATAAGAGTTTTTTGTTGTTGGTTAACTAAAGTAGATTACTTTGATAATGTTTTACAAAACTCGAAAATATGTGATCCTCATGCACCGCGCTTCGTGTTTTCTTTTGTGGGCTGCTTTAAATTTACCTGGTATGTTAATATGTTATGCATAAATCTGAAATTATTTGCTTTTCTATTATTGCTGCTAGCCCGAGTCTTTTCTTTGTCGTGTCATACATTCCATTTTTGCCAAATGTGCCATACGAAAGCAGCTAGAAGAGATCAATGAAGCCTCTACAGTGGAGATCCCTCTTTGTGCTGTTCCATAGCTTTAATGATACTGCCAATGGCTTCTTTCTTTATTGCCATTGGGAATTCCATGTTATTTTTTAGTTGGAATCTCAATTGATTCTCACGTCCTTCACAATTCACATACATCATGATTAAATCTGCGCATACTAAACAAGGGGATGGGAGTTTGTTTTTGGGCACATAGCAGACGTTATTTGGATGCTTTTCTGCCACATGATTTTTTCAACTAGAAGATATGGATTCCATCAGAGTTTCCAAAGTTCCATTGTTTTTGAAAGACGGGTGGCTTATATTCCATCAGAGTTTACATTGGCTTGAGATTGTTTTTTGTTGGAACCAATTCTTCCATTCTTCTTCTTTGATTTACTGGTTTTTTATCCAAATACTCAAGTCGTGTTTTTATCACTCTATAGATGAGTAGTCTCTCACTTTCTTACCACTGCTGCCTCATTCAGAGCTCAAAAGTTTTCAATGCCCAATCCTCTTTCATTCTTAGGCCTCTTCATCAGTTCCTTTTCGCTCATTCCATATGAAGTGGTAAGTTGTTGATTGTATCGTTGCTAAGGTTTTTTGGGGAGTGGAGCTGATTTGATCATGTAATTTAGTTTCCCATTGATTACCCAATTCACCAGCTGTACCCTTCTGACATATGAGAGCCTTTGTTTTCCAATCATCCTATTATTTCTGAGTATTGCAAGTAGCTTATCACAGTGACTTTGCATCAGTCTGTCACTTACTATTGGCATCTCAAGATATTCGATCGAGAATTATTCAATTGTCTGATCTGGGAACACAAAATTGCTCTTAGTTGCTTGCTCACTTAATGTCTCCTGGTTGCTCACTTTTTTGTGTGTAAGATTTAGATCTTAAAGTTTTACTCTTCCATTCTCATTTTCTTACCGTCATTTTCCTTTTTTACGTAATATCACTAAACTCTAAAATCTAATCCTAATTCCTATCCATTAAATAATGGAATTTTGTTGAATGGATGTCTTTACTGTTAATACTTTTCTTCTTCTACAATATTTTTTTACACATAATCCAGTTTTTGTAGCTATTGCATGTATCCTCTGTTCTTTTCATGAGATAGAATCTTCTTCAATTGTTGCAAACCTTATTTTATTATTTCTTTTTGTTCTCTATGTTTCACCCTACCATGTAAAGTATCTTACTAATCATGTAAATTTTACAGGGCTTGCGTTTTCATCGTGTTATAAGGAGTTTTATGATACAAAGTGGAGATATTTCTGCAGGCGATGGTACTGGTGGAGAATCCATTTATGGGCTGAAGTTTGACGATGAAAATTTTGACATTAAACATGAAAGAAAGGGTATGCTATCCATGGCTAACACAGCCCCCAATACTAATGGATCACAATTTTTCATCACAACAGCGCGAGTGCCCCATTTAGATGGGAAACATGTTGTTTTCGGAAAGGTTGTCAAAGGTATGGGTGTGGTGCGTTCGATTGAACATACTCCAGTTGATGAGGCGGAGTGTCCCACTGTTGATGTTATTATTGCAAACTCTGGAGAAATTTTGGATGGAGATGATGATAAAGTAAACAACTTTTTCAAAGATGGTGACATGTATCCCGATTGGCCAAATGATCTTGATGATAAGTCTTCTGAACTTTCTTGGTGGATTGCTGCTGTTGAATCGGCCAAGACTTATGGAAATGAGTGTTATAAGGTTATTTTTTCTTTAAAAAAAATTAAAGTGAATATTCATTTATTTATAATTGTTTACATCTTCTTTACATCGTTACACACTGCTTTCAAATTACTTGTTGTTTTCTTAAACATTTTCAATTTTATTTCAACCATTTTTATTTTGTTTTGAATTTCCGATTTATTTATTGCTTTTTCCAGAAACAAGATTTGAAGATGGCTATTAGGAAGTATAGGAAAGCTCTTCGCTACTTGGACATATGTTGGGATATGACTCAAATTGATGAAGGTAAATCCATTTATCTTTTCTTTTATTAGAATCCGTACATTAAACTAATTTATTCTTCTATTGTCTTCACCATCTCTGCAGAGAAAAGTGGATTTTTAAGGATGACCAAGTCTCAAATACTCTCCAATAGTTCTGTATGCATCTTTAGAGTTTATATGCCCCTATCATGTTTAATATTTTATACATTGTGTACCTAATTAACATTAAATGCTAGGGTTAAATACATATCATGTTGATACGATCACAATGTAAAGTTATCGATTTATTCTTAATAAGCATTCACTAAAGATTTCAACTTCATTTACATATACTCGTTTTAGTCACTGCATAAAATTATCCAGTCTATAATTCATATTCTAATAATTGTAGGCATGTAAATTAAAAATGGGTGATTTGGAGGGTGCTTTAATTGATTCAGATTTTGCTATGCGTGAAAAAGAGACAAATCCCAAAGCATATTTTCGTCAAGGGCAGGTCATTTTTTTACAATTTTCTATTATGTTTTTTGTATTTTGTGTACGACATTCCTTAAATTTTTCTAACTCTCAATTATTAGGCACACATGGCACTTAATGATGTGGATTCTGCATTATTAAGCTTCACTAAGGCACTGGAATTGGAACCAAATGATGGTAAGAACTAAGGGCAATGGGGTATTCATGTATAACTTTAAATTAATTTTTTTTTAATCACACAGCTGGTATTAAGAGAGAGCTCGCCATAGCAAGAAAGAAGGTCTGTTTAATTTGTTGTATGGAGTTTAATTAATTTTATGATATAATAATCTGTTATGTTTTTATCTTTCTACTGCTACTTCAGATTGCCAATAGGCGTGACAAGGAGCGGCAATCATATGCTCGCATGTTTCAATAGGTAATTTAATTTAAATGGGAAAGCTTCTTGATCAATCAGTCACCTACTCACCTGATTGATTGATTTCCTTTAATTTCAGTTCGGAGCTATTGTTTGTAACGAAGAATTGTATTTCTTTTCATGGTTGACTACATTGATTTTATACTAGAGTGGTATAACAGGTATTAAATATCGCAGTCTTCACTTTGTTTTTTTATCCACATTTGTTTTTTTGAAATTATTTCGCCACTTTGACAGCTTATACTATCTATGAGACTGAGAGTGAGAATGATGATGAAAATATACAGACAGAAGTGGATTTAGTTTAATCTGCAGTGCATATAGTTTGCTTGCTTTTTGGAATAGAAGAGGATAGTTCTGCAGCTGGATTTTAGATGCACAAATACCATGTCTTTTTTACTTTTCAAAATGAATTCTGTTTTGTTGGCGATGTTGTTCAAATTTTGATTATTTTTCCGTGTTTATCCTGTTAATAAGCAACTGACTTTAATCATGTCTTTAACTATATATTTCTAAACTACTAATGCATTATACATTTACTTCTACATTTTCATGTCTTATGCAGATATTAATAAACGAATTGTGAGAACTGAGAAGATAGTTGGGAGAAATGAATAATATAAATTCTATTTGCTTATAGACTTTAATCACTTTACAGTTAAGGCTTAGGTTTAGAACATTGTATTTATTTTTCGGTTAAAAAAAAAAATTAGAACATTAAAATTTAACATCATAAAAACAATTCAATAAATGCATTATTAATTGGGCACCGCACAAATGCACAATAGAGTAGACTATTAAGTTATTGATTTATTGAGCGAAATCATATATAAAACAAAAATAATAATAAAGTCTATTAAAATCGGATCAGACCCGTCCTGCTATCTCTTCTCTAAATTTAAGAACTGGCCGGCCCACTGTCTCTACCCGTCTCGACCGATTGAACAAATTTTGTTCAATCGCAATCTCCACATTGAAATTACCAACACTAAAAGACTCATACTCCATCAGCATAAGGATCTTTCATGGCCATCAGTCTAATCAAAATGAGAAAGAATTGGCATGACTATAAACAGATATAATTTGCATCTCTCAGATCATAACAGTCTACTGCTGAATCCCTTACCACATGGATAACATCCCCGAGAGTCTAGAGAGCCCTGGACTTTTTTTTTAAAATACTAGAAAAGAAATAAGAAGAATTAGAGAATAATATCGAAATTTAAGATGATTTGAAAAAAGAAAACTCTTAATAGAACAGGGCATCAAAAATCACATTGGGTCATTGATTGCAACTATCTGCAATTACCCAAATTATAAATGAAAAAAAAAATGACACACACAGAGTCACAGACACAGCAGACTTGTGATTTTATATTATCCAACTCAAAGTACCAAAGTCATAAATACTAAATATAGAGATACATTTTAATTAAAAAAGAATAAAATAACATCAAAATTCGTTGATAAGCGAGAAAACTGCAGACTCTTCTCCCACTTTTGATGATTTGATTTGACACGACACAATCTTTCCTCTGGTTAATAGTGCATATAGATGAAAGCGATCAACTAACTGGTCACCTTACGTACTCTATAAATCTCTGCACTAACCTATTATTCTAGTCTAGTTCACCTGCTGTTGGCTACCGTAGATGGGATAAGGTCCATACGGACTCCCATACATGGCAGGACTGTAAGGCGATGCGTAACCATAACGATCATACATGTGTCCTCCGTAGTACTGGTTATTCCACTGTGTACCAACATCACCTCGCATCTGTAGGGACAACCACTAACACATTTCATTCCTGTTCAACTAAAACAACGTCAAGATTAAAAACATAATCTACCCAACCTGTCTTTTTGCAGTGTTGCGGCCCCATGTGAGACGAACTGTCTGATTACATATCATAGTTCCATTCAATTTCTGCAAGGCCTCTTCGGCATTATTTCTGTAAAAACATTTTTATATGTAAATATGTAATGGAAGAGTACAAACAAAGAATATCATCGGATCAAACCATACCTATTCACAAACTGAACAAAACCGCATTGCTTCCCAGGCGGGATTTTTACTGATGAGATCTCACCATACTGTGCAAATGCTTGTCTAAGATCTTCTTCTTTAGCTTCGGCAACAAGCCCTCCAACAAAAATCTATGAATATAATATAATGATTAATCCTGTACAAGTAAACAAAATTGGGAAGAAGACATACTGTAGTGTTGGTAGTATCTCCATTAGACCGAGTAAAAGTCTTTGGTGCAAATCCACCTACAAATAAAGCCAACTAAATCAATAAATTGTATAACAAAAATAAATATCAAAGAATTTAATGACACAACTGATGATTACGCTATGAAAAAATTGACCCCCAAACAGTAATTTATAAGGCAAATCGGTAAAAAAGATAATATTATAAAATACCAGATTTCCTAGGAGTTGCTGCACCAATTCTCATAGGCCTGGCAGAACAATAAACACCATTCATTTCATTCATTGCACGAGTTTTCTCACTTTCCTCTCCAAATCTCACAAATCCATAACCCTTTGGCCGACCAGTGTTAGCATCAATAACAACCTTTGCACCTTTGACAGATGGATATTTAGATGCAAATGTTTCTTGCAATATTGTATCAGTGACATCAGAAGCTAGATCACCAACAAATATGGAAAGATCCGAACCATTATCTGGACGACTCTCTCCCATACTGAACGATGCCCAATTTAACCTAAAAGGTATATCTACATTGGGCATTGGTATTCCATTAAAGTCCTGTAATACTTTCTCAGCAGCAGCATGGGAGCAGAATTCTACAAACCCATATCCTTCAGACTGAAAATTGTGCTTATTGCGAATAACCTTAATAGATCCAACCTATACGAAAATTGGAGAGTGATTTTAAATTAATATACGGTATATTAACTGGTTAAAAGAAAAAGAGAAGAAAAAGGATAGATACAATAACAGATAATAAAAGAGCAAACAATATTTCCATTCTCATTAATACAATGATCAGGTGCATAAATTGCTATTTACAAATGAAAATATTTTAATTTATAAAATAACAAACCCGAAAAACGACAAAAAAATTAATGATTTTATTTATGTATTTGAAGATTCAAGAAGTAATCGAAAATGATGACATGGCATTATGATTTGTTTTTAAAATATAGCATAGATTTCAACATGTTATTTTACGAATGAAAATATTTTAATTTATAAAATAAGAAACCCGAAAAACGACAAAAAAATTAATGATTTTATTTATGTATTTAAAGATTCAAGACGCAATCGAAAATGATGACATGGTATTATGACTTGTTTTTAAAATATAGCATAGATTTCAAATTGTTATTTTACGAATGAAAATATTTTAATTTATAAATTAACAAAACCAAGAAACAAAAAAAACTAATGATTTTATTTATGCATTAGAGGATGTGTTTGAAGATCCAAGAAGCATTTGGAAATAACGACATAGCATTATGACTTGTTTCTAAAACATAGCATAGATTACGACATCAATTTGGGAATTTGTACAGTTGAAAACGCAATAATTAATACAATAACAAATAATCAAAGAGCAAACAATATTTTCATTATCATTAATGCAATGGTCAGATGTATAAATTGTTATTTACAAATAAAAATATTTTAATCTATAAATTAACGAGAAACGAAAAACATAACTAATAATTTAATTTATGTATCAGAGGACGTGTTTGAAGATTCAAGAAGCATTATGACTTGTTTCCAAAATACAGAATAGATTAAGACATCAATTTGGAAATTTGAAAAGGCAATAATTATGTATTTGAAGTAAGAACAAGTATATTCCGATTACAAAAAAACAATATGAATTTGGCCAGAGCAATTGATAGATCAGAAGAAGAAAGTACATCTAGTACATTCATTAGGAACATTAAATGAGAAAGAGACCACGATACAGCTATAGAAATGTAACTTTGCAAGAAAATTTAAATACATTGCAATTAACGACTACTTATTTGTTAATGATAATGTTAGGGTTATAAATTTAATAGGTAACAGGTTACGATAAATCTGAAGAGAACAAATTAAAGAAAATGAAGACATGGCATAATAAGTAACAACTCGGAGAAACGAATGAAATTGCAAAAACAGTTTAATACGTTGAAAAAAAGAAGCAAGGAACTAGATCTTTTGGGAACAAGTCAAAGAAACATAAAAGAAAATTAATTAAGGCAACGGAAAAATTAACCTCGCCTGTGTGATGAAAACATCTATGCAAATAACTTTCATCCATCCAGTATTGCAGATCTCCAACCCACACCGTCTTGTTCTCTTCCGACGTTCCCGCCACTCGCCGTTTGCCTTGATCCTGTCCAGGCTGATGATGATGGAGGGGATGATACTGGTGCGCCGGAGGATACTGCACGTAGTGATGAGGATAGGGATGAGGTGAAGGAATCATATGATAAGGATAAATCATCTGCCTTGTGTGGTAAGGACTCTCCGCCATCCATTGGGGAGACTGGGGAAGCGAAGGCGGGGGATGCGGTTGCTGGGGATGTGGGTGGGGTTTCGTTTGATCTACGCCGCTGGCAGGCTGCATCTTGGCAAATCGGATCGACGCGGTGGTGGCGCAGATTAGGGTTAGGGTTTAAGTTGGAGAAGAGACAAACGAGAGAAATGAGAAAGAAGGGAGAGAAAGAAGAAAGAACGTCCTCGGTATCGGCGGGTTTTATGTTAGAACGAGGTAGGCGGCTGTGAAGAATGGGTGGAAGAGGTTTGCTTTTAACCGTGGGATGTATAAATAGAAGATTATTGACCGTCGATATTGGGGTTACGCGATGATGTCCTTGAATTCCTTCATTAGATATTTAGATCTGCTTGTGCCGTTGTGCGTGAATTAGGTGAATATATATATCTATACTGCTATAATTTAACAGATCTCGAATGATTTGTTGACTTTTTACAATCGACGCCTTCCTATTTTACTTATTTATATTCTTCGAAATTGATTTCGTAACAAAAGACTTTAAATTTTATTTGAAAAAAAAAGACTTAAATTTTACTTATTGATTTTAAATTTACAAATCTAGCATTGATTTCTTTTAAACCCATAACACTCCCATAAGCTTCCAATGATTCCGAGACATGCTCGATAACACGATAAGAACAACTGTTTTAGCACTTCTAGGGTTAAACAAAAGAGGAGAATGAGAATGATAGATTCTTAGGTAGGATTTACAAGTTATTGAATATTAACTAACTCTAATCTTAATCTTAAACGGTTAAACCCTAAAATCCTGATTCTTTACAAGTTACATTAATGGAAATATGCATTTATTGAGTATTAACTAAATATTTAGTCCGACAGTTTTGAAGGTATTTATACTATCTCACGGATTTGATAACAAAACAATTAGAGGCATGAGTCTTACACTAGGAAATCCTAACCAACCTTGTTGATATGAACTAAATCGATTCAATTACAAACACGGTACGACCTGCCGATCATCCGAGATCGATCCGGATCTTGGGTGTTTCTGAAATCGAGGCTTAACTCCAATTACTTGTTTGTTGCAAAGCAAAGCAATTACTCCAATTCTGAGGATGATTAGGGTTGATGATGGGACACTAGATTGTGTAATCATTTCTTTGATAAAAAACCAAGTAGCAAATGATTACAACCCTAAATAGAAGTAGAAATTCTAATTACTCAAGGTTTTTACTGCAATTATTTAAAAATAAATCGATTCATCGCTTACTGACTTAGCTATCTACCTCCAAGCCCATTTCATAATCCACACACCAGGCCGGTTTGCGAGTAACCCGTTTGGATTTAATCCGATCTTTGACCGGTCCAGATGCCATCAACGAACTCGGATCGTCCCTCTTCCCCAACTCTGAAATTATGTCTCCGTCGTCGGTCGGACTCCAGCAGTGCACCAACGTCTTCCGCGACTCTTGACTATCCAATGGTATGTGTATCACTTGTTTGGGTAATTTGGAAAGAAAGAAATGGCTGGTCAAAGAAAAACAAGTTCGCCACGAAGGAGGTCCTCCTTTCTCAGTGCGTATCAATGACATACATCACCTTCAACCCCATGAAGTTCAAGAAAATCCACCGGAGAGCGGCAAAAGCAGCAACAATGATAAGTTGACAGCAATCGGAGTTCGCCGAGAACCCGGTAGCAGCACAAACAACTTTATCTAATCAATACAAGTCCAGCTTAATCTTGTAAGAACTTATAACGTACAAAAAAAAACAAATGATTAACGGATACTAACATCACCCGATCGACCCGATTGAGTTTTTAAAGTAATTAAAATATTTAATTTCATCTCCAAAGTACAATCTGCTGGAAATGTCAAAACCAAAGGAAAAGACGGTGTTGGTAACCGGCGCCTCCGGCTATCTCGGGGTGCATCTCTGCCGGTCTCTTCTTAAGGAACACTACACTGTTCGAGCACTTGTGAGACGTACCAGTGATGTTGGATTCCTTCGATCTGCGACATCCTCGTCAAATTCTTCATCATCGTTCCTTCAGATCGCGTACGGTGATGTGACTGACCTCCATTCTTTGATCAACGCGTGCTCCGGTTGTGATGTCGTGTTTCATGCCGCGGCACTCGTAGAACCTTGGATCCCTGACCCGTCACTTTTCTCCAAGGTTTTTCAGATATTATAAAAACTTCTCCTTTTGATTTCATCTTTTGGGGGGTGGGGGCGAAAGGTCACCATTTAAGTATCCTAAATCCAATCTCTATAGAATATTGCTTATTTTTCATTTCTTCAGATCAACGTAGAGGGCTTGAAAAATGTACTGCAGGCGTGTAAAGAAACTGAAACTGTACAGAAGATAGTCTACACATCATCCTTTTTCGCCCTTGGATGCACTGATGGCTATGTAGCTGATGAGAATCAGGTATCTGTTTTCTTCTTTCCAAATTCTTGTTTATTGAATTTGATCAGTAGTTGGATTAGCGTGACACTTTAACATCGATGATTTACCCCTTTCCAGAATTCCAGATTCATAGTCTTTCAATTTTCTTTGTAGTTGGATACTTGGATTAGTGTGTTCAATCGATCATAATATAGAATTGCAGGTGCACGACGAGAAATTCTTCTGCACAGAGTATGAAAGATCAAAAGCTACCGCAGACAAGATTGCCAGAGAGTCTGCATTTGATGGGTTGCCATTGGTTCTTGTATATCCTGGTGTCATTTATGGATCAGGAAAGATAACATCTGGAAATCTTGTTGCACGTCTGGTAAAATATTTAATTTTTCATCTTGGATTAATTTCTCAGTCTAAAGATAAACAATACGAAACTGAAATCGAGTCTGGCCTATGCTTGCCTCTCAGTTGATCGAACGCTTTAATGGGCGATTACCTGGTTATGTAGGCAATGGAACTGATAGGGTATCGTTCAGTCATGTTGAAGATGTAGCATTGGGGCACATTGCCGCAATGCGTAAAGGAAGAGTAGGTGAAAGGTACCTGTTAACAGGAAATAATGCATCCATGACAATACTCTTTGATGCAGCCGCCATATTGACAAAAACAAAGAAACCATGGTTTCATATTCCAATTTGGCTGCTAAATATCTATGGATATATCTCTGTTATCATCGCTAGAATCACTGGAAAGCTCCCGCTTGTTAGTCATCCGGTATGTACTTAAACTGTCACTGCCATAATTTTGCTTTACCTTGTAATTAATTGCATATGTTTTACCTTGTGTTGTAGAAAAGACATTGTTAAGGTGATCATTTGAACAACTTCCACAATATTTAACACTTGTTCACAGTTATCTCAACTGCTGATCCATATAGTAGAGCTCATATGAGAGAAGAAGGATCTGATCATTATTGTTGCTAATTATACATGATAGATAGAAAATAGATCCCTATTGTGATCACAGTTATCATTAAGCTTCATAGAATTGAACTATAATTTTCAAAGCTAACAATGCTTCTATTGTATGCACAGACTGCAAGAGTACTGAGCCATCAATGGGCATATTCATGTGATAAGGCGAAGAAAGAACTGGACTATAACCCCAGAAGCTTGAATGAAGGTTTGTCGGAAACACTTTGTTGGTTGAAGAAAGACGGGTTGATTAAGTACTGAATCTAAGAAGCATACATGGGTTCCCCTCCCCTTCTTTACATTCTCTTCAAATCAAAACTACTTGTAGTTGTAGTAATGATACTTGAGATATATATGTAGGAAATGTAAATTTTAGGCTAATGGGTCGAGCCCGAGCTTGGATTCTAGACTAGCTCTATAGGTTATTTTAAGATATATATTGATGTTTGAGATTTAATTACAATGATTTAAGTATTTAGTGATTGCAGAGAGGGTATAGATATAACTATGAATCTTTAAAAAAAAAGGCAACGCTTGAGGTTGTTTCATAAATTAGGCAATAAACTGAAGAAAACACATTCAATATTCTTAGAAAAAAAACATGTACACAATTCATTCACGGTTTTATCTGAACCCACTCGTACCGACCTTCCAACGGAGCATCTTTAGCCACGTCGTAATTATACCTGTAGAAATACAAACTATGGTTAATTTTTTTGTTTTTGTTTCTGCATGATAAAAGGAACAAACTATGGTTAATTATATTACTACTTACTTACTGGCGAATTGCTTGGTCTCTTTAGATTCCATTTCAGCAAAGAATTCCTCAATCTCTTCCTCCGATGGCATTCTTCTCGTTGTTGTTATTGTCGTCATCGTCGTTCTTCTCACCACCGTTTGCCTCCCACCGTGATGAGATTCGTTTGGTCTTGCCATCGCTCCCATATCCAATTTCCTACTCTGGTTGGACACACACACATCGGCCACTCACACATTTAAATGCTCCAAATGTGTCACGTACGCTACGATTGGTCGGAACGGACGTATTATCATATTCCAACTGCTACATGTACGATTCGCGGCGGAAAGAGGTCTATGGGGACGGAGGATCACGTGGAAGTAATTATCCAATCAATATCCATGATGTCGGCATATCATTTCTTCTGCTTTTTGCAGAGTTGGGAGAATATATAGAGATTTGAGAAAAAGATTCCGTCAAGCCAGCTCTAATAACTAATTTTGATTCGATCCATGCATGGATATCACACACTTATTCTCTGTCTTTTCTTCACAAGAGTGCAAGACCAAGCACCGACAGTCCGGCTCCTCCACCACGGACGCTCCGACGTACATGCAGTGAAAACTGTAAAATTAGTTACCTCTTGGTCAATTGGAAGGAAAAATAACTGCCAATATATGACATGTATGCCCACTATTAGTTGGTGGGGACGTGGTTGGTAGCATGTTATACATGTATATTGCATGAAAAAAGATTCCACGTCCAGTCATAAATATATGGGACCCACAATAAATGTTTAATGAATTTTTATATATAATTATTAATCAGGAAGAAAAAGATGAGGTAATCTTTAAATTCACATTTGAATAAAATTATTTGTTTCTACTTTCTAAATAGAGAGGTTTTCAGTTTTCTTCTAGCTCTTCTTGATTATTCTTTAATATCCATGCTCTAGTATCAGTGTATCAGCATCACTATCTGGTATTTCAGTATCAGATTTTACATGTAAACTGTATATGTAAGCTATAGATTGGATGAGGGCTGACTGAAAGTTGGATCCATGCAGACGATCACCTGAAGGATTTTAACGGGGGATTAAAGAAAAGGAATTCAATTCAATTTAATTATACTGATGTTATCTGCTATCATGTTTCAAAAGAATAATTAAACCTTTCCAATGCTTTTCCCAGAATGAAGATACTCTACTGCATCGGCAATAGACCCAACACCTATGAACTTGCGTGGATCCAGAGCAACCTGTAACAAGATAATCATATATGTATCGATACACAGTACTTACAAACATTTACATATTTTCTGGTAATCCAAATCAAAGGTATTTTGCATCAAAAAATAAAAGGTGTTCATTAAGTGCCAATAAAACCAATCTTAAGATGATGGGCGATCTACTGCTCTCCTAGGGAAATCACTCTCCACATACTATTTTCCAACCCCCTCCTTAGACTACCATTCATTCTTTTATAAAACCACTAAAACCTCCCAAGGGCTGGACTCTTCTCTTCCAGCCCAACAACTGCTAGGCCCCATCCCATCCATCAATCCATGTATGGAGCCAATACAGCCCCCTGTGATCTGGACCTACATGACGGCCCAGATACAATATTTGAGGTATCATCATATGCATAAACACAAAAATAAATTAACTCAAAAAAAAACACACAAAAATAAATAGAAATTACTAAAGCATTTTACACTCCTATAATTTGAATTCTTCTTGAAACCTCTGGGAACTGCTTGCATTATTTTTTGAAAGCAACTTCTTGGAATTTGACAAAATATGGATCCATAAGAATGGTTTCTTGGATCATATGCCAACAAAAGGCGGTAGATTTTATGTTTAAATTAACTGTCATGGCATAATTTTGTAAAAATTATTAATGATTTTCTGCACACATTGCTATCATTGAATTTTCTGCAATGAGAAAAATGAAATGGATGATAAATTGGTAACTAAACACTGAGTAATTAAAAGGTGACCCTTACCATAACAGTAAGGTTGCACTTGCAACCAACCTCCTGAGACAGCGTATCTAGTTACTATATAACTAGACTACATAGCTAATGAGAGAGAGTCAATGAGCTTCTTGCTCATTTCTTTTTGCTTTTGTATTTTATTTCTATACTCTATTTTTGTAAACTGGGCACTGCCTTATTTTTTAATGAAATTTAATTGCTTCAAAAAAAAAAAATTTGCACTTGCACCATTGTGTTATGGAGGAGATCACATATTTGAATGATGGAAATAGTAGAAACTAGAAACTCTGAAAATCTTTATAGATGAATTAATCTCTTAAACTGTGCATACTGCATACAAGAACCTCCTCTGTATCCTTACATTAGTTGTCAGAACTGTTTTTAAAAGTGTGGTCTAGTATTTTTTTAAGGCTAGGGGACCTAACCGAGGCATGCCAAAAGCTAACACGTCATTCTCAAATTTGGGGTTTATTATGGAACATGATTAGAGCCTTGAGTTGGCACATATGGGCAGAAAGAAACAGAAGATGGTAACAACATTCACTCAGACCACCAGAAGCAGTACTCAAGGAGGTCATAAATGACATAAGTTTTTCCTTCAAGCCGGAGGGCTGCAAGAAGAGTTGTTGTCATCCATTGGGGCCTAGCACGATGCAAATATGGGAGACCAACCTCCGGAGGCAGATAACCTAGTACTCAACACTAGGCAGTATGGCCGTGTGGAAAGTGTCAAATGAGTCTTGTACTCTTTAGTCTTTACCATTTTTTATCTGTTTTTTATGCTTATTTCCCACTCTAATCAGGGCAATGTCCTTCATTACTATTAATGAAAATATTTAACTGCTTCTAAAACAACTATTTTTAAAAAAAATAGAACCCCGTACCTTAAGCTTTCCTTTTGAGACGAGATTGATGAGTTTGTCCAAATGTTGTTTCCAAAGGTGGCCATATTGATTCAATAAAAAACCAGCCTAAAGAAAGACATTTGATGTAAGAGAAAAAATATTACAAATTATTGAGAGTTTGAGACAGTTATGATTATTCAAGACAGTTGATATCAAATAAATTTTAATAGCTGGATATAAAATTATTCAATGGATTAGGGGAATTGGACAGATAAGAATCTTGCATTGTAGTTGTGACATTAATGCAGAAGCCCAATTGCCAAAAAATAAGTCCAAGGGTATTTCAAAATAAAGTATAATCTCAAATTGCAATTCAAAACCAAACAAACTAGTGAATCAATTATACCACAGTTTGACTTTTGTTAAGAAGTTTTTCACACAATCCAGTGTAATTCAATGGCATCCATCCATGCTCTCCTTGATACTGCAGAATATAATGTATTCAATAGAAAAATGTTATCTAAATTGAAAATGCCAGTTGCAAGGTGTCTGATTCAATGCTTTCCCAACTTAATAACAAAATGCTGCCTCTTTAATCAATAGTGGAGAATAGATGAAAAACATGATCGTATGATAAAAATAACCTAATAAAATATGATTATATGATGAAAAAAACATAAATGATCCATAAAATAAATCTAACAATATAAAAATAGTGGTCAATACTCAATAGAGAACTTTCTAAATAGATGGTGAGAAGAAAAAAATGATGGGACTAACTTAAGAAAAATCCAAATTCATCCTTAAAAACTGAAAAGGAAAAAAAATCAAAAAACAACCTGAGACATCATCCCGATTAAAATGAGGTGCCCATAAATTGCTAGTGCGTCTATGCATAACTTAAACATGTCTCCACCAACTGATTCATAGATAACATCAACACCTTTTGGATATTCTTTCTTTAGTACCTAAAAATATTTAATAAATCGTTATTAACATCAACATCTATGCATAATGCTTCCTGCCTCTTTTAAATGGTAAAATTGTATTTAACGAGAAAACCAGAAGAAGTATAAAAAACAGCAAATAATTTTAAATAAGAAATCGTAGTATCGTACTACAATAAAACAGAATCAACTGAATAATATCCTCTCTCTCTCTCTTCGTAACCAGATAAAACTTCCATTAGAATAAAAAGAATTAAACTTTGGTGAAGATACCCTAAGTGCATCCCCCAATCCTCATAATAATAGTTAAGTACTTTAGGTGCTCCTCTACTTAGGAGGAGCCAAGATTAGGGACTTATGAGGAACCAAGATTAGGGTTCTTTTTTCCATCCTGCAAAGGAAGCCATTTCCCTAGCAGAAAGCCTATTTTTATAGTTGATTTCATTAAATATATTTTTAACATCATTTTAAATAATAAAATAAAGTGATTCCCAGTAGAAACTCATTGAGCTCGAGTCTCATATTTCTTTCTCCTCAAATGTGCAAGGTGGAAACTTTCTACAAGTATTTCGAGTGAAGAGGGAGCTGACTAGAAAATGGTGTGTCCACAAAATTATCATGAAGATTGAGATCTAGTGTGTAGAAAAATTCTTTTCCAGATCTTCCTACACGAGAAGAAAATATATTAGTAGATTCATATAAGTAGCCATGGAGTCTAGTGGGGAGCTTACCCATCAAATTCTCTATGTACATATATCATGCTTAGTATTAGGCTATTAGCCACGGACCAGATCATTTCTGCAAACTCATCATTTGGGATAGTGAACTCGAATGAAATCCAAGCACTCTTCAAGCTTAACTTACCAAACTTAAAACTTCATTTCAATTCATCATCAATGGCTTGAGTAAAACAAGAATAAATAAGTGTTCAGCTATACAGAAATTGCAGTCACTTTTTCTATGAATACAAAAATTGCAGCCACACGGCAGAGTCAATATTGGGATTTCTATCCAACTCACTAAAAAAATCTACCATTCAAGTATCTCAATCTCATTTATTCTCCCTACATTAACTGATTAGAAGAAACCATTCTATGTAGCCTTTTGAGCATAAAGTAATTGCAAAACATCTAATGCAACGGCAAAAAAATTTAAGAACAAATATTCTAGAAAAAGATCTCAAACTATAGGCTACAGCTAAACTGGGAAGGAATCATCGTCATCATTTTTTTTATACTTTCTGGGATAAAAAATTTCTTTGCATCACTAAGAAATCTGTTTCTTTGATAAATAATGACAGTACAATCCAACCAGTGCTTTCTCCTCGTTTATTATGGAATGCCTTTCTCTCCAAATTTCTAATGCCAATTCCACAATTTCACCCCTCAGAATAAGGTCGATCGATATTCATTTTCTATGAATCACATTTGCTAATTTCTAGTATAATAGATGTACGTATTTTTAAATACAGGGGAAATCCCTTTCCCAACAAAGTTGACAAGTAGGAATTATAGAAAGATAAAACGTATAAGTTGTACACCATATCTCGGCTAATATATCATTGAATTTGACTAAATTCCAAGTGATTAGGTAGGTATTTAATCATTGATTTTCAATGAGAAAAAATATGTAACCTCATGCGATCCAAGAGCAAATAAAACCAATGGATCTACACCCTTTGATTATATATCATAATAAGTTAATCAAGACTCAGGAGCGTTATTTATGGCACACTGCATGATTCCAATAACTTCCTAATTAGTCTCCAAGTTTAAGTAGAAACATAGTTTTTAAAGCAAAGCGCCGCTTAAAGCGATAAAAGCGGAAAAGCGGTTTTCTAGGACCGCTTTTCAGATCGCTTTTTTAGCGGGTACTCGGGTCGGGTAAATGGGTTGGGTCAACCCATTACCCGAAATGGAAGAACTTAAATTCTTTCATTTCCCTTTCTACTCTTCTAACAAACCCTAACCCTCACTTTCACTCACACTTCTTACCCAAACCCTAGACCTCGCCGTCGCCGTTGTTGGAGTTCGCCCAACCGTCGCCGGAGTTCCATTTTTCCAGCCGTTTTCTCCCTGCATCCGCACGCCTATTACTGGTAAGGATTTCTTCAAAGTTTCCTTCACTTTCCCTACCTTCAGGTCGTCTGAAAGGGGAAAAAAGATAGCCGGATTCCGGCCATCCTCGAATTTTTTTTTTCTTTTTTTTTTTCCCACTGTTATGCCCGCTCTAGGAGCAACATGTGGCTTCATTTTCAAAAACTTTAAAATAGGTTTTCCGGATTCCGGTCATAACAAGCTGGAATCCGGCCAATTTTTTTTTTTTTTTGTACCAGGCCTAATGTCTACCGATGAAGAATACGTCGTCGTTAGCGACCTTAATGACACCAGCAGCGACGACGACGCTACGCAAGGTGCTTCGGACGAAGAAACACCAAACGAACCTATGCCTCCTCCGCCTCCACCACCTCTGGCAGTAGCGGATCCTCCGGCCGTGGATGACAATACTTTAGTATACCACCATTCCATTAATCCGGAATGGTTGACAGACAAAACAAGACGGCCAACTAGTGGAGATCCCGGATGGAAGTATGGGATCCTTGCCGACCCAACAAAAAATAAATATGCAACTAAATGCTTATTTTGTGGTCATGTTTACAACGGTGGAGTGGCGAGGCTGATGACACATTTGACAGGTGTGTCTAATGCAAAAAAGAACGTCCAAAGTGCCATACCATGTGCTTCGAGAGTTAGTCGAGCATATGAACTCGAAGAAGCCATCAATACCAGTTGTTGACGTGGCTCCGAAAGAAAGTAAGAAAAGAAAGATGTCTAGTGTGGAAACATAATAAAGTAAAGCATAAAATGATCAATAAATATAAAAAGATAGATACCTCCTTGACATTTTCTTTTCTATAATCAATAACACGGTCGGCTCCTAAAGATTTTAAAAGTGCAGCTTTTTTTTCACCTCCACAAGTAGCAATCACCTTATTTCCAGCTAATTTTGATAGCTGAATTTAAAGAGAAAGTGATGATATTAAAATATGTTGCCATAAAGATAAATTACAAAAAATTGCAAGGATGGAGGATCAGAGGGTATTGTCATCACAACACAATGTATGTGGTTAATGTTCATTATGAAATCATATCAATTTTCTTAAAGACTTTTAGATAAATAAATGTGAATATCATGTGGTCCTGTAGCTGTTTTTAAAGATGATGAGCAGAATATCATTAAATCGTGACAAGTATTAACTGATTGACCGAATTTATGGAAGAATTTACCTGCACAGCAAACTGCCCAGTCCCTCCAGCAGCTGCTGTGACAAGAACAACCTCTCCAGACCCCATCCTTCCAGACTACAAGACGATCATGATTTCATTAACAATTTAAAATACCTTATTAAACCCATTTTATGTTATAGAAAGAAAAAAAATCTGAAAATCAAGAAATAATCATAAACCCCAAGTGTTTAGGCACAACATCAGGTCTGAAGAAAAATAAAACAGACATGAGACCATACTCTCTCTAAAGAAATAGATGCCGTCAGTCCAGATGTAAGCATGGCAACCACCTCAGGTTCTGGTTTAGCTATAGGAATGATATTCTTTGATGGAACCTGAATAGGAAGTGAAAATATTAAACCATATATCGAAAAAACTAAATGAAATAACATCAGAACAATCATATATACTTAAAACACGCTATTTTTCATGGAATTTTACAGCTTAAAGAAAATCTTGGAAGGTTTATTTGAGTTATTTAATCCAAAAATCTACAACCTACCATTAAAAACTCAGAATAACTATTATATGACAAAAATGCAACAGAAGAACCAACTTTCAGATTATGTACAGAATCTCCTACAGAGGCTACCAGTCCAACGCCCTGCAACCAAAATAGGAGGTCAGAATGCGATCAATTATAAGAAAAAATGACCACTCTTGACGCAATGAACTACAATAAAAATTATAATCAAATCAACGCATAACACCATTATAAGAAACAAGGCAAATAAATTTTATAATAAAATAAGGGCAATGTGTTGAAATGATAAGAAACCTAATATAAGTAAATGAAACAATTTATAAACAAGAAAAGTAAATGAAATTAATAGAAGAACAATAATATTTGTAATTGATAACAATAACATATTTAATATTTTAAATTTTATATCACGTTTATAAGTTATAACCAGAAGAACAGAAAAGGATAAAGATGGAAACCTCAAAACCAATGTCAAATGGAAGTTTTGAAGCAATTTCTTTACGATTGCCACTAAAGTAGCGACCTGAACTAAAGTTCACCTGCAAAATTCCAACACGTATGATGGACGATAGATTTAAAAAAAAGAAATGAACTTTGATGAAATTAATGCCCTACAACGTACTAAATAAAACAGCTTACATCACTTGCATTCACTCCAATGTATAAATTTTTCACAAGAACATAATCAGGTTTTATTGGGAGACTTAGCGGTACTCGGATGATCTTTGTCGCACTTCGAAAATTGTGGCTAATAGTATGGACAACTCTGAAGTAAAAGAAAAATAATGTTAACACATTCATGACACTGTCCAAGAAGATTTTCAAGATAAAATAACACATTCTTCATTGTCATGAAAGTTACAATTCTCCTGGAAGAAATCATCCAGGGATTGTTGGGGATTTACAAAACCTTGCAAGTAGTGAAAAGAGGAACTAAGAAGAAATGCAGTTCATGTTACACACTTGCACCAGGTCCAGGTGGATCTTCAAAGACATTCATGCCATGCAAAGCTCCAACATCTAGGGAGAGAACAAGAGGCTACATGATGAATAACTTCTACAGAGTGAGATTTTCCAAGAGGATAGTTTTTAATTGTGCTATTATATGCACACCTTGGTCACCTGCCAAATATAAGCTAAGGGTATTTGCAAAAAAAAAATATAAGCTAAGGGTACCCAAGAGTGAGATGGCTAGTCTCATCCTATAAAAGTAAAACTTAATGGAGGGATTCAGCTAAAGTGTTTTAACTGGATGTAGCTGGTATATTGAAGAACTATTGGTTATTTGGAGATCTTCCTCCAAAACTATTGGTGGGTTTCTGATGCAGTCCATATAAATGGTTGCACGATTCCATGGCTCGAATTAACTCGAGGCTTGGACTCTCATGGTGGAATGTCCACTCTCATACCATGAGAGTATAAATATAACTGGACACAATGGTGGATGGCTGGTGAGAATTGAGATTGTATTCCTGTTTTAAGGTAATATTCTCTGTTCCATTTCTTATTTCTTTCTAAATTTCTTATTAATCACTAATCGATTATCCTTGGATTGGGATAATCTTTCCTTTAGCATACGATAATTCTAGTGGAGTCCAGAACCCTAATCGTGCACTGTTCCATTGGTTCTTTTTTATTTATTTCCAGACCTGTTGATCCTTGATCGATCACCAGTTTTGTCTCCAAGAACACATAGCAGCAGCCTTCATTAGTTTCTCATTTAGCATTCTTAAGTTTACTCTATATTAGGAATGGCTAAATTATTTACTACTTTTTACTAGTCTAAAAAAATCATAAAGTAATTCACAACCAAAGTCTCATATTTAAATATCAATTTGACATAAATAAAACATACACTTTCTCAAAACTATGTGGCAATTCAATTTTGGAATTTGGGTCATAGACATGACCCGTCCTAGGCTTCAATTGGTTCACCAAGTATTTCCTTTGCTCAATGGGTGTTGGCCAATATTCCATGCCTCTTCGGTTGGATATCCATAAACAACATCCAGCCTTGCTCTCATCATTGATAAGCTCAAATACACCTAAATATATTAACAAAATAATAATAAGAAGAAATATGATAGAAAAAAATCTTCTGATAACAGATTTTTTTTTGAAGTAATTAAATTTCATTAAAAAAGAAGGGCAATGCCCAAATTACAATGCAAAGAATAGTAATACAAATAGAAGTAAAAACCATAACACAATTCCCACAAATATTAAATACAGTGAACCTTGATTGGTAATGTTGTGGCATTTTGGTTATATATAATATATAAGTTTAGTGCTTTCTAATTAATGGATAAATAGAAAATTGAAGATACCAGCAATAACCATCTCCATCGGTAAAAACCCACCAACAAGGTCAACAAATTTACGATCCATCTTTGATCCCATCTCAGTTTGAACAAACTGTAGAATATTCCAGAGATTATTAAAATCAGTTGTCATTCATGAAAGTAAATAGTCTCTTAATGAATGGGATAACTGATTTTAAATAGATGAAAATAGAGATCTTACCAGTAATAATATGTAGATAAAATGGTTTGTTAATTGTTATTATAACATAACCTTAAACACTACACTAGTTAACATGCAACTAACTAGATATTTTACTAATAACAAATTACAACTAACAAATGAAAAGAATTAAGAAATGTTTTGCATGTGCACTACACGATGCAGCAGTTATAGAAATATCAAAGAAGTGTAGAAATTGAATGTTCTCATTGCTAACAGCCGGACTGAATAATTTATACATGCTCATCACTTGGCACGAAAGAGAAGTTTTTTTTAACTTGGTAAATGTATTTCCATCAAAAAATACAAGAAACAATTGACAATTGTGGAGGGTGAAATGGGATCGCCTAAACACGTTCAAGAAGTTGAGAAGTTGGAGAGTGCAAGTACCTGTTTGCTTGTTATGCAATTTGGAAGATGAAACTAGGAGTCATCTTTTCTTCAACTGTTCTTATTCCAGATCTCTCTTAATTCCGTTTTTTTTGAAGCTATTAAATTTCATTAAAAAATAAGGCTAATGCCCAGTTTACAAAAAAAAAAAAAATGAAAATCGCCTTCTGGAAAATAATGAATATTCCAGTTCCCACCCAATCCAATCCAGATATTAGATTGGGGGATCTGACGGAGGCTGCGCAAAAAATTACGCACCACTCTCCCCCTTGGGGGCTACTATAGAATGCTATTGGGTGCTTGTCGTGGCATATATGGACGGAAAGAAATAAAAGATATAGACAGTACGTTAGTAGGCCTCCTGAGGTAGTTTTAAGGAGGTCATTATAGTCAAGAGTCTGAACACTTTAACTACACTGCAAAGCTGGGAACTCAACATAAATATGTCATGCCCACTATGTGGAAATGAGGAAGAAACATAATTATAGTCAGTACGGACTGATGTTCTTGGCCAGCTGCAGATCGCAAATCTCTCCTAGTCTGATACCACTTGATGTAGGCCTTGAACAGTTTGTGAGAAATCAGAATCAACGGATTGAAGAAATCCGTCCAGAGTTGTGTCAAACTAAACCAGTGAGCAATAATAATCGATTAGGGTTCAAACTCCTTGAGAATCGGTTGAAGTTTGAATGATTATCCCAATCCAAGGATAATCGATTATGGTAAATTGGAAAGAATTGTAGAATCTATGGAAATAAATGAAGAAAGAAGGAAAGAAAGAAAGAAAGAAATAAAAGAAATAAAAGAAAGAAAGAAAGAAATAAAAGAAAGAATTAACGTTGAGAAATACCTTGATTAAAATAAAACTCAACTAACTCCTCCTTTGGGGTCCACTCATATTTATACTCTCATCGTTTAAGAGTGGAAAGTCTACCATGAGAGTCCAAGCCATTTTATTGGGCTTGGTCCAAGGCTCGATTAGAATCGAGCCTATTATTAATGCAAGCACTTATAAGGGCTGCATCATATAGACAGTACGTTAGTAGGCCTCCTGAGGTAGTTTTAAGGAGGTCATTATAGTCAAGAGTCTGAACACTTTAACTACACTGCAAAGCTGGGAACTCAACATAAATATGTCATGCCCACTATGTGGAAATGAGGAAGAAACATTACAACACCTATACTTTAACTGCCATTACACTAGATCCCTATTGCTAGAGTCCACTAGCTGTCTTAACAATGCTGTTTGGACACTTAGTGGGCAAAATCCCTCATCTCCCGCAATAGACATCAAGACAGGGGATATTATGGAAACAATACAAAAATTCACCCACAAGTTCAGTTGTTGGGGGGTACACTGGACTATGCTAGCATCCCTTTCTTGACACATATAGTGTGAAAGGAATAGGAGATTAAAACAACACGCCCTAAGGCCCCCAAAAATTGTCAACAGAGAAATTATAAAGGATGTGAGCATTGCATATGATCCTACATCCTATAAGAAGCACAATCTTTCACAGATTGAAATACAAGCTATACGTTCATGGGAGTCCAACCTCTTGAGGCTTCAGTCCTTGGCCAGTTAGTCAGGGTTATAGTGGTATAAAAGATAGACAATGTTTTTACATTTATTATACTTGCATTTCCCCATATTCTGTAATCTTGGGCTATGCCCAATCTCTTTTCAGTAATGAAAGTTTTAATTTCTAAAAAAAAGGAGATCATTAAAGACATCAGTCTCTCCTTTGATTTAGAATATTACAAGAAGAGTTGTTGTCACCCTTTGGAGACATCTATGATGAAAATATGGGAGATTAACCTCCTGAGGCAGCATATCTAGTTACTGTATAACTAGAGTACTAGACTATATAAATAATAGGAGAGAGTCAATGAGCTTCTTGCTCATTTTTTTTTACTTCTATTTCTATTTCTATACTCTATGTAAACTGGCCATTGGCCTTATTTTTTTAATGAAATTTAATTGCTTCAAAAAAAAAAAATGCATTAGATGAGAGTCATTCCTTAGATCGATAGATTTATTTTGCTTCCTTCTTCTGTTCCACTCATTCCAAATATTATAGTTGGAAGTTTTCACCAGAAATACATGAAGGCTTCAATGGGAATTATGGGTAGAGAATCTAGAGTCTCGCATATAAAAATATTCCAGCAGGGTTTTACCAGGGTCTGGATCGATGAATTTCCCCGATAATGAAATACATTGGACCTCATTCTGTGAGAACATGAGAAGAGATTGGCATCCCACCTGTTATTTCTAGCTAGAGACGATCCAAAAATACAAGATTCTAAAAATCCCCAATTGAGAAAATATTAATATTTTACTGGCACAATGGCACATAAGGTTTGAATTCTGCAGATGAAATATTCACAATCTATCTAATGAAGTGAAATGAAGAGATTGGAAGTCAAGGTACCTAATAGGCAATTATCCAATACTGAACCCAATAAGTTGGGTAGGAACTTCTGGATTAGTACCTAGCAGGCTAGCCATACTAACTTGTAAACAAGAATGTGCAAATTATCATGAATAGATAAATTAAATGTTGAAACTTGGAACCATAAGTACCTCAGGGCACAACACATTGATTCTAATTCCTTTTCGTTTATATGGAGCAAGAGATCGTGTGAACATCACCACACCACCTGCAAAATACGATATTTTGTGAAATATTGGATTTTACTTTAAATTATGAAGAAAAACTGATAATTGGATTTTACTTATCCGTATCCGCCCAGTAACCTGGACTATATAGCGCACTAAATAGAACCAGTAGTTGGCACTATGGTGCTTTTAGTACGCTATAGCGCACATTACTTAAACCATGTATGGAAGTGGAGAAGAAAAAGAAAATCACTGAACATGCACCCATAGAAGAATACCCACAAAGGTGGATAACTTAACCTCTATAATCCAATAAACAGTGAAAATGTGAGAAATGGCCTCATCGATGTTTAGAACATTCGCAGTACTCTAACAATATCACATATTATGTATGCAGATGATGTCATGCTTTTCTGTAGAGAAGATAATAAATCATTGACTTCTATTATGATTTATGAGGATATTGGATTATTTCGGAAGGTTCACAAGGTTTAAAGTTAACCATCTCAGTTGGATCTCTATCAATCAAAGTATCGAACAACTTGTCTCCATAATCGGCTCCGGATTTGGTAAAGGCAGCTTCCCAACATAATACCTTGGTCTCCCATTATCCCCATGCAACATTAGAGTTATCAATCATTAACTATAACTACCTTATTGAGAGTGCAACGAAAGCGGTTTCCTTATGGAAGACACGAGTCACACGACATCTATCCTTTGGGGGGCGAATTTATGGGTCTTTCAACATTTGGATAATGAACATGAATATACCACTTACAGTATTTGACAAACTCCAAGGCATCAGTAAGAAGGCAATTTGGCTACACAAAAGTGGTGCACAATGGCGACACATGGCATATCTGAAGGCTAAAGGTGAACTTGGGCTACGAGATTTCAGAGAGGTGTCACGTGCTTGTAAGATATGACAAACTTGGAGGTTTCTAACATCAGAGAAAAATGCATGGGTAAACTAGATGAGACTTTGGTACCTATGGAATACACATTTGCAATAACAAATGTAACCGACAATATGATTCAAAGATTTGAACTGAGTTAGTAAGAGACAAGGACAAAATCATGGAATATTGGTTCATCTTCGTCGTTTTGTGCAGCATGGAATAATGTTAGAAGGCAGCAAGAGGAGGACAACCTGACGGAGTAAATCTAGGAGACCAACATACCTAAATTCTAGACTCTATGGAGGATGTGCTGGGTTACTACACGACGATTCAGACAAAAGAAAGATGGAACTTGAACATAAGAAATGAGTGCCTTCTATGCAAGGGAGATAAAGAAACTTATGACCACCTTTACTTTGGTTGCTGGACTTACTGCTATTCAAGGAGGGTCTGGACTAAGTGTAATGAGAAAAATTGGACTAATGAAGAGGGGATATGCAAACTTCTATAAAGTAGTTGATCTTCAATCTTCATGGCAAGCTAACGAGGAAGAGTTCGTGTTGGGGATTATATTAGGCTATTAGCTCGTGCTAGCAGCAGGTACATGGCACCTATGGTGGGAGCAAAATCTGTGATGGAAACAAGGAGTCGAAACCCAACAAAAGTACAAAACGAAACGTCCAGAAAGATCTTAAAAACGGTTGGCATAATATTCAAGAGGGAGAAATACAAGGTGAAGGTAAATACTAAATATGATAGGAAATCTTCTTGGAAATATGGGAAAGAGGTATAATGTGAGGATGTGGTTCTAAGTTTGGTTTCAAAATGTACTGGAAACAAAACTAATATATGTTCAATAACATGAGTGTTACTATCCCAAAGGGTGTGGTGGATAAACTCATTGTCTTACCAATTACTTTTGAGAAATAAAATTACCTATTCTAAAAAAAAACTGAATTAACTAAAGACAAACTAAATATGAAGATAAATAGACTATTCTATGATCGGAGACTTGGGTATTGACTATTGACCAGTATCATTAAAAATCCCGTGAATAAACCACAAGCATAACACAGGGATATATTCATAATATTTTTAAATAAAGAAAATAAAGATCTATCCATGGAAACCAAATAAAACTAGGGATTTTTACTTATGCTGGATGGTTCACGATTACATAGTCAACATGCCTTTATGCCAATGAGAGAGAGAAATGCTTAGTTCACAACTTCACATTAACCTATGTTACTGATAAACATAATTGGTTGAGATATGGTCAGTAGGTATGACTTTATGAGACCTTCGAATGAAAAAGATGCCAATATTCAGTCAAATATAAGAAGTTCTCTGATAGGTTTTTTAATACTTTCATATATAAAGATAGAAAAAATGACTTTTAATATTTCGATTATGAAAGAAAGATAAATACGATACGATAAGTCATTACATAACAACCAAAAATATAACTACGGCTGCATGATTAGCATTGATGAATTATTATTGGATCACATATAAAGATCGATAAAAACAATAGCAGACCTTTGGAAGCAGAATATATGGCATCAGAATAAAATGGATAAAGACCAGCTGCAGATGCAAAATTTATAATAACTCCAGGTTTCTTACTGGCATTCATTGCCTGAATCTGATCACGTAGAAGAAAAATATTCTCAAATGAAAGCTAGTCAACATAGTAAAAATGTGCACAAAAAACATAAAATGAAGTAAGAAGAGCATTTGGATCAACTGGTAAGGATGAAGATGAAAAAATAATATACATTTTAATAATATTTTAATTCAAACATCAACTTTTATTGAATGTGTAGGGGAAAATATTTTAACTGAATTAATTAGCTAAATTACAAGGCAAACTATATTTATACTAAGATAAAGTGGGCTGCAATAGAAGCATGTGAGTTAGTTAATTAAAACCAAAGTTATCTAGCAGAGCTCTTAGATCTCATAATTTGATGTCCTAGATACTTTAATAGTTGACTCTTAAAGTTCTACATATGATCACAATTTTCATTATATGTTATCAATATGCGACTATACGTAATATTGTATAATTTTGATTTTTTTTCAAGTCAGGTTCTGGTTTGAGATTTTTTATAGATCTACAAGCATTAAGCATTACTATGTCGGCTCTAAATAAACATAAATTTCAATAAAAAGATTTAATAAATAAGAGCATTACCATTACCCATCAGGCTTCAGGATTTTCTGATTATTTAGTGCATACCATTTGAAATCAAATTAATTCCGTGGTATTTAGTAATTTTGTAAAAGTTGTTATTTATTTTGTGACAGATGTTTTTGTAAATTGTAACAAATCTCATGCTCAGGAATTTGTCTACTTTTGGTATTTTGAATCCCTGTTTGCGGGTCATTGAATGTTTTGATTAAAAGTTGGTTGTAAATACACAAAATGGATCACAGTCTAATGGATTGGGATTTTCAATTAATATATTTTTTTAAAGCAAAAAAAAAAATATTAATTTCAATTAATATCATAACAATAGGATAAACATGAAAAGCCTATTCTACCCTTTCACTGATAAAATAAATTATAAATATTTTGAGTGATGTGTACCGCAAGAGCTGTGCAGTTAATAACTGCATTCAAGTTTATATCCAGGACATGTTTCCATGATTTAATGCCAGCAGTTGCAATGGCATGAAATGGTAAATGACTGGAAGTTCCGGCACAGTTAATGCATATATCTAATCCTTTGTACATCACCACGTGTTTCTCAAAAGCAGAAGCAATTTCAACTACCATTACATTTAAGGTATTTCAGAATATGAAAAGATCACCAAAACTTTCAAAATAAGTTTCTTTTTATAATATTAAAGTTTAATTCGTTAAAAAATAAAAAGGGGGCATGGTCCAATAACAAATAAAATGGAAATGAGACAATGAGTGTGAGCTCGTAGTCACTAAATCTACATAGCCATCCTTATGTTACCAAATGACTATAGGGTGTTGCTTCAGATGAGTAGTCTCCCATGGTTTCTACTTTCTGCGCATTAATTTCGACCAGTGATTGGTTGTTAACAATTTAACATGCTATGGATCATCATATAACATCAAAATCTCAGTTATAATATTTTTTCTTTTATTCTGACAACATATCGAACCTAAAAATCCTATCACTACTGGGAAGATGAAGATATGTTTTAACTCCATCTTTTTTATTTGAATGCCTTCAGGATAAGATTATATAAATTATAAAGAATGAAAAATGAAAAATTGAAGTAACACCAATAGCACAATCATGGAAAACCCAACAATGACATCAGGCTGATTTACAGAAGGCAGATGAGAGAAGGAGATGCATATTATAATAATATAATTTATAAAACGCAAGTCAACCTAACATATTAATATTTATATAAATTATTAGTTTTGAATTTAATAGATTTTTAAATCAATATACAAACTTCTACTTATTTTTATATTTAATTGTCGTCATCTTTGTTTAATCTAACTAAAAGTGATTGGTATACCATTCCTAAAGATTAGGGGAGAAGAAATTTCCTAAATACCATCCAAATATGAAGTTTGTTTTTCCATATATCCATGCCTTAAAAAGGAAATAAAATATAAACAAAACAAAAGCAGGTGGATAAACATACCTTCATTAGTTACATCACACTTGATAAACATAGCAGGTGGATGCTTTTGATCTGGATAGAACTTCTGGATATTCTTTTCAAGCAGATTCAGAAGTTGATTTCTCCTTTGTTCACTAAAGTCAACAATAGTTACAAAAAGTCCCTTTTCAGACAGAGCCAGTGCAACTGCTTTGCCTGCAAAATAGCCTCATTGAATTCAAAATCTAAAAATCATAATCTAACTAAACATCGATGTACTCTTCGGATAATCATGAGAAAAATATCTATCAAATTTTGATTTATCAGTTATCCATTGCAATCAAAATTCAAATAGTTAAATGTTTAAAAAAACTATAAATCATCACCCATTATTTGATTTAGGGGGAGGGGGGATATTAGATTGACACTACAAAACATTTGACTGACCCTTTAGTCAGGATTCTATTAAGGAAATCACTTATTTCTTCTACAAGATCAATGAGCGAATTTAAAAATCGGCAATAAGAAATAGGTAGAATCATCGTTTTTGGAAGAGATAAAAGAAAAAGGAATCGACACTCTAATAAGGTCATATGAAAAGGGAAATGCTTAATCCTTATTGGTGCCATCGTACCGATTCCAGAAGCGCCGCCAGTGACGAGAGCCGACAGTCCTGGCTTGAGATCCATAATTGGTAATTCTCCTCGATCTTCAGTTCTTCACAGAGTTACAGTGCGCCGAGTGCGGATGTCTCTCCCACCCTTTTGTCTTGAGTCTCAACTCAACGACTCAATCATACACTACTGTCTTGAGTCAGTTGCAAGGGAGGACAATTGCCCTTCTAAAAGTTGGGAATCTTATAAGGATGTGTGTGTAATTTTAAATTATATAAGGGGTTAAATATAATTTTTGAAAGGTTAACTTATAAATTTCACATTATATAATATTTTTTTTATATTCCAAAATCCCCTAAAAGTGAAATCCTTAATTCTGAAATATTAAAAATCCCTAATTCCCTAATTCTGAAATATTAAAAATCCTTTTCTTCCATCTCGCCTCACATTAGACAGTCCCCCTACTTTTTCCAAATTAGCCTCTTACGTTCATGATTGAAGAAGACCGAAGCAATTAAACATCCATAGATAACTTGTTATAGTGAAAAAAAAGAAACATAGAAAAAATGACAAGTTTAGATCATTTTTTGTAATAGTTCTCACTATTACAAAATTGATCATTTTTTTCTATATGATCGATATACAAATTTAGAAACCTAATAATCGATTTAATGACACTAACACATAGTTACTACTGTGGATCTATTGTTTTGATTCACATTCTTCTTTTGAGACTTTCGATATACAGAAGTGCTTCGTTTTGCTTTTTTTCTATCATGTTGATTTTTCACTATTACAACTCATGATTTTCAACAAATAATCACAGAATTACATTCATGATGTTCAGTCTATTGAAGATTTTGATAATGTCGTGGGTATTGGTAGTCTAACACAGAAATTGATAGAGTGTGAGATCGATATTGTTTATCCTTTGGTTTATTTGCTGATTAAATTAACGTTGATATTGTCAGTTGCAACTGCATCAGTTGAACGATCAAATATGGGTATATGGTTGTAGTTATCCATTTTTTTATTTGCTTTTGTGAAACAACTTTGAACTTGTTAAAATGGTGATGGGTATGAACCGCTAAGAATGTATGAGAGTGTCAGGTTTGCCGAAATGTCAAAGAAACAAAAGAGGAGAAAATCTTAGGGTTAGTCGTATTAACTAACCTAAACCGGCAGTTGGCACAGTGAAAGTCAATTAACATAATATATTTTTTTATTGAAATCATATTTTTTCCATTCCAAAGGCAATCTTCATTTAACCCGGATATGGTGATAGGTTTGTTAAATTTTATTGTTTGTCTTCTTATATAAATTATTCATAAATTGTCATGGAAAACAAGGTCGGAAAATAAAAATCTGTAGAAGATGGGAATGATTCTCAATCTTCGAATATTTCAAAAACATCTGATACTTTGAATCCAAGTGGTTCAAAGATATCTAACTAACCCTCCATTTCAATGGACACCATTAACGAAATGTATGGTGCTCTCTCAGAAAGTCTAAATGTTGACAGAGCTATAATCAACAAACAGAGGAATAGATCTTAGCTTCAAGACTATAATCCAAGAATTGATTACAGAAGCTTAGATTGAATTGATTAATGTTATTCTACAATATAGATCCATTATATAGACTAAGTAACTAACTAATATAGTTATTATTTAAGTAACTTCTATAGTATTATAATCTAACACTAAGAACTGAAAAACAATTATAAATACCTTCAAAAGGTCTTAGACCTGAAAAAACATTAGAATTACCTTCAAAATCTGTTATTCCAAGTGAATGTTTATCGGATGTTAACGACATTGTCAGTTATTCTGTAGGTAAATCTGATAACATTCCATTCACAAACTATTGAACTGAATGTATTGTAAGTTTACAACCAGATTGTAATACAACTGAAAACAGGAAATCTATATATTCCACTGTTAAATGAGTGTGAAATAGTTACTAAGTCACCTCTGTTATCATCTCCAAGAAAAACAAATGCCTTTCTGAAACTAAAATTGTATCACAAACTTGTCTTCCTTGTGACAATGAAAGTGATTCATTGGCCATGTGATGTGTTTGGAAAATGAATTGTTTAAAAAACCAAATTCTGATGTTGGTTCTGAAGAAAGAACAACAATTATTAAAGGTATATCGTATATGTACTTCTCCCAACAATGAATAATCTGATGAAGTAGATCCCGACCGTAAGATAGTTAAATATGTTGGAAAATCATCTAATGTCCCTGAAAAACAGAAGTCAGTATTTTTCCGAACTCTCCGATCCGGTAAAATCTTTTTTTCCCGCGATGAAGTTATTTAAAGCCTTTACAGACGTTGCAAAAATGCTGCATCTTGCTCAACAAAGAATTATTTGTCCGATAAGACAGTTGCTCGGATTGTAAGAACTCCGAAAATAAAAGAGTCACATGTTGATTCAGAATTTTCGAATGCTTTATGATGAAGTTGAAAAAGAAAAAAAATATCATATTTAATATTTTCTTGCAATTCTTCTAGACTTTATTGAATTTAATGTTTAGTCAAATAATTTGTTCCAAATTATAAAACTTAAAATTAAAGAGGTTATCCATCCCGCAATTATAAAACTTATAACGTAAGTTGTGTTTTTATATAAATATCTAAAGTAAGTGGATCTGAGTGCAAATATTCTCTAGACCAAATGAAAACTATTGAGAAAAATAAAATCCCACTTTGTTCCCGGCAACGAACCATCCAATAAATTCCGTTAGTTTTGTTTCTCGGGGATCGAAGGGTTGTGGGGCGATTTGGGAGGAATGAGAGTTTAGGGTTCTGTACGGCTCTAGTGTTTTGTTGGATCCAATTTAAAAATTGGGTTTGAGTGATTTTGTGGAGAAAGAAAAGGATGGACGGCGACGCCGGGAACGTCTTTTCCGTCGATCCACTGGAGAGGTATGCTACCAAAGGGCATGGAGTCATCACATGTATGGGAGCAGGGAACGATGTAATTGTGTTGGGAACTAGCAAAGGGTGGCTCATAAGGCTTGATTTTCTCGTCGGAATTTCTTATGGTACTCTCTCATTTCTCTCTATGAATTCAAAAGGCATTAGAATTCCATAAGGAAATATTTAAAACTATAATTGTAGTTTTTTTTTAAAATTTGCACCATATCTAATACTTAATTCTCATCAGAAGTGATGATTTGTATTTTAATTTCGATTGACTTGTCTTTAAATAGAAGATGTTTTTTTGTAATGTTGTTTACTTTCTAATTCTTCGATCCTTATTTGTTGGTATAGATCTTGACTTGTCTGGTGGTCGAGGCGAGCCTATTCACAGAGTGTTTGTAGACCCAGGTGGGAGTCATTGCATTGCTACTGTCTTATGCGTTGGAGGTGCAGATACATACTATACACATGCAAAATGGGCAAAACCTCGAATTCTAAACAGACTCAAAGGTGTTTGTGTGAATGATGTAGCTTGGAATCGGCAGAATATTACTGAAGGTGGGTAATCTTGTTTCTTTTATATGTACTTTTCTCTTGTATGTTTTGTCTTTTCTCGAGTTTATGATTGATTTTCTGTTATCAATTTGGTCTTCTAATTTATTTCATGATGCCAGCATCCACCAGGGAGATCATTCTTGGGACAGATGGTGGACAGTTGTATGTGATGGAAGTTGACGAGAAGGATAAGAAAGAGAAGTATATAAAAATTCTATTTGAGTTGACTGAGCTACCTGAATCCATCATGGGCTTACAAGTAGACATTCTTCTATTTTACTAAAATTCAGGTCATTGTTCACAGCAGCAGTTTCTGTTGTTTCTTATCAATTTCCCTGTCTTGCAGATGGAAACAAACAGGACTGTTAATAATGCTACTAGGTACTACGTGATGGCCGTAACACCTACTCGACTTTACTCTTTCACTGGAATTGGAACACTCGATGTAAGAGTTGTCTCTGTGATAATTTGCAACTCAATAATATTTTTTTGTGTGAATGAAACATCAAAGCTAACGACTTGAAACTAGCTAGGACAAATAAAATATAAAGTTTATAAACAAGCAATATAAACCAACATTTTGAATGCATACTGCTATTCTCCCACCAGATCTACTCGCACACAGTTACACTATGTATATGTGCTTCCCTGTATGAAAAGATCCTAATTCGATTTGAATTTCCTGATGATGTAGTTCAGACATGCCAATGAACTAGGGAAAGTACTTCCATGTATCCTAATTTTTCCTTCAATTTACCAAGGTCGAACATTACTTTAGCATAAGCTTCTATTCAATCACGCACAACCTTCTAATTCTTCTCTTTGTCTTCAAAACTTCTGGCAAACCTTTCTTTTGAGGTATACCAGACTTCAATCTCTAACAGAAACCAATAGAGATCCCAACAAGATTTTTTATCGGAGAAATTCCTTTCAATTTGTTGAAGCTAACGACTCAATAAGCTTAACAGTTTAAATTTAGATTTTGCAGTTTCTGGTATATGGACATTACAATTCATGTTTAATAGCCAATATTCTTTTTACTAGATACACATGTTGTAGCTTGGTATGATCATGCGTTTCTTTTTATTTCACCTGTCTAGTTATGTTAGCGACATCTTTCTTTGCAGACCGTGTTTGCTGGCTATGCAGATCGAGCAGTACGGTTTATGGAGCTTCCTGGTGAAATACCAAATAGGTCAGGATTTTCATTACTGATTGCTTGCATAAAGTGAAAGGAGCTTAAAACCTCTCACGATATCAGATATCCTATGATAACATGCAATTTATTTGATGCAGCTTTTAATGTTTGATTGTTTGTCCATATTTATAATATATAGACTTATAGAGTTAACAACAAGTACTTTTTCCAATAAATATATCCCACAATCCACAGTAAAAGAAGAAGTAATTATCATTATCTCCCAAGGCTATTAGTTTATTATGGTTGATATAATATTTTTTATTTTTTAAAATTGTATCAATACATTTCTTGTTCGGGACATCAACCTTTCCTTCAAATCAGAGGATTTTAAGAAGGCTAGCTTGTTCCCAGATGGAGATAACTACTATGCAAGTCCGAGAGACCAGCCTTCTGAGGCAACTCAATTATTTATTTAACACTAGTTGCAATGCTATATAGGAAAGTGTGGACGAGTCTCAAACTCACCTCCCTATCTTTTATTTCTTTTTATCTCTATTGTATTTAGGGCATTGTCCTTCATTTTCTAATTAAAAAAGTTATTTCTATTAAAAAACATTGCTTATTCAATGTATCAAATATCAATCAATATATTGCATCTAACTTGAGTTTCGTTATACTGAATAAGTATTATTTAATTACTTTATATTTTTGCAGAGGAAATCCCTTGTTAAAGGGTAAAATTCATTTTACACTGACTGTTTTTTACATGTTCTAGTGAATTGCATTTTTTTATCAAGCAAAAAAGAGCAGTACATTTTAATTGGCTCTCTGGAGCAGGAATTTACCACGGCGATTTAAATTTTGGAGCACAACATAGGTAATTTCTTCTTCTCTATGTTATGGTTTTTGTTGTGAGTTTCCTGAAACATTTTCCCAAGATGTAAACCCAATAGTTTTCTAGTTGGTCACTTCTATTTAGAATAGATAACAGCAGGTCACATGGTTTGTCATTTTCATTAATGGAAAAATATACAGTTAAAACCCCCCAACATTTTGTCTATTTTTTGACAAATTTTGTTTTCTTTTAGACTTTATCCATTTATTTCTAGTTTTTTGGAATATTTTAATTAGTTCAACAGATGGTGATGAAAATTTTGTGGAGAACAAAGGTCTGTTAGATTATACCAAATTTTGTGAAGATTCTGAAGTTCAAAAACCAAGATCACTTTCGGTATCTGAATTTCATTTCTTGCTTCTCATCAAGGATAAAGTTAAGGTATTGATCTTCATTTTCCATTATATTAAAATAATTTTACAAAATTTGATTTGATTTTTTTTGAAGCAATTAAATTTCATTAGAATAAGGCTAATGCCAAGTTTACAAAAAATAGAGTATAGAAATAGAAGTAAAAAGAAATGAGCAAAAAGCTCATTGACTCTCTCCCATTAGCTATGTAGTCTAGTTATATAGTAACTAGATACGCTGCCTCAGGAGGTTGGTCTCCCATACTTCCATCGTAGATGTCTCCAAAGGATGCCAACAACTTTTCTTGTAATACACTGAATCAAAGGAGAGACTGATGTCTTTAATAACCTCCTTAAGGACTACCTCAGGAGGCCTACTAATGTGCTGTCTATATCTTTTATTTCTTTCCGTCCATATATGCCACGACAAGCACCCAATAGCATTCCATATTAGCCCCCAAGGGGGAGAGTGGCGCGTAATCTTTTGTGTTGCCTCTGTCAGATCTCCCAATCTAATATTTGGACTGGATTGGGATTTCATTTTCTTTCCTTATTAATAAATAGAGTATTATGTGTGAAGTAACAAGAGTAATTAGTTGCTTTTGGATTTTTTGTATAGATAATTCACTTCATGATGTGCATCTTTGCAGGTTGTGAATAGAATAAGTCAACAAGTAGTAGAGGAGCTTAAATTTGATCATGTACCAGAGTCCATTTCAAAAGGAATCATAGGGTTGTGTACCGATGCTACTGCTGGATTATTCTTTGCATACGATGAAAATTCTATATTTCAGGTGTAAATAACTAAATATTATTGGAACTTGGCACAAAATCAATTTTCTTTATAGAGTAAAACTCAATTAATAATTTATTGCCATGTCATTCAAATTGCAGGTGTCAGTTCAAGATGAAGCAAGAGATATGTGGCGTGTACACCTTGACATGAAGGAATATGCTATTGCTTTAGCAAATTGTCGTAATTCTTATCAGAGAGATCAAGTATATATTGTTCAGGTGATTCCCATTTATAATATCATAAGTTGATTTAATTTTAGTTGTTCTCACAGACTCACAGCTAGGGATGTACAACCACAAAGAGCCGAACACCCAGATGTTTGGGCTCAGCTCGTTCAATAAATGATCCCCTCAGAAAAAGCTCAGGCTCGGCTCGTTAAATTTACCCAAGCTCGAGCTCGGCTCGTTTATTTTTTTGTATAATTTTTTTTTTATATTAATGAAAAATATACAATTTATGATAACTCATTTGCATAAATAACCTTATAATTTTATATAACTATTTATGAAAAGAAATATATATCTATTTTAGAATTGTTGAGGATATAATTAATAATAACCCTTTAAATATTAAAATTAAATATTCAAACAAGCGAGTTGAGTTGAACATCCATGTGTTTTGGGCTTGGACGTTTAGTTAAACGAGCCGAGCTCAAACGTGTTTGTCGACCTCAAGCTTTATGTTCATCCCTACTCATAGTCACAGCTAGTGTGAGTGGAGACCCAAAAAAATGATATTTTTTTATTTTTTTTAAAAATATTTCCCCTGAAAAAAAGACTTTATTTTTTTTCCACTGTCAATTTTTTTTTCCCTTTTCCAGAGTGGTTGACAAAGTATTCTGCAGGCAGATGCCGCGTTCTCTGTGAAAGATTTTTATAGAGCAGCATCCTTCTATGCTAAGGTGATGTCTTTTGCTAAAATCTTATATGTTTTGTTTTTTCTCCTGTAATTTTTAATGAAAAACTTTAATTCCATCAAAAAAATTACACATTCAAAATTTCAAATGAATAAATACACCACTTTATGATAAATAATTTGATATCTAAACTCTAAAGTGTTAGGTTCAAACTGACATTAGGTTCATTTGGTATTCTTATTTTCTGGATGGTTATTCTAAACTTCCAATAGTTATTTTTTGTGTGTGTAAGGACTCTGATAAAGGATTCTAGTAGCATACTAGCATATTGATAGTTGATGACTGTTTCTTGATTTGTGGGGTTCTTTCTTTTCTTTGCAGATTAACTTTATTCTGTCATTTGAGGAGATCAGTTTGAAGTTTATTAACATTGGTGAACAAGTAATATGATTTCTTAATTTCTTCAAAGATATTATCTTTCAGATCATATATCGATAATTCATAATAGCTTTATGAGCTTTATGAGCTTTATACTTTGCAATTTGACGTTGGGTCCGAATTGAATTAGCATGACTCCATTTAAGGATATCATTTTTAATTTGTGAAAGGGTCCTCATTGACGAATATTGAGAAAGGTTCTTTTCTGAAATATTAAACCTTTATTTGCATTGGTAAATAATTTTCAACAACAAATAATTACAATAGTTGCTATAGAAGTAAACATGTAGGGTAGCTTTCGTGAGGATCTCCAGGACTTGGTTAAGTATATCAGTATAGTATTGCCCTGGTTGAAGTCGGTGTCAGTGGCAAACTCTGGGACTGTCCCGCGATCCTACCTCTATTCTCCATATTTTGGGTGGGCTCCTCATTTATGGATGGTCAGTTCTGCATGCTTCTTCACCATCTTTTTATGGTCTTCGTTAACGGAACTTTTCAGAGGTTCGACCCTTCTTGCTAGCACTAATCTGATGATGACCAATCTGAAAGGGATTTAGGCATTACAGTCGATAGAGTCTTCGATCAGGATTGAATTGGGAATTGGATCCCCAGGGGATCTCGTGCTCTGGACAACCACTCTAAATCCAATGTCCCGTTACAGGGATCAAGATGGCAGGACACAAATATCAAAATGAACTGAGATGGGTGTCGTGCTTTTGATACCTGTTTTTAATCCCTTCTTTTCAGAATATATTCGAGGAACACTCCACCAGAGCTTCTCTTGTAGATCAGAAAAATAAAAAATGACTTGACTTGCCTTCCTTCCTTCCCATGGGCCTTCCCCTAGTTGACTGGCCGAATGTCATCCCTTAAAATCATAAATAGGGAAAAAGGAGGTTGACACCTCGCATGTTACCTGATAGCCTGACTAGTGGGCCAAAATCTCAATTTAGTCAGAACCAAGGTCCATCACCAATTCTCAATTTGATTGGCCTTAATTGGATCTTTAAATCCAATTCAATCCTTCTAATTGGATTTAAGTTTGATGATGATCCATGACCTGTAATTAATTTAGCATCTTGTTTTTGAAATTCAATATAAAAGAAAAAAACATTTGCAAATAAATAAATTCTTTTGAACTAATTGGTATGGGAAAAAATATTATTCATATATAAGACTACAAGTTATATTAGAATTGATCATTGTCTTTCTTAGACCTTAGTTTCTTAATTGATTTAAAAATCTTGAAGAATCTCAATGTTATTTTTCTTATTTAAAAATAAAAATAAATTCTACATCATTGATTTAAACAAGTAGAGGAATTTTACAAGTTTTAACTAGATATGCTCATATCACTATTAATATTGTTTATATTTTATGGATATTTTTTGTCTCGCAGGATGCTCTCCGCACTTTCTTATTACATAGACTTGATAACCTTTCCAAGGATGATAAATGTCAGATAACAATGATTTCAACATGGGTCACTGAGCTCTATCTAGACAAGGTTGTAACCAAGAGTTTTTATACTAGTTTTCCGTGACTAAAAACTTTCTTCCAATATAACTGTCAGAACATCCTATTCATTTTAGAAGAATCATCGAATGAATGAAAAACATGAATAATATGAATTTAGAATGGAAATAACTGGTAACTGGTGTGTATTCTTTAATATGAACTTAGAATTTTGAATAATAATCATTATGGATTCCAACCTCTCTTTCAGATCTGAACTCTTTAAGAAAGGCTGTGGTTCGCCAAATGGAGAAGACTACAATGCAAATTTGGGAGACTAACCTCCTGAGACTCAACTCTTAGTTACTTGATTACTAAGAGTGCATGCTATACAGGAAAAGGTTGATGGGGGTGGAAAACCACTCTATTCCCTCCACCACATTTTAATTTCTTTTCCACTTTGTAATTTCAGGGCCCTTCATTAATATTAATGAAAATCTTTACTGTTTAAAAAAACTGGTATGTATGTATTCACTGGCATGAATTTGGTTCAATAATTGAATCATATATGGAGGATTCCTCCTCTGTGAATGAACTCAGATTGTGCCGTTGTGGACTAACCTATACCTCATACACCATGTGCCATCTTCAAGTGCTACACCAGAAAGAAGCTTTACTTCCTTCTCAGAGGCAATCACTTTGCACATCTAGAGAGAGAGGACTTAAAATAAATGTGTTTATTAACTGGGAGAATATATCACATGGTTTGTGAGGACATTAAATTTGTTTTAACAAAAGTGGAATTACGAAAATAAAGCTGAACTCTTCATTAGGGAGAGGGTCTCAATTCCAGGATGGTGCAGTTTTGTAGGGGGGATTAATCCTGTTGTCTGATAATTATCACTATTTGTTCCTGATCAGGGTACCTCCTAGATAAAGGATTCCACTTAATGCATTGGTCTAAACCTAGGAGGATTGAGGCCTTGGGGTGCACCTAGTGTATCCTATTCTTTAATTTTTGTATTTTTTTGTTTTGATTTTTTAATAGCAATTTTACATGATTGCAAAAATAATCAAGCTACGAGTGCTAATTTTTCTTTCCCTTTGTTTCTTTCTTTGGTTTCTTTAAAAAAATGATATTATTATTTTATCAGGCAAAGAGAAATTGTTGTCAGAAATATAGAAAGTACTGTACCACTGTGTCTGTATTCAATTATAGAAGTTTAGAACTAATACTAATATAAATAATAATATCAATATATTCATTCCTTGTAATTCTTCTACTTAACTCATATGAGCACTGTTATTACTTATAAAGTTATGATCATTCTATGCTTTCATATTTCAGATTAATAGGCTGTTATTGGAAGGAGCCACGGAATCTACTAATAAAGATTATTCAAAAAGCTTCAGTTTAGAATATCAAGCCATTGTCCAGGAATTTCGTGCATTTCTTAGTGATTGCAAAGATGTTCTAGATGAGGCAACAACAATGACTCTCTTAGAGAGGTAAATCAATCTGTTTACTTGTATTAGTTACAATTTTTTTTTAACAAAATCCATTTGATGTGGCTTATAAGTAATCATTTTTTATGAAATTCAAGATTTTAATTATATAAAATGAGGGGCAGTGCCCAGAGTTACAAATTAGAGAAGAGAGATAGATAAAAGGAGATGAGTTTTTGGTTCATCGACACTTTCCTATATAGCCTTACAACTAGTGGTTAGTAACTAGTTGAGTAGCCTCAGGAGGTTGGTCTTCCACACATGTATTGTGTCTTTCTCTAATCGAGAACAACATTCACTCCTAAAATCTTTAGATTTGAAGGAGAGACTCAAGTCCCAAATGATAGTTTTTATTAGAATTTCTGGGGGCTTGTTAATCAATATACGGTCTGCTAAATTACTAAATCTTATAAGTGCACATTTTTTAAAGAAAGAAAAAATCTTCTGGTTTTGTATTTTTTCTTTCATATAGAATAATATCCTTTTTCTGTTGAACATGCCTTTTCTATGGAAAACATAGCTGTAATTTGTAACAGATATGTCATGTGGCACTGCAACATATATATGATCAGCAATATTATTTCTATCGATTTTTGTAAAATAAAATTTAAACCACATCTCTATACGTTTTATTAAAATCTTTGTGATGAATTATTAATAACTTGATAAATTACTCTCTAGTCTTGACATGAATTGCTAATATTACTTCTCTTTATATTTATAAAATTGGGCAATGGCCACTTCATTTCTAATAAAAATCTACCATTATAAAAAAAAATATATTACTTCTCTTTCTCTATGAATTTTTTATTCTTTTGGTGGTGATTGAGTGATTCTTCTTTTCTTGCAATCATGGTCTGTAATTTTTTTTTTTGAAAACAATTAAATTTCATTAAAAAAGAAGGGCAGTGCTCAAATTACAATGTAGAGAATAGTAATACAAATAGAAGTAAAAAAAATGAGCAAGAAGCCCATTGACTCTCTCCCATTAGCTATGTAGTCTAGTTATATAATAACTAGATATGTTGCCTCATGAGGTTGGTCTCGTATACTTCCATCATAAATGTCTCCAAAGGGTGACAACAACTCTTCTTGTTAACACTCCGGCTCAAAGGAAAGAATGATATCTTTAATGATCTCCTTAAGGATTACCTCAGGAGGCTTACCAACGTGTTGTCTGTATCTTTTATTTCAATCTATCCATATATACCATGACAAGTTCCCAATGACATTCCATAGTAGCCCCCAAGGGGGGAGTGGTGTGTGAATTTTTGCGCAATCTCTGTAAGATCCCCCAATATAATATCTGGACTTGATTGGGTGGGAACTAGAATATTCATTATTCTCCAGAAGGCGAAATTCAACGGAATTAGAAGAGATCTGAAATAAGAGCAGTTGAAGAAGAGATGACTTCTAGATTGTTCTTTCAGATTGCATAGTAGGCAAGCAGAAGGTACTTGCACTCTCCAGCTTCTCAATTTCCTAAACGTATTTAGGTGATCTCATTTCACCCTCCATAGGAGAATAGAAAATTTTGTTGGCATCTTCGACCAAATTCCCTTGGCTAGTACAACTTTATGACTTTTATCTCTAATACCTTCCACAATTCCCCCCTAACCATGATTTGTAATTATCCTCTAATGATTTACTCATTTTACTGTATATCTATACTCGTTATTAAACAATGATTTTTACAGCTATGGAAGAATTGACGAGCTAGTCTACTTTGCTAATTTGAAAGAGCACTATGAAATAGTTGTTCACTATTATATTCAGGTATTGTTCAATCAAACATGTATCTCATGCAAGATGGACTATTGTAAACATAATTTTTTTAATTTTATTTTCTCCTTGTTTCTTATCTATCCTTATATGCTTATTTTGTTAGATGATGAATGGTATTGTGTATGGGTAAAAAAAATTTATGTCTTATCTGACCATTGTTTTTCCCACTTACAACCCTAATATAGTTTTATACTTGAGTTAATATCTTTTTTTTGTTTTAGCAAGGAGAGATTAAAAAAGCTTTGGGAGTACTTCAAAGACCTAATGTTTCCCAAGATCTCCAGGTAAATCCTGTTTATTTGACAATATATTTGTTTTTCTTAACATTGTTTATCATGCTTCAATCTAATTAATGTTTTTTCTGTTCATTCATTTCATTGCAGTACAAGTTTGCTCCTGATCTGATAATGCTTGATGCATATGAGACAGTTGAATCTTGGATGACCACAAACAAACTTAACCCCAAAAAACTGATTCCAGCAATGATGCGCTACTCAAGCGAACCACATGCAAAGTATGAACTTTATTTAATCGATATTGTAATATAGCTTTTAGACAGTAGAAATTGTTTAGTTTGACTCGTTATTTGAACTTTTCTCAAATGCTTAAGTTTATTATAAAATAAAGAAAATTAGGGCTTTCAATGTGATTTTTCTTCTTCTGATTTAGATAAAACCAAGCTTTCCTATGCGGCGCTTAAGGTGTTATGCGGTTTCATACCATCTGCATAAAATAAATTATGCAGTATGTGGTTTTTTAATCGGATCTGGACCTGGATCCGATTAACCCATCCAAATACCCATGTAAAAAATTAAAATAGAGTAAAAACTAAAAACCCTAAATTGTATTTTTTTAACTATACCCTAAATAGGGTAAAAACTTACTTTGCTTGCTTTTCTTAAATTATAATTTTAGTTGGTACTTTGTTGAGAATCGGAACCCATTACTCATTTATTTGAAATTAGAGGTGTATACCTCTAATTAAGTATTTATAATATTTATTTTGTATTACATATTTACGTCGTATAATAATATTTTTAAAAAACCCAGCATAATTTCGATTAAGATAACTTAAGCTAGCATATGCGTATATGCGGAAATGCAATTGCATACCCACATAGAACTAGTGTTTTATTTTCTAAACTGATAATCTCTTCTATTCAAACTTCAAGTAATCCCTTCAGCCCTTCTTCCATTTGATGTTCTATTTCTTAAGATTCCTTTCAAACATTGTAATACTTAATACCAAGGTTTTCTATGCATCTATGCGTTCATGCGATGACATTTTAAGCATATAAGTATATGCGTGCATATACGCGCATATACATAAATATGCGACATGTTATATTTACATGTATTTTTTAAAATTACCCCTGATATTTCCATAATATATGAATAATATAATATAGCAAAAAGTGTTTCAATGACCCAATAAAGTTTAAAAGTCTAAATAGTAAATAGAAATTGCATAACAAAGTCTAAAACTATATAATTAACAATAGTCTAAGGTTCTAAGCTCTAAGGAACTTGCTCAACATCCTTTTCAACTTCAGCTCTAAGGAACGCTCACCGGAGTTCTACTGCTGGTTAGCCTGGTCCATTAATGTCCGACGGAAGGGAGGGGGAAGGGAGGAGGAAACTTAGGGTTATTTTTCTATGCATTTTGTTTTTTTTTTTTTTTTTTTTTAAATTTTTATGGGTAAAACCCTATTACCCAACCCAACCCGTTGACCCGCCCCAGACCCGCAAACGCATAGAACATCTATGCGGGGGTCTGGAAAACCGCATGGTCGTTTATGCGGCGTATAAACGCCGCATAAACGGCGCATAGAAAACCAGGCTTAATACATTTCAAGTAAAAGTGCGGTATTATACCTGCCATGATGTATACAACATCAGGGCATCCTATAGTGCCAAAGTTAGTTTCTACTTTATGTTTTTAACCCAAACAACAACATGTTATAAGAAATGATCATTAAATTGGAAGAACACTTTATATTGATTCAATAATATCGGGTGAAGTAAGTTTTACCATGTCAAAGATAATTTATTATTGTTATATTGGTATATATTCAGGAATGAAACTCATGAAGTCATTAAGTACTTGGAATATTGTGTCCATCGCTTGCAGAATGAGGATCCTGGTGTTCACAACTTATTGGTCTCTTTGTATGCAAAACAGGTTCATATGCATGCATCTTTCGTCATTTTCAAATAATTTATATTTTCCAAATGCATGCATCTCTCTATTTTTTATCTTTAATTTCACACAAAATTATAGTTTATCTGCATATGCATTTTTGTTCTTCTTGTATTGGTAGTTACTAATTCAATAAATTTTAGTCTGGTTACTGAATATTGTAAGTTTTTCAGCAATAAAAGTGGGGACTAGCAGATGTACATTACTATACATATTTTTCTTCTGGAGATCATAAGTAGCAAGCTTGTTGATAAAAATACATTTTTCAGGAGGATGACAGTGCACTCTTACGCTTCTTACAATGCAAATTTGGGAAAGGTCGGCCTAACAGCCCTGACTTTTTTTATGATCCAAAGTATACATTACGATTATGTTTGAAAGAAAAACGCATGCGTGCTTGTGTTCATATCTACAGCATGATGTCCATGCATGAAGAAGCTGTAGCCCTCGCACTACTGGTAAACATTGTTAACAAAAAATTACTTATTTTTTAAAAGCATGCCTCAAGAATAAATTTTCCTTTCTCTAACATGGGATTATCAACATGGATCTTTGCTCCCTATCCATGTTTGTAAAAATGGATATATTCATGATCTTTTCTATCTTATTTTTATTGTTTCTTTTTTGCACTTTAAACTTTGTTTTCATAAATAATTAAATGTAGATATTTTTACATTGCTTCAAAAGAAGATTCATGATATGTCGATATTAAATCGCATCGCTTATTTTACTGTCTATATTGCTATATAAAGTTTTTTTTGTTTTTTTTCCAAATTTCAATAAATTCCAATTTTATCAAAATTTCTAGCCTTTGGTATTTTAGGTATTTTATATGGAATTGTGGATCATATTCCTTGTCTTAGCATTTGTGTCAATTATGTATCATGAAAATTAATAATTAGTGAAATTATTTTATTATAAATTTTATCTTTTTACTTTAGATTTTTTTAATCTAAAATCCTCGTAATTTTCATTCGAATTTGGCCTTAGGATTTATTTAAACATTTGTTTTAGTTTTGATTTCTATTACACTCATCTTACGATGGTGACTGACTGGTGAGTTGATTTGAGACCCTCTTTCTCCTGATTTGAACTTCACTAGGTGGATCCAGAGCTTGCAATGGCAGAAGCAGACAAGGTCGAAGATGACGAGGAATTGAGGAAGAAACTCTGGCTAATGGTGGCGAAACATGTAATTCTTCAAGAAAAGGGAACTAAAAGGGAGAATATAAGGAAGGCGATAGCATTTCTCAAAGAAACTGATGGTCTTTTGAAGATTGAGGATATTTTACCATTCTTCCCAGACTTTGCACTGATAGACGATTTCAAAGTAATATACCTTACAGATTTTAATTGTTTGCGCACTCAATTTCTTTATATTAATTCAATTGTATGCAAGTGCTTTTTTGTCACTTTACCTAAAAATTTATCTATTTTACCATTTAACACCCACCATAATATTCTCCTCGAGATATGCACTCACTCATCCCTATGCAGTGCATATTTCATATACATCAGTATGACAGTATTTACACTGGGTTACAAGATACTTGTTCACATCTGATCCTGGCTAACCCTAAGTCAGTTTATTAATTGTGTGATGTCATCACATGTTACTGGTAATTCTTCCGTGTAGTACTCTTTTTTCTGAAGATGTTCATGACTTGGTCTTTACATGTTAAGGTGATTTGTGAACTTTCTGGAGTTATAAATTTTTATTTTTTTTCTAAACAAAGCTTTTATATGATTATGTATTTGTATGTAGGAAGCAATATGCTCATCACTGGAGGACTATAACAAGCAGATCGAACAATTAAAACAGGAAATGAATGATGCTACACATGGTGCAGATGATATAAGGAGTGATATCACTGCTCTTGCACAAAGATATGCCATTATTGAACAAGATGAAGAATGCGGGGTAGTGTGACAAGTTAGAATACTTACGATTTTCTTATTAGTTTTTTTTTCCTTTTGAAAAAAATCAAAATTTTCATTGAAAAATGAAGGGCAATGCCCTGATTACATGGAAAATAACAAATGTAGAATAAAAGAGGTAAAAAAGAAATGAGCTAAAATCTCATTGACTATCTCCAATTAGCTATGTAACTAATTCAATTAGTTTTTTGTTCTTTGTGATGCATGTTTTGTGCAATAATTTATAATGCAAGTTTAGGAAGTTTTGAACCTGAATATAAATCTGAAGTACATTAGAATTGAAGTGAAATTATGATTTTTAACCTGTCTCTTTACCACTTTTGTCCAGTGTCTATCCATAAACTATGCCATGGAATTGATTTAAAATCATTAATTGATTTTAACACCTGTAATGCAGAAATTTTGGAAAACAAGTCATTTTATAATAAACTCTTCCATGTCAAACTTCCCTAATTATATTTTGAATGTTGATTAATTACTTTATTTCGAATTGCCATTTGTATTCGCAGTGGGTTTACTAAGTGCATATCATATATCTACAGCAATGTAAATTCTTTTCTACTTCGTTTAATTGAAAAGTTCATGCTTTGCAAAAAATATTTTATTTTATTTTAAGAATTATATATCATTTTGACATATTATATAGATTTTTCCTCGATCTTTTGAGTATATGGATTTATTGTGTTTGATACGATCTTTATCTCTACGCTCCTTACAGATTTACATTTTCGTATCAGGTCTGCAAGCGTAAAATATTAGCTTCAGGAAGGGCAAGTCACGTACCAATAGGATATAATTCAGTTGGACCCATGCCACCTTTCTATGTATTCCCTTGTGGCCATGCCTTTCATGCACACTGTCTTATTGCTCATGTTAAAAAATGTATCAGCAAAACACATGTAAGTGACTTGTGGTAAATTTTTAAAGTGAGACAAATTAAAGTGTTTATTATAACCAATAAGGGTTAACTTTAATGTTGAATTCTTTAACTTGTTATTTGGTATGATTGTAGACGGAATATATAGAGAACCTGCAGAGACAGCTTAATTTATTGAGCAGCAGATCTACAAAGGAATCAAATGGAGCTTTAGATGGAGAAACTTTCACCAGTACAACTCCCATGGATAAGGTGTGTGAATACCACGCCTTGTTTCCAACCATTCCATTACAATATATTCTAATTATCCTTTTCAATAACACAATGATTAGTATGTGTCACCTAGCCATCTGATGTTTTACCTATTGTCGTTTGCTAGTTACGGTCTCAACTAGATGATGCAGTAGCCAGTGAATGCCCTTTCTGTGGTGACCTGATGATCAGGGAGATCTCACTGCCTTTCATTTTTCCCAATGAATCAGAATTGGTAGCTTCATGGAAAATTAATCCAGAATCTGGAAGTCAGAAAATTTCTTCAATGACTATATCAATCTGAAGCTTCGTTTTCCATTACGTGAGTGTAATCAATTAAGCTTGAATGGTAAGTAGCTCTAATGGTATTATTTTGATGTTCAAGTTTTTGGTAGTTATTTTTCTTTATGGGTGGGTGATGGAAATGAAAAATAGCAGTGGCTTTGCAATTTTGTCACTTCTTGCAAACATATGCTTTTCATTTGTGCTCGCAATTGGTTTGTTAAAGTCGTTGATTTCTACACTTTTAATTAATCTTCTAAATACCAGTCTGTGACTCTGGATAAGACAAAAATAATATTTTATTTGATTTTTTGTTCATGACATATAACACAATTTCTATCTTTTTATTTATTTATTTTGACGATGGATATTGGATATGCATTATATTCTCAGATTTAATCACTTTGATTCTTTCGAATTTACTAATTACGCATTAGATAATTTAGACTGGGAATATATTTTGAGGATTTTTTTAGCCTTAAGTTCTGAGTGATGTAAATAAGAGAGTTTAAGCACACTTAGCATTAATGGCATATGATTGGATAATTAATACATTAATTAATGCCGCTTTATTGCTTGCATTTTGAGCAACTTATTTAGGAATCATTAATAGGATTGAAAACTAGAAACTGATGGAGTAGACAGGGTTTTTGTTTGGATAGAATAAACCCCAGTGCCTCTCATACCCTGCAGGTTTTTGGTTCTCATTAAACATGGCAAAAATGTAGGTCTCAATGGGTTTTCCGGATCGTCTGGGCGTTCCTTTATTCACATGACGAATCAAGTTGGAGTTGTAAGTCTTGGCATTCACAATGCTCGCAGAATCTCCATCCGCCGACGGCCATCCCGACTCAGACACGACGATTGGAACTCGAGATCCACCTGGACTCACCTTTTCCATGGCGGCGTACACACTGTCGACCAACGCGTCGAAAAGGTTGTTATATTTGTATTGTCCATCTGTTACAACAGTGCCGGAGGCCGTGAACAAGGCGTATTCCAATTTGATCTGAGCCTTATTGCTGATGTAAGAAAAATAAGGATAAATATTGACTAACAGAGGTGCACCGGTATTTGCTAGGTGTTGGATGATAGGGATGAGATAGGTAGCAGAATTTGAGAATACACCGTTGGATGGTGGGTAAGATTGTCCAAGAACACCCGTGTCTACGGCAGTGGAAACTTTGATCTTACCGCCAACTCCGGCTCTGGAAAGAGCCGCTTCGATGTTACTTATGGCTTGCAGAATATACTTTTCTATAGAATTCCTATGGATGAGTTCGTTGCCGACGGAGATGTACTTGAATTTGACTGCCGGCCAAAAATTAATCACGTTATCTTTCACCCAACCTCGTGCGGCGTTTTTATCTTTTGCTATGTTTATGATGTCGACCTTTGCAACGTCCATGATAACCTCGATGTTCGATCCTTTAAGAGAGTTGAGAGTTGCACCATCTGTGTTGTAGATCCTCATTCCACCTATACTCTTGGATTTATACAAACTCACCACCTCACTTGCTGCCGGAAGGTTATTCCCATTCCTACCATAACACACACCTATCGCCTCACCTCCGTCTGCACCCAAAATTATCAATTATAATACGTGCATGTGAAATTGTAAATCTATATATACGTACGTACGAGGTGTCTGGTGCATCTAGTTCAATTAAGATCAGGTGGTTACACCCAACCATGCACATGGGAGCAGTCAGTCCGCACCTGATTCTGGTTATCGATATGATCATATTACGATGTACGTACCTGGTGGGAGGAGAAGAAGAATGAGCAGCACCGCAAGAGGAAATCCAAGAATGATCTTCTTCATCATCGTTTTCTTCTTAGCTTGAGTTTGATGAATTAGCAACTTCTTAGTTTGAATTTGATGAATAATTTGCAACTTCTTATATATATATATAGAGAGAGAGACATCTCGACGGTCGACTATGGTATGAAAATGCATTAATTGTTAGGTAAACATAACGACTATGGCTGGTCGATTTTCGATCACTATTCATGCCTCCCCTTTCAGATATGGATAGATAGTGCGCCGTGCGCGCACCTTACTGGAAATTTTGGTGCAGGTCTGTAGGATCATTAATAATTTATTGGAGATATCATTGTTTTTTTCTTCCATTGACTGGAGCTCTAAAACGATTGGAAAGGAACACTGAACATGACCGGTTTTTTTAGGTCCCGAGAATTGTCGCTGCATGATATTGACCGAGTCTGTTCTTCCAATCAAAGCTACATAATATCCCAGTGATATATCCAAATTATATAATATGTTATCGGTTAAATCCTGATGGAAGTTAAATGAAAAATAAGTATGCAAGGTAAGACTAAAATTCTGGACTTTCAGTTCGTGACCACAAATCAACCCGAAGAACTCTTTTTCAATCCATATCAATTATCCAATCACGTACTTAAGGATGGAGTCATGGAGATAAACTACAAATCAGATAATTTACACAGATTCCAATTACGAGAATACTATTTATCATAATCGATATGTTAATGAATAGTAAGTATCATGCATATGGTTTCTTATCCTTTATATTCTTATTTATTTGTTAAATTACATTGAATTTTATTTTAAATAACAATTATTTATTTATTTATAATATTTATGTTTATTTTTATTACTCATCCACGTTGTTAATTTTCTATTATCGCAGCACATTGGTTAGTTCAATCGCGTTGTTGTTTTTCTGGTAATCTATCGACACTTAACGATGTCTGTAACATTCTACATCCTTCATTTTTTCCGAAAATTAAGTCGTTCGATTTTGATTATTTTTTCAGTTGATTTAAGTTTGAATTTGTATCATCTAAAATTTCAATCTTATCGGGCATGTTGAGTATCGTGTTGAACTTTTTCATCTCTTTTTTATTTCTATAAACCGAGTCAATCTTGTCACACATTTTGTGAGTGATATGTCACTTACATAGTTGATGGAAAGTATTCGAAAATATCTTTGCTATAGTCACATTCATTACACCGTCTTGATTGGTTATTATAGCCTTAGACGCTTGTTGGTACCATGGACCGCGGACCGCGGCCCATGGACCAAACCAGCCCAGGCGAGCCCACGAGGCCCAAGGACAGCAATGGAAGACTATAAATACCTCCTCAGGTCCAACAGGGGAGGGGGTTGATAATTCTTGGAGGAACACTTGTACTAGGTTGGACGACGAGCTTACTCCGGCGAGCCCACACACCAACAGTGGTGAACCTGACGTGAACGAACACGCAACAGCCGGAGAGGAGGAGGATGACAGGAAGAAGCGAATACCAGGTAGGAGAATGCTCGAGGTGACGCGAGCGAGGGGAGTTGGAATACCGGCCGGTGCCGCACCACTCGCGGGACCGGTACTCGGAGGAGATGAGAGCCAACGAGGAGTGGAACGCCTAGGAGGAAAGGTTACGCATGGAATTGGAGGAAATAAGGTGCGGGTGGGAGTCGCCCAGGAGGAGCAGATGTAGCGGGCCCACACCCCCGCCCAGGGATAGGAGCACGCGGTCCCGGTCGCGGTCCCGGGAGAGAAGGGAGAGTAAAACGAAGGAAAAGAAGCACGAGAGGCTCCGTCGAAGGGAGCGCGCAAAGGAGAGGGAGCGCGCGGAAAGGGAGAACAAGCGAGAGAGGGTGCAACTCGTGGAACTAATATCCACCCTACAGGAGAGCCAGCGCCAGCTGCAGGAGCAGGTACACCAGCTCATGGTAACCCCCCGCACCTTGGAGTCGGACGGGGGCGGAGGCGGCGACCCGATGTAAGGACCGACCCCCCCGGTCGGGAGACCCGGGAACGACGCCCAACCTGCGGAAGCCCCGAGAGTCATTACGGTACCGGCGATAGGGGGAGTAGGCGGAGAAGCTCTAGCACAGCACTTGCTAGGCGAGGAATACCCCCCGGGCTGGAGGGTCCCAAAGATCCCGTATTACAAGGGAGACATGGACCCGGAGGATCATCTTCACTTGTTCAAGACTAACATGGAGGACAGAACGAGCAGAAAGTACATCTGGTGTCGGATGTTCCGCAGAGACTTGACGGGCGACGCGATAGCTTGGTACAAGACACTGCCGACAGGGTCCGTGCATACCTACGAAGGCCTGGTGGCGGTGTTCCGGGCGGCCTTCGCACACCGTCGGAGGAGACCCAAAATCAAAGCTACCCTCAGTGCCATCACGCAGGGAGATGCGGAGAGCACACGCACGTACATGGATCGGTTAGCGAGCGAGGTACAGAAGTGTTCGGGGCACAGATAGGCAGGAACGCGGAAGTGTACGTGGACGACATACTCGTCCGGTCGAAGGAGACCAGGACGCACCTAGCCGACCTAGAGGAGACCTTCGCCAATGTCAGAAAAGCGGGGATCAAGTTAAAGGCAAAAAAGTGCGCGTTCGGGGTCAAGGAAGGGCACTTCTTGGGCTTCCTGATCACGCCCGAGAGGATCAAGCCAAGAGGAGAAAAGGTCGAGGCTGTCATGGCCATGAACCCACCACGGACGCTAAAGGAAGTCCAGAAGCTGAACGGAAGGGTGGCGGCGTTAAGCAGGTTCCTGCCAAGAACGGCGGACCGCCTACGCCCGTTCTTCCAACTGTTGAGGAACCCAGGCCCCAGGGTAGTATGGTCGGACGAGTGCGAGGTAGCCTTCAAGGAACTCAAGTTCCAGCTTTCTCGCCTGCCAACGCTTCGCCCTCCAACGAGAGGGGAACCACTCACCATGTACGTCGCATGCTCGGACTCGGCCGTCAGCGCAGTACTCATCTCGGAAGCGGAGGGCGTACAGAGGCCAGTATATTACCACTCCCGGTCGCTGCTGGGGGCGGAGGAAAGAAACTGACCCTAGCGATGGTCTCGACGGTCCGAAGGTTGAAACCATATTTTCACGCCCACACCGTCACAATCCCAACGGCCTACCCGTTGCTCTAGCTGCTGCAAAAGCCGGACGTCTCGGGAAGATTGACCAAATGGGCCATGGAACTTAGCGAATTCCACCTGGTTATTGTGCCGGCGAGGGCGGTCAAAGGGAAAGCAGTGGTAGATTTCATGGCCGAGCTAGCCCCGAGGGATGGCGAGAAGGCGGAAGAGCAGTGGTGGATGGGTCGTCCAGCAGCACAGGTTGCGGCGCGGGGGTCGTGGTGAAAACCCCGACGAGGGAAAAGATCGAGTACTCGATCCATTTTGAGTTTCGGGCGACCAACAATGCAGCGGAATACGAAGCCCTCCTGTCGGGAATCAGGCTAACACGTGCGCTGGGCGCGTCCAGAGTGCACTTCCACACGGACTCCCGGCTAGTAGCCGACCAAGTCAGGGGCGATTTCGTGTCCAAGGAGGACTCAATGGCGAGCTATGTGGCCGAAGTAAGAACGGCCTTAGGCAAGCTCAAGGAATGGAAGATCTCCTAGATAGGGAGAGAGGACAACGGGGAGGCCGGCACGCTGGCCAAGCTAGGAGCGTCCCCAGGGAAAACGGAAGGAAAATGGATCCGAATCGAGAACCAGGAGCGGCCAACGACAGCTAGCGGTTCAAAGTCGCCCGTGTCATGCGGCGTAATAACAGTGGGGGATTGGAGAACATCGATCAGGAAATTCATCGAGGCAGGTGAAAAGCCAGCAGATCCGATGGAGGCCAGAAAACTGAGAAACAGAGCAGCCTGGTTCGTGGTGGCCCAAAACAGGTTGTACCGACGATCCGCCGCAGAGGAGGCCCCCCTGCGACTGTGCGTCTCGCGAAAGGACGGCAAAGCCATCGCACGGAGCCTCCACGAGGGGGCAAGCGACGCGCACCAGGGCGGAAGACGTTGGAGAAGCAGGTAGCCAGGCAAGGCTACTACTGGCCCGAGTCAATAAAAGACTCAGAAGAAATCGTCGACCGGTGCGACGAGTGCCAGCGGCACTCGAACGTCCAGAGGCGACCGTCCACCATGATGAAAGCCGTAACGACGTCGGTCCAATTCGCAAGGTGGGGGATTGACATACTCGGGCCCTTCCCGCCGGCGTCGAGGGGAAGGAAGTTTCTATTCGTAGCGGTCGATTATTTCACAAAGTGGACCGAGGCGGAAGCCACGAACACGATCAACGAGCAGAATGTGGTGAATTTCGTCTTCAGAAGCATCGTCTGCCGGTTCGGGGTCCCTATCCAGATAGTAACGGATAACGGAACGCAGTTCACGGGCAAGAAGTTGAGAAAATTCTGCGAAGACAGCGAGATCAAGTTGAGCTTCGCGCTAGTATACCACCCGCAGGTGGAGGTCACGAACCGGACGATAACGTCGATCCTCAAGAGGAAAGTAGGCGAACATCCGGGAAATTGGGCGGACCTAATTCCCGAGACTATGTGGGCATACCGCACGACCATCCGAATCCCCACGGGCCAGACCCCATAATGCACTGGATTTTTTCAATAATTAAGTATGTTGATATCATGTAATTCGATATTCATTAGATCATCTCTTCACATGTTGTAAAAGTCATTCTTAGTGAATCCGCAACTTTTCCAAATCTCCACACTGCTTAGCATTTTTAATATATCACATTTTTAATTATCATCATTCAAACAATTAATATGGTGCACATCATCAATATTATTAGGGTTTTGGGAAATCACAAAACCCTTTAGAAAATCTAAAACGTCGTAGGATATATATGTGTTTCAATAGTAGTGGTTAATGTTTGAAAAGATGGTTTAGTTTTTAGATTTAGGGTTTTTTAAGTTTTTCCTGAAGCTAGTGCACCATGCTCTACGTTGGTGAAGAAAAGTTTTTAGACTTAGGGTTTCATCATTATCTTCATATCCCAATGGGTTATATCATATATTGAAGAGATACACATCCATATGGGTTAAACACATGGATCCAAATTTTTTCCATTCACAAAAAGATACACTCGAATGGAAAAGTCACAATATTGAAACAAGCATTTGCCGACCATCGGCAGAAATGCACTTAGAGCAAGCTCTAAGAACTGTAACACAGTTCTCACAAAAAAAAGCAAAACACAAACCCAAACAAACAGAACACAAAATAAACGATCTTGAAAACGCCAAACAACCACTTTCCCCGACGGTCGGTTTGTCTTCCGTCCGATGTAAATGTGAATTAAGTAGTGATTCGGTATGATTTTTACTTTTTAAAACGATTGATGTGATGTCTGTGACTAGAGTTTTAACAAAAGTTGGGTATTCCGAATCTTAAAATTGATTCATTTAATTAAACTCAAACCTTGTTTGGACAGACGGTTCGGTTTTAACATTTTTATTATATTTTATTATTTTATATTTATATTATATAACTTTTTATTATATATTTTATATATTTTTATAATTTTTCATATATATTAATTTTTTAAGTTTAATCTTACCGTTGCTTTAGGATTGGGACGGTTCTGACCTGTGGTTGGAACTTGGAAGTTTTCACACAATCACATGTATTCAAAATAATCAAGGTATTCGGCGAATTCGGTTATTAAACAAATCAAACCCAAATTCAAGAGTAGCTTCCGTTTGCAAATTGAAACGCTATTTGTGACTGGTGTTTTGGAACTGACTAATCAATGCATCCCTATTAAATTAAATTTAAACCTACATACTCTTAATTAAACCTATAAATATCATCTACACTTCAAATTTTTAAATAAAAACTTACGTGTACCGCACGATGTCACCTGATTTATTTTGTACTTATTATAAAGGTACACCTTGTTACCTTAATTCAAAATCTTCATTCTTCCGCCAAAGTGAGGGAAGCAACTGAAATGGTTAACTCCTACAACACCACCTCTACCACTACCAAGGTTGTTGCTTGTTGGTATCATCGGTTTGGAGATTAGTTACTGTTTTTTTCTCCGTTGATCACCCTCCATTTTCTTTCTTTCTTTCTTTCATTCCAGGATAAGAGGAACGTTTGTGTCGCCGGTGATCTTCAGACTCTACGGAATTCTAGGGTTTACGGGAGACGTGTGGATTGCAGCAAATTTTTCTTCCTTTTTTTGCTCCTTTATTTTCTCTCACTTGCATTTTTTACTGTCATGTGCTGCGTTCTTTACAGTTTCGGTACCCAAGCTTTTCAAGATTTACACCGGTAGTGACAAGGAAAAGAGAGCTGAAAATGAAATCACAACTCGTAATATTACCGTTGCATCTAGGTCAATCTTTCACTCTCTAGAACTTAATAAGTTTTTGTTTGATTCCTCCCCTTCTAATATGTTTGTTTTCACAGGTTGAGTGGTCGGCATCTTCCAGCAACAGGAAGGTTTTTTACTGTTCTTGTGCTCAAAATATTTTTTGTTTTGAATATCTTCTATATTTCTTTTCTTAATTCTTGTTTTTTCATTGAAGAAAACCAATACCAGCACAGATGGCCATAAAAAACATTACTACTCACCTTGTATCAATTGATCCCAAGGTTTTTCTTTGAAAGCATCCCAAAGTTATTCTAATTAACTTGATAATATAATTTCATTTTTCCTCTCTGTTGGATTATATCATTTCATTCCTTTGAAAATGCTTAAACTCATTCACTTCATTCCTTCGCTAAATTATGTTTTTGTTCTCTAAATTAACCTATCAACTCTGTGTAAATTGTAAAGTAACATTTATTTCATGTTTCTCTATGATAGAAACTTGCTAAAACAGCAAACAAGACTACCACGAAATGTAATAATTCTGGTATGTTTTATTATTAGCATTCCTTAGTTTTGTTTATTAGTTGTGTGTTCATCAGTAATGTTATATAGATATACCTAATTTGAGTAATTTCCCATGATTCAGTCAAAATAAAAGGTACAAGAAAAGCTTTGACTGATGTTACAAATGTGGAAACTGTCAGAATCCAGCAATTGAAAGATGTCAGAAATAGTAAAACTGATATTAAGTAAGTTCTTTTTTAACTCTTTTGTTATTCAATACACTTCTGAAAATTGTATGGTATATCATATACCGTATATGCTTATATGTGAAAAAAATGTAGCGTCATTAAACGATTGTGTCCCTTTTTGTAGGAAGTCTGATCCTGTAAAAAGCTTTCATCAACCAAGGTAACTTATTAAGTCATTAGATCTCGTGTTTTATTTTATCGATCATATATTTTGCATTTTATTTTTTTGATGTTATATGTATAATCAGGATACAATTGAAAAATAATACTGTTTCTGCAAATGTATCTTCGAAAAAACCTTTCAAGGTATGACAAGCTAGTTTTTTCATGTTGTTCTGTTATTGGGTGGCCAGCATAGGTTGTAAGCTTGTAATTATGCTATAAAAAGTTCAATTTATAATTTTATGATTTATATGATATCCCTTGGTCTTACCTTTCAAGTTATGACAAGTTAGTTTTTTCATGTTGTTCTGTTATTGGGTGGCCAGCATAGGTTGTAAGCTTGTAATTATGCTATAAAAAGTTCAATTTATAATTTTATGATTTATATGATATCCCTTAGTCTTACTTAACATCAAGCAAAAAATCACATATTAATTAAAACACAACCGAATTCTAGATATGTTCTGCAGTGGTGAGACATAGTGCTTCTGATGCTCAGCAGTGGTGCTTCTTGGCTGTTAGAAGTCATCATTGTACAAACGGACTCCGGTGGTGATTCAGGCAGGACTCGTGGGTAATTTTTTTTCCAAAGGTTGGAAAAAAAGTTGAAAGAGAATGAAAGTTCCCCTGCTTGCATTCTCTTTATTTAATTTAAATCGGATCCGGACAGAATCCGACCTCGATCCAGCTTATCATATAAAAAGGCATGGTTTGAGTTGCGTTCTATAACCACACAGCGTGTTCATAGTTCATAGTGCCATGCCAATTGAGTATCTATGCAGTTCTGGGTATAGTTGTGGCATAGTTTTAATTGTGCTTGTGTGAGGATCCAGTGCACTCACACTTAGGCTATAGTAGTATTTTTGTAAATACTTTTGACATTAGATATATTTCATATATTTGAAAATATTGACGCAAATGATGCGTAAGTTCAAAATAATGACAATAGAAATACAAAATACCAGAATAGGTTATTCAAATTCAAACTAAGGAGCATTATTCCGTGCTCTTTTTTCACGCCTATCGATCAATGGTTCAGCTTAAGCTTCCGGTTGAGGTTGAGTGGTAAATGGTCTGGATTGACGTCTTTTAGTCGATGGCTTCGGTGTTTAGTCATTCCAATTGCCATCTCCACCTTGGTCCAAGTAAGGCCTTCATCGTTGTCATACACAAACTCATTGCATACTCTTGATTCACCAGTAACCTATCCACTTTTCAAGTTGAATGTGGACGCCGTTATATTTCCAAGATTAGTGGTTCATAAATCAAAGCGTCGTAAATACTTAAATCAACATAATTCATCAATCGATCGACGATCGGAACTGGTGGGCAGCAACATTGTCACCATTCATGCCATCGTTGTTCTCATATTCATAATCATGTCATGAACAATGGGTTGGTATGTATAATTCATATCATTTTCTTCCACATTTTTTTCGCAAACATCAAACTTTCTCACTATCAAAAATAAAAGATGCTAGCCTGAAAATTACAATTACAAATTGAAAAAGATAATATAATGAGATAGGGTGGTCTCCCACACCTGCATTAATCTTCCACATTGCATTTGGTACAAAATATTGGTACAGCAAGAGACCATTTAGAATAAATGAAGAGGGCAACAAGGACGAGAAAGATCACCAGAAGGATTGCTAGAGCTTGTGGCAAAATGCGATTAGAAGAGGTTTTGGAACTTACTGAAATATTTTCATCACTTAGTAAACTGTCTGCCATTACCTGTTGCTCATCAACTGCATCAATGGGATGTTCTCAAAAACCATAGCTTGTGAAGATTCTACTGGCTGAAGAACCTTCTTCCTTCTAGTATAAGTCTGAATTGCAGGTATAGAAGGAATAAAAATATCTGAAACATTTTCTGATCTCACAGCAGGCTCTGTTTCAGAAGTATGCACTGTTTCTTGCTCTAATTCATACTCTTCTTGTAGAGAAAATCATTCTCATGAAACACTACATCTCTCGATAATATTGTTCTTCCATCTTCTATGTTCATGCACATATATCCATCACAATTTGCAGGATATCCCATAAACACACACTGATGAGATTTGTTACCCAATTTATTCTCCCTATAGGCCTCATGTTAGGGTAACAAACAGAACTAAATACTTTCAATTTAAAACAAGGTTTTTGATTTGTCGCATATGCGCGCATATGCGAGCGCATATGCGACCAGGCGGTGACCCCCCATCGCATATTTGGGGGGTCGCATATTTTTGGGTTTAGCCGGATCCGGGTCGGATCCGGATAAACCCGATCCGTTAACCCTATTAAATTAAAAAAATTTAATAGAATTGTATTATTCTATTAAAACTTAAGGACCTTACTAAAAAGACCCATTTAAATAAAAAAACATTAAAAACTAAAAACCCTAGGCCTAAATCGTGAAATGCTGAAATCTACAAACGGTGGAGAATCCTTGAAGCTTGAACGGAAGCCGTCGTGCCTGAAGAGTGAAGACTGAAGACCTGAAGCCGTCGTGCCTTGAACGGAACCGCCTAGCGCTGCGCCTGAACGGAACCGCCTAGTTAGGTGATTTTCTGATTTTCAGAGTGGTCATAAACTCATAATAATCGATTATGGAAAATATGGGGGGTATATTGAAAAAAAAATAAAAAAAATACTAAAAAAAACATTGCGCATATTTGACCGCATATGCGACCAGGCGGTCGCATATGCGGTAGGCGGTCCCAGGCATCGCCTGGTCGCCTGGCCGCGTCAAAAAGCTTGATTTAAAATATTCTGGTGCCCTGTGATTGAGTACTTCATATGGAGATGTTCCTCCTAAGACACTTGTAGAATTCCTGTTATAGATGTAAACAACAGTCATAAACGCATAATCCCAGAATTGTTCCTCAATCCTTGCATGATTGAACATGGCCAACCTTGCATCGACTATGTGTCGATGCCTTCTTTCTACCTTACCCATTTGAGGATGAGTGTGTGGACAACTAAGGCGATGAATTATACCATTCTTTCTAAGGTAAGTGGAGAGCTTGAGAAATTCTTTGGCATTATCACTCTGAACTGCCTTGATTTTATATTCAAACTGCCTTTCCACTAATTTCTGAAAATGAATAAAACAGTCCTCTACTTTAGACTTTCTTTTCATAAAAAACAACCAATTATGGTTAGTAGATGCATCTACAAAATTTATGTAGTATCTATAACCCTTTGAAGAATCCCTAGGTGCAGGACCCCAAATATCAACAAACACAAGCTCAAATGGATTACTGTAAACAATGGATCTCTTAGGATGATTTAATTTCTTAGATTTTGTTACACAACAATTCTGACATGGTACATGAATATGTTTAGAATCAGTAACAATAATCATCTTATTTTAATTTAAATCCTCCACTGTTCTCGAGTGCAAATGTCTTAGCCTCAGATACCAAGTCCTTGCATTAGCCTTTTTGCCCATCTCCACTTGATTCGCATGCAATTCAGAACTTTTCACATTCATAGGGATCTCATACAACCCATCTTCTTCAGGTCCAAATATCAATACCTCTTTAGTAACCAGATCCTTCACTATCACCCTCTATGGATCAAATTCCATAGAAACCCTGTTATCAATACAAAATCTCGTTTGGACAATGCTGAAAACTAATCTAGTCAATAGAGGCGCTCTTAGCAAGATGGAGTGGGAAATGTCTTTCCTATGGAGGAAGAATACAACTAGTTAATTGGATAATAGTTGGAAAGTATATCTATTGGGCACAAGGCATGACTATCCTTGATTCTGTTGCTAAAAAGGTGAGAAAGTTAGCCTATAAATTTATATGGGATGGAAGGAAAGGGATCCCATGAGCCCAAATGGTCATTCCTAAGGCGGAAGGGGCTTTAAGGGTTAGAGACCTACCTATTATCACTACTGCAACCAATATTAAAAGAGCCTCAAACTGTCAGCAGAGAAATTATAAAGGATGCGAGCATTGCTTATGATTCTACATCCTATAAGAAACACAATTTTTCACAGATTGAAAAACAAGCTATACGCTCATGGGAGTCCAACCTCTTGAGGCTTCAGTCCTTGACTAGTTAGTCAGGGTCATAGCTGTATAAGAGATAGACAATGTTTTTACATTTACTGTACTTGCATTTCCCTATATTCTGTAATCTTGGGCTATGCCCAACCACTTTTCAGTAATGAAAATTTAATTTCTCAAAACAAAAAAAAGAGCCTCAGAGTACTGGGATAAGAGTGATTTTATTTTGGTAAAATGGATCCAGGATAAGTATATTAAGGGAAAGGCTTTTATCAGGGCTACTTTTGATTAGCATTTTTAGAAAGCTTTTATCTCAGAAAGGAATCTAGTGGATAAATGTTTGGATTGTAGGGTCAATAGTACGATTGTGTGGAGATCTGATACTTTGATAAGGAAGTTGGGGGGAATGGTGGAGAGTATTAGAGATAAAAGTCATAAAGACGTACTAGCCAAGGGAATTTGATCGAAGATGTTGACAAAATTCTCTATTCTCTTGTGGAGGGTGAAATGGGATCACCTAAACACGTTCAGGATGTTGAGAAGTTGGAAAGTGTAAGTACATGCTGCTTGCCTATTATGCAATCTGAAAGATGAATCTAGAAGTCATTTCTTCTTCAACTGCTCTTATTTCAGGTTTCTCCTAATTCCATTGGTTGAGCACTTGAATTTCACCTTCTGAAGAATAATGAATATTCCAGTTCTCACTCAATCTAGTCCAGATATTAGATTGGGGGATCTTACGGAGGTTGCGCTAAAAGTCACACACCACTCTCTCCTTTGGGGGCTACTATGGAATTCTATTGGGTGTTTGTCGTGGCATATATGGACAAAAAAAATGAAAGATACTGACAACACAATAGTAGGCCCCCCTGAGGTAATCCTTAAAGAGGTCATTAAAGACATCAGTCTCTCCTTCGATTCGGAGTGTTACAAGAGAGTTGTTGTCACCCTTTGGAGCATAGTTCAAAAAAGCGAAAAATGCTTCCACTTTTCAGGAAGAGCTTTTTCGCTTTGGGAGCTTTAGCGTGCTTTAAAGCACTTAAAGCGCCAGGGGTATTTTAGTAATATCCTGTAAAGATACGTATAATCTTATATAAAATACATATAAAACCTATAGAAAATTTAAAACACCGTATAAAAGTATAAAATAACATGTAATAGAACATTAATGATTTAATTCATACAAGTAAAATTTAATCCAAGTACAATTAAATCAAACTAAAATCTGAAAGTGGGATAAGAGTTTTTAATTTAAGTTAAAATGGAGGGGTAGAATAGAAAAAAGTATATTATGTGAAAATATTATTAAATAATAGATGTAATTGGGTAATCGGGTGGTTCTTTACCCGAACCCGCTCGATTACCCGCTCTAGAAAAGCGTTCCTCCAAGAGAGCTTTAAAGCTTTAGCGCGCTTTAAGCTAAAGTGGCGTTTTTAAAACTATGCTTTGGAGACATCTATGATGAAAGTATGGTAGATCAACCTCTTGAGGCAGTGTATCTAGTTACTATATAACTAGACTACATAGCTAATGGAGGAGAGTCAATGGGCTTTTTGCTCATTTCTTTTTACTTCTGTTTTATATTTCTATACTCTATGTAATTTGGGCATTGCCCTTAGTTTTTAATGAAATTTAATAGCTTTCAAAAAAAATGTATAAGATTGTTCATAGAAAATTGATATTTAGGGAGGGGGTCAAATAGTCAACTTAAATTACATCCTCCTTAAGACCTTGATAATCATATGACCTTGGCCAGTTACCTGTCTTGTTATTGCATAGAATTATTTCTCATTTTTCATATGGATTTCTATTCTATCACATCAATTGCAGAATGTTTTTTTGTCATGTGTTAATATTCATATTTCATATCTTTATTTTTACAGTATATGAATCATATTAGTCATGTAAACACTAAACAGTTTTGTCAACATGTTTTTTCATCTTTAAGTACAACTGTGCAAGACTTTTCTAAGAGCACACCTAAGGATGAAAACCATCACTCTACACTGTGGCATTAAACATTTTGCTTTCTATTTTTCTATTGGTCTAGAAGCTGAAAGGTGTAAACATATTTTTTTGTATTTCAGTTGAGTAAATCTATCAAACCTATTGGCTCTCAGGAAAAAATAACTATGATGCCTAGAAAACCTTCTGGTGTGAAGAAATCTGTTCCGCAAAATACATTCAAATACAAAAAAGATAGGAATCCAACTACTACTGATCCTGAAAATGATATAATAATTTGCAAACAACTGAAACAAGAAAGTGATCTAGAAAAGAATCATTTTACTAGTTTATGCTATTCTAATGTGAATACAAGTGTTGCTGTAACCAAAGTGAAGCAGAACAAGCGTAGATCTTTTACATCATCGGTAATGAAAATTTTCAATCACTGTTTTTGTCTCAATTTAACATGATAATTGTCTTGGTTCTACGACATGGTTAATTTTTTTCTTTCTCAATTTACCATATTTTTTGACAGATTGTTGATGATTGTGTTCAATCTTGTGAGATGGTTAAACATCCAAGCATCGATGATAAAACAAATCCACTGGAAGTAAGTGTTTATGTGGAGGACATATACTATTATTACAGGAACATGGAGGTGATTAATTTTTTTTGATATTTTGTTGTATCTGTATGTTAATGAAATATCTGGTGTCGTCACACTTTTTGAACAGTATTTGCATTTGAGTTTTTTTTTGCAAAAATTAAAGTTTCTCATTACTAATAGTCTGCTACAATTGAAAAAGAAGAAGAAGAGTAGAAATAAGGGAGATAGGTTGCAGCGACACTCTCCTATGACCTATTTAGCTGCAGCACTTGGTTGTGCAATAATTATAAGTGCATTGTCAAACTAAAATACATAGTACTCTCTTCTAATAGAGAGCAGAAACTCTTCTTAAAGATCTCTGGTTTTTTGTTTGCTTTTTATAGATAAAACTGAATTTGTTTCTAAACAATTGCATTTTTTAAAAGAAAGATTCCTTTTAAATTATTATTACTTTTAACTTTTAAAATTTTATTATGTAGCACAGAATGCAGATAGCATGTATTTCTATTTTAAATTTGTACCTTTTTAGTTTCTTTTATAGAATTTCCTTTTTTTACCAACTTTAATAATAAATAATTAAATAGTCTAGTTCCTTTATTTAAATTTTAAACAAAAATTTAATGTGCAGTTGGCTGATTTACTATTTGATTTTTATTCAATATTTCCTGAGTTGTGGTTAGGCCTTCGGAGGTGGGTCACAATAATTGTATGTTTCTGTCTGGACTCTCCTTGAAATTTAAGGCAGATATGACAAATGGTTATTTTCTGATCTTTGTTGCCTCAAACCCATCCTGAAATTTACCGAATCTGGGGCAGGTCCGAATCTGATCTGGACCATCCCCACCCTTACTTGTACAGTTGTGCCATTTGCATTTTTATACATCTCTGATACTTTGCTAATGATAATTGAAATTGCAGTTACAAAATCCACTGCCAGAAAATCACCTTGAACATCAAGTGGCATTAACTTCAAAAATGCGGTCTATACTTATTGATTGGTTGATTGATGTATGTTTTGTATTCTCTTATTTTTCCTCAAAGTTTTTTTTTATTTGATTCATAATGTCTTGGAAAGTAATTATTTTCTTTGGAATCAGGTTCATGATAAATTTGATTTGATGCATGAGACACTTTTTCTCATGGTTGAGTTGCTTGACAGAGCTCTTTCTATGATTCCAGTGAAAAAGAGTGATATACAGCTCGTTGGTCTTACTGCTCTCCTTTTGGCTTCAAAATATGAAGATTTTTGGCATCCAAAGGTTTGTTTTCAATTTTCATTATCTTGTGAGTTGAGATTTCATTTGTTATACAGTTTCCATATTGATAACCCATCTATTACAGATCAAAGAACTGCTTAGCATTGCACCTGCAGCATACTCAAGAACAGAATTTCTTGCAATGGTTTCTCTTTTTACATGTTTGTCGATTGTTGTCTCAGTCTGTGTAGATTTTTGTTATAATCTATTGTCCTTCTTCAGGAGAAGGTTATCCTTTTAAAGCTGAGGTATCGCTTAAATATGCCTACACCTTATGTTTTCATGCTAAGGTTTTTAAAAGCTTCTCAGTCGGATGAGAAGGTAAGCTTGTGGATTGTGTGATTTTAAATTGATCCTGTTTTCATGACTAGTTAATTTTTCTGAATTCTATTATTCCATCTTCAGGTAGAACACTTATCATACTATCTCATCGAACTATCCTTAGTGCATTACGAAGCTTTGAAGTTGAAACCATCACTCCTCTCTGCATCAGCAGTTTATGTTGCCCGCTCTACTTTACAAGTAATTCCAGCTTGGTCAGAGCTTCTTAAAAAGCATACTAATTATGTAGAGACGGATCTGAGGTACATTTTTTATTCTTGGGTTGTACTAAATCAACAGATAATGATCGTGTAAAGAATTTACAAATTTAGATTTTAAGTCATTGGATTCATCCATCTATTAGGAATGCTGCGGATATGATTTTGCAGTTTCAAAGAGGTGCAAGTAATACAAGGTTGAAAAGTACCTATAACAAGTTTCTAAGTCCTAATAAAAGTTCTGTTGCTGCAATAAAAGCTCTGGAGAGGCTTCCTTAAAGAATTTATAAATAAAAAAAAATACTTAGGTTCTTTTTTCAGAGTGACAAGATTGATTGGTTATGTAGAAAAAAAACATTTATCATGCAGTCTAAGGGCTACTAAAAGAAGAAAGCAACGATAGCTTTTTGTCAATTATATGGCAGAATGCTACCGACAGGAACTGAGAAGTGAGATGTAATGTAACTATGTAAGTAAAGGAAGTTTGGGACCAGAATATTTTTAGTTAAAATTTGATGGCAGTCTGGCAGTTTTTTTGAAGATTGATAATGCAAGATTGAATATTTTCAGCTTTTAGTTTCAATATACTTGAATTTCCACAAGCAAAATCTCTTAATGGAAATCTTTGAAGGCAGTAAATTTTTAGATCAGAAATGGTTATTTTTTAAATAGTTCAAGTATAAAATCAACATATCAAGTTAATTCCATCAGCTCTTTGCTTTCTTGATTTATTATTTTCCTTGTTATTTTTGGATTTTATTTATGTATATTAAAATTTGACTAAAGTGACAATGCTGATTTCTTGCATGTTCGTTCTTATCACTATTTCATTATCCCATACATGTTGTCACCATCTTAACTTGTAAACAAAGGGGAAAAAACAAAACCCATTAAATAAGTACAGGCGTATAGCCAGCCTTTGGCATATCTCTAATAATCTCTATGACTCTATAGATTGAAAATTATATCATCTATCCATCTAAAACGCTATTTTACTCCAATCAATCAATCCATTTCCTTTCTATTTTGAGCAGAGCTAAAACATTCAGAAAATTTAATTCTATGATAATTAAAATTTAAATAAAGACCATTGAAATTTCAAATTCTATTTTTGATAATTATTTCGTTCAAATGTAATTATTTTGTATAAAAAAAAAAATATATATTCTATTGTTTAAAAAAAATCCATTCGATACGATTAAGGTTAGATTTTTAGATGACGTGTTATGTAAATTAAAAGCTTTATACTTGGAATAATAACCATTGATAACACTGCTAAACAAATTTTAAATTTAGCCTTGGCCTTGGGTATTAGAAAAAACTCAGATCTGTTGTGTTTTTATATCCGACTATAAGTACTATCATCGTCTAATCTACATGAATTGTCATTTTATTTTCGAATCTCAATTTTTTCATCCGTCCGTCCAACAGAACCTCTCTTTTCCGTAAAACTTTTTCAGAATCCTGAATCTGTAATTGCAGAGAAGAAAGAACATCGGGAATCCAAGATTCTTCCATTTCTGACAATTCCAACAACTGAAGAAAACACCAAGACCGAAAGCGGAAGGTCTTGCAAAGTTGATGAAGATTTCATCGTCTCTCCTCCGATCACCTACTCTCCGATCCATTACTAACTTCTCCGCCGTCGATGAACAAGTTGAAAACAGAAGAATATTAACCAGCACGTCTGATGATGAAGATGACAACAGCAAGACCCACAAACCAACTTCTTCAAATTATCGACCCTTTTCTTCTCTATCTCGCTCGCCTTCTTCCTTCCTCTGTTGTTTCTGCCCCAGTGCTCATCTTGCTCTGTGTCCTCTATTACCCATAGCGTTATTCTCCCTGTGCTTCTTGTTTTTCTTTTACCGTGGGCAGATAACCATCTCGCCCGTCACCTTCATCTTGCCGTTATCCATCGTCTTCGTCGTCTACATCCTCGTCTACAAATTACATCTCTTCAAATTTTTCACCACCAAGCCCAACTCTCGCATCGAACCGGTCGTGTGGTCCATCGGAGACAGCAACGAGAGGAAACGGGATAAACGAAGCAACCACAGCGTAGGTTCGGTGGGAGTGGAGTTTTACGGCAATGGAGACTGCTACGAGGGGGAGTTTCACAAAGGGATGCCATGTGGAAGTGGGGTGTGCCGCTACTTTGGAAATGGAAGGTACGAAGGCGATTGGGTCGACGGGAGGTATGATGGGTATGGAATAGAGAATTGGTCCAGAGGTAGCCGGTACCGTGGGATGTATCGGAAGGGTCTCCGACATGGGTTCGGAGTGTTCCAATTTTACTCCGGAGATAACTACACCGGTGAGTGGTTTAACGGACAGAGTCACGGCGTCGGTTGCCAAATTTGCGTCGATGGGAGCTGCTACGTTGGATATTTCATGTCTGGCGCGAAGCATGGGATTGGGTACTACGAATTCCGGTAATACCTATACTACGATTATGGTTAAGATGATACCCGATCGAAATAAAACTGATTTGATTCCTCATCTTTTGGTTTGGATAATTGGATTGGACAGAAACGGTGATAGATACGCCGGAGAGTATTACGGCGATAAAATCCATGGATTCGGAGTATACTGCTTCAAAAACGGCCACAGTTACAAAGGTTCATGGCACGAGGGCCGTAAGCAAGGCTTTGGAACCTACACATTTCGAAATGGAGAGACGAGATCTGGAGAATGGAACCAAGGTGTGCTCAGCAACACCTGTTCCCCACAATTCACCGACGAAGCCGTCGACCGTGCCGTTCAGGTATTTTTCAAATCTATTTTATTTTATTTTATTTCAATTCAATAGTCATCCATTAACAATTAACCCTAACACTTTCCGATGATCACCGTTGCATTTTTTTTCTAAACTCCAGGCCGCAAGAAAGGTAGAAGCCAACGCCCTAATGATTCCCAAAGTGAACCCACTTTTGGAAAATGCATTGAAGTCTGCTAACCACGCAGCTAACGCAGCACGTGTCGCGGCAACAAAAGCTGTTCGTGAACGGACGATTATGAAACTCTGACGTTGCTGCCATGGCGGCGGTAGGCGGGCGGCGGTGGGGATTGGTTGTTAGAAATAATAGTACTTTTCAATTCTGATCAATCAAAAACGATTAGGAGAAGAAATCTGGCGACGATTAAAAAAAAAAAAAAAATGTAAGAGAAAAGCCACGTGCTAATGAGTGGAATGTATCTTTTTACCCATGTTCCCTCCCATGTGTAATGTGTTGTAGAAATTTTTATTTCCCACCCTAAAGTCCGAATTTTTCTACACTCGATTCATTCCGATAAAAATAAAGAGATTAGGAATTTTAGTGTTAGGTAGGAAAAGGATTCCCAAGTTTAAATTTTTATGCTCGTTATTCTCTTAAATATTGATATTTTTTTATATTCAAATTCCAAACTGTTTTTTCCAATTATAATTTATAAAAAAAACAAACAAATGAATGAATGAATTTTGCAAATAATCAAAAATAAAATATCTTGATTGTTTATTTAGAATAAATTAAAACACAAACTATAGAGATATGGTGTCCAAACATCTTTTTTTCAACTGAATCTCCTGTAAAAAAAAATCCTTACAAAGTAGCAGTTATTTAAATTGAATTTGGACGATAGTAATAAAAGATTCTCACCTGATTCCAAATTTCCAAATTCCAATCCATCAAAATTTGGATAGGTTTAACACCTGCAAAGATGTCAGCGTTAATATGTTACTTGTTTTGTTAAATGTGTTGATAAAGAAATATTCATTATTTAATTAGTTGATTCTATTATTTGTAAAAAAAGGCAGGTAGTGATTGAGCAAGTAGAGTGCATGAATCATGAGTACAGTAATCCTACAAGTTTGAGAATGGATCTTATCTGAAATGATGGTGTCAATATTTTGTCCCTTTCTTAATAATATAATGAATAGATCATAGATTACCTTTCATTAAAAATTAAGTACTAATTGATAAAGACAACATTTCTCATAGTTGCTCATGTTGACGTTGATGTTCTTATCCAATACAGATTGCCATCTATCAACTTATTATCCAAACATTTTCAATAATAAAAAAAAACAGGATCAACTATTCAACAGTGCAGGAATTAAACAGTGATGCAATCGATCACTCAACTGTGAATTGTGAAATGAAAATTTCATATTCAAAATCATTTTTTTTACAATTTTGCATTTTTTGCAAAATTGGTGTTTGTGGAGCTTTGCAGCTTTTAGGAGCCACAAACAACTATACCATGATCTATTGATCTTTAATTCTCTATGATTCGATTTCTGGATTAGAAAGATTAAAAGTTAAATATTTCTATAATCTGAAACCTAATTATAGATTACATATTTACATGTGCGTAACAGTCAAGTACGGATAGATAATTGAGAAACACATGAATGTAGATGATGATGTTGCGACCACGAGTGATTTCTTTAATTCAAACTCATATTTTAAATCTTATCTTTCTCTAGAAGTGATGTCTAGAAGTCAGGAGTGTGGTAGGTCCTTCCATAGACGTGCATTTTTTATATACATGCATACCAACTGTAATCATATCTTGACTCTTAGGCTTCCTTAGGATAACATATACTTG
>LFYR01001803.1:966276-1038858 GCA_001185155.1 Zostera marina | reverse complement strand
TGTCAGCTTTAATTTAGGACATTGATTTGGAATCTAATAAACTCCTGTTAATTTATAAATTTTAGAACAAGACCAAGCATATAAGTGAATGAGTGACATGTCTTCTTCAAGTGCAAGTTCTCCAAGGATCTATGGTCATATATCTTAAATGCAAAACCCAGTTTGATTACGTGTGCAGGTCTATCTTTAGAACAGATCATGACACAGGCAAATGCAAGGACAAAGAACTCACCATGCTGGGGACTGACGTGGGCGTATACGGCAGCGATAGTATGGGGAATCTGGACTGAAAGGAACAGGAGAGTGCATGAGGACAGACGCACGAGCCCACAGGAGATAGGAAGGAGGACAGTGCAGGATGTGACAGCGACATTCAAGGTGGACAGATATAAAGCAAAAGGTACGAGAAGGGAACAGAGATGGATGGATATATGGACTGGAGGTGCCCAGTTGGCGAGAACGTGAAACTTGTCTTAATTGTTTAATATTTGTTGCTGAGTCTGTAATCTTATTTTAATAGGAACTTGTATTAAGGGAAACAAAAACTGAGGTATGTGGTGGGATGGGGTTCAACTAAAAATAGAACCCTGTCTTGTCAAATACTATGAGGGAACATTTGGTGAATGGAATGACCCAAAAAGTCATATCCATATAGAGGTCTATCTCCCAGGGGGTGGACTCTATTATTAAAGTAGAAACGATATGTGGAGTCACTTATGTGTAGTAGACCGAAAGGTAATGACAGAGTTTTCCCTTGGCAAAGGAAAAGATGCCTTGGGCACACCAGGGTTTTTACACTCCCCATTGCCTTAGGCCCACTACGTAAGAACGATAAGGCATAGATCGTTCTAGGAAACATCGAGTCAGTTCCCCAAAGGTTGTGAAGGCCCAAACGATCGTAAGATCCGGGGTCGGAACAATGCGGAGGGTGTGGGGTGGATCGCATGTGATCACACCTTTTTTTTTGTTTCGGAATCTATATTATCAGTTGATTTTGTTTCAAAAAAAAAAAAAAAACACTTAATTAGTAGTAGTGTAAATTTTACATTTTACACCCTACTGTATTACCCTATAAAGGGCCCTTTTATGTACTTTGATTTTAATGAATAAAATAATCATTTTCCCCTAAATTCATCCCCTCCCTCACGCTCACGACGATTGCTGAAAAGCAATCCGTAACCGCCGGTCACCCATCTCCATCCGGACTTTGCGCGATTAAACCGCCGGTCCACATTGTTCTGTTCTACCATCCTGCGCCTGCCCGGAAAGTCCTTCATCGTATTTTTTAGATCACCCAGCTCTCGTCTCCAACTCTACACATCTCTGTCCGGCGAGTTCTCCGATCTGCCGTCCTGTTTCCTGTCCGGCGGGCTCTTCGTCGCGATTCTTAGATCGCACTGCTTTTTTGTCTCATCGTCTAGATCGTATTCCGATCTTAGATCGGAGACACTAGAGCTCCACAGGTCCATTTATTCCATATCGGAGATTGGAATAATTCCTTTATACTCCTAGCTTGTATCACATACACGATCTCAGTAATAGTATTCAGTGAATAGTATAGTAGTGGCTACTTAAGACATAATGGTATGAACCTTGATTCATTCCATGAGGGCAGTGCCCAATATAAATGAATTACAAAGTAGATCTCAACTACCTTAGGTAGTGGATCACAAACATAAAGTAAAATAGAAAGTAAAACTAGCTAGTTAATTACAGAAACAGCCTAATTATATCTAATCGTAATTATTACTTAATTACTCATTAACACTCAGCTTTTCGATACCAACGACATCGTCTCCATCATGTCGATCGACCTCTGTCGAAAGCAAAACCCTTTCTTGCTAACTGCCTCTCTACCTGAGATAAGTTCCAGCAAAATAACGTACCCCAAACGCGTACACGTCCATCTTGGTCGTTACGAGTCCTACTAACTATTCCGACGATATGTAGCCTTACATAGTCATATTTCATGTCAAAATTCGTTAATATAATCATATTTCATAATCAAATAAGTATCAAATCACTAACAATTTTATCTGCAGAACTAAAAACCAGGCTACACTACCATACAATTAGGGTGTCAAACGAGCTTAACCGAGCTTTTGCTAATAGATAAACTTATCGAGCTTGAGCTTTAGTTGACACCCTACATACAATTATAGCCCATGCCAATGTTCCCTACAACGATTATAATTATTGTTTAAAATTTTAAGAATTGTAATTTGTAAGCAGGAATCATTCATATAGGTTAGAAGTAGAAGGAAAACTATACTACTACTTAGCGAAAGAAAAACAAACCATGAAAACTTTGTCATTATTTGGATAAAATTAGGCTAGCTTGTATATCGGTCAGATTCAGCTCGGACACCCTGGTATCCGAATTCGAATTCGAATAACTTTTATAACACTCTTCGGTGAGAGCCGAAGATGAAATCCCAAGGATGGGTCGGAGGTTGGAAGTTTTGGAGGAGATCTTCCTAAGGAGCCGGAGGCAAGATAGATTGTTGTTTTCAATGTTGGATGAGTGATCATTCTATTCCGTGTTATTTATAGCCCAAGGCTAATGTCTAAATAGAAAATAACAAACTAGCAACGTGGTCACTACCACCATTCCAACTAATTAATAATATATAAAATCTGGAATCTTCTTCTCCTTTCTAAGCCTTGTCTCCCGTCCTTGTGGTTGCTCCACTTCCACGTTGGGTTCATGGTCCCCAAGTTCCAGCTCTTCAGTAAGCCGGTGCACCACCTCGTCCAGGTCTAGTCCAATTATTACAACTTTTTATAAAAAACTTAAAATAAAAGTATAAAATCACCCTTAATAAAGTTAATTAATCATCCTAAAATTTGGATATCTGGAAGTCATTTTATTTTTATTCGGATATCCGGATATCCGAATCCGAAATTATCAACCGAATTCGAATTTTAACGGCGGATTTTGCAGATATCCGAATCCGTACGGATAATTTTCGGATATCATTTTTGATATCCGAATCCGGATCCGATATACCATTTACAGGTTTAGATAAAACAAAAGCATTAGATGTGTTTAGTGATTGGAACAATATCCTTGATAAAGGAGTAATAACATGGTTTACTGGTAAGTATATATCTCTTTTTCAATGGGGTTACCAATGGATGGATGGTTGTGATTTTAGAGAAAGTTAGGGTTAGGGTTACCAATGGATGGATGCATGTGATTTTAGAGAAGGTCGACTTAAAAAAGTCGATCTGAAAAGTCGATCTCAGGAAGTCGAACTGGTGTCAGATTTGGGTTTGCAAGGCAGTTAGACGGTTACTGTCTTAATGACTAGATTACCCTTAAAATAAATCACCGAGAGAATGTGGTAAAGCATTTATAGAGTTCAAGTATATTTCTGCATAGAGTTCCCGACCCGACGTTTGTTCAAAACGTTGTCAAACACTGATCGAGTTCCACCTTCATCCAATACGATTTTATTTTCACTCGTTTTCCCTCTTTTACTAATCTAATTCTACCGCTTTTATTTTCACTCGATTTGAACTTCTTCAACCTTATTCCAGTGGACTTATCTATCACTATACTGCAATCTCTCCTGTCATATTGAACTTCCTTTAGTGTTTGCCTTGTTCCTCCCCTTTATTCAAATTGTAATTATCTTACATATAAGTTAATTGTTGGTCTGATTTCGTAATTTTCGTAAAGAGTTATTGGACTGAAAAAATATATATAATAGGACTTGTCACATCGGATTTTAATCTACATTTATTGTTGGTGTTTCTAATCTTCTACTACATATCGGCAGTGGCCGGTCGGAACAGTTTTTTTCATTGCCGAAGTTGACGGAAGAATACGAAGGTAATTTTTATATTGCTACCTTGTTCCAGTGGTGCTTTGCAGTCGATCTTTCTTCTTGTTATCTTGTTAGATATCTCTTCCTTTACATCATCATTTCTTCCCCCAATTTTTTTTGTAAAACCTAATGACGCATAATTTTTTAGGCATTGCAAATGGAAGATGTTGACAAGGAATTTTTCTTGTTTGGGAAATCTGTATCATGTAGTGAAGAAAACATTACTCTTCAATCTTCTGTGAAAACGTCGTCCGATAATATTGGTCTGGAAGAAGAAAAAAAACAGCATGCACGAACGGAACTATAGAGGTTATAGATATAGATGGTGATGTTTATAAATTTGGTGTTGTTTATAAATTTAAATTTTACTTTTATTTCTTCACCAATGAGATTATATATTATTTTTCAAGCTAATTATTTGGTGCAATAGATTTTATTTCTAAAAAGTTTTTTTAGAAGGTGTGTGATACATAAGTAAATTAAAATACACTAAGATAATGATTTACACCCTTCAAATCATATGCCACTAAACCCTTCACACCCTCATTTTTTACAAAATCCTTTACACAAAAATATGACTCAAATCAGAGCCAAAACCACCATAAATATAACCATACCCAAAACCACCCAACCAACCAATTTTCAAAAGATTATCTTCTGTTGAATGAAAACTCTATTGTGCTGGATTCTGGTTATTAGTTAGGAACAAAGATCTAAGAAGCTCTTCTTAGAAGAGCTCAAAAACGCTCAAAGATCTGGGCCGTCAAATCTCGATAGATGATTCTCAACCGTCCATGAGATAAATCTATTATTAGTTGTGCTTTTGTGAGATAAGAGATGATCAGTGTACTTTTTTATCTATTTTTTTGGTTAAAATAGTATTTTCGTTTTCTCCACCCATTTCGATTTCGAATTCTCACTCTCCTCCTCCTAGAACATGCCGGGCGATTTTTTGGGCGATTTCTGTCCCAACCGAAAGAACACGCCGACGAACGCGACCTCCGCGCACCAACTCGCCGACGCAAACTAACATTTGGCGGTCTTCCATTACCGCATTTCGTCGCACGCTTCTCGCCGGTTCCTTGGAGACCCATTTCGTTAGACGTATTAAACAGTACCAGTTACTCCCGAGGAAGGCTCACTGTCCGTCGTCGTCACTGATCATTTGTCAAGAGTGAGTAATCATTTTCTCTTCGTTTTTTCACCGATCATTTGACAGTACATTGGTTTTTATTTTTTTCTTCCCCCAACCGCTTTAGTTCCCGCTCTGTATCGTTTTGCCCCAACCATGTTCAGCCCCCCCGAGTTCCAACTCTCTATCTATTTTGCTACCGATCGTTGCACAGTCCATAAGTTTTTGAAAAAAAATCCCCCAACCATGTTTTTTTCCCATAATCATTCCGACACTGTTTATGTTTTGTAACCGATGTTTGCACACTCCATTGGCTGTCTATTTTAAGTTGTCTATTTCATTTGTTAGTGTAGAACAAATTTTTTGATTTTCTTGAAACCCTAGTGCTCTTAATTTTGAAATGAATGCAATAGTCGTTGTCTATCGAATAATGATATGTTTTATTTGTGTTTGAGTTTTTATTTTGACATTAATTTTATGATGTGTTGTTTCTGAAACCGTTCATGGTGTCTTATAGTACGTCGAAATGATGTACTAAAATTTTATAGTTTGATTTTGTCTTTCAAATAATGTTAATTTATTTAGTTGTTTGTTTGAAATTATTATTTGTTAACATAATTTTTTAAATGTTATCGTTGTTATTGTCGTACTTAAACTACTTTATTTGAAACTTGGATAAATCTTTGATTTCCCGACCACATTTTGTTCGTTTTTTAAATGATAGAAATGTTGTCCTTTAACTCGTTCATGGTGTCCTATAGTACTTTCAAATTTTTTTGTCCAATGTTTTATTTCGTGTTTCTGAAAGTATTGTTGTTGCTGTTCATATGTATTATTTTTTGCTGTTCTTTTATCCACTTTAAGTGTTCACAAAATCATTGTGTCTACGAACTGATTGTTTATTGCATAAATTTGTTGATGAATGCATAGAAAATGGTTCGTAATAATCGTGGTAGGGGTCGAGCAAACACCGTAGAGGACAAAAGACGTGGCAGGGGCCGAGGGAACCGAGCTAGAGGTTGCGGACGTAGAAGAATCCCTTAAGAGCCATTGGCAATCGAACCATTAACGTTCGATTGCTCCGATTAAGTGTGGTGAGACATGCTTGATTACGCCAGTCACTCCCAGCAACGTCTTTCAACAAGGACTAGGGTTCCGTCGTTTTACGCCGGACCCCCGGAGAGCTCCCACGGTGCGGAACAAGTTCATCGTCCAAATCGCCGAGTTAGCCCGTAAGTCACGATTGGACTACCAAGTAGCCGACTTTAGGGACAAATCGTCGAGTTAGGGCCCAAATCGGCAGTATGGTAAACTGCACATCTCGCCCCTGAAAACTCGGCGAGTTTGCCCTAAATAGGCGATTTCCATACTTGAATCTCTACTTACAACCGTTACTCGCCGCCAGCCAACGTCATAAGTTTTTCCATATATGACCATAGGCGCGATGTCCGCCTTTGATCGCGCCCTCCGAGACCCTATAAAAAGGGTCCCAAGGGGACACTCAAAGGCACGACACAAGTTCCACTCTCACCAGAGCATCACTAAGAAACTCGCCGATTCTCATTAGAATCGCCTAGTTTTTACTTGCAGGTATTTGACGTAGAGCGCGCATCGTGGACTCCAGAGCCTCCGGCATCACCTCGCACCACCGCGAGCCCTGGTAGCAGATTCAATGCTTCATCAACGTGGGACGCGAGTCTGCTACGGTTCCTCGACGTGTACGAACCGGATATACATCAACCGGTTTAGATGGTATGAAATTTATTACTTGTCATTCTGAATAATTTTATCCATACTGTATTCGTAAATTTCAGTTAGGGTACATGGATGTTCCGTCGACAATGTCCGCCAGGGAATGTTGTGTTCCACAGTACCTGTTCGTGTGGTTGAACCAAAAGTTGATTATACATTTTGTGGAGATGCACCAATAGAGGTTTGTTTTGCTGATGATGATGTCGCTAAGGCCGTTTCTCCATCAGAGGATGCTGAAGTTGCTGGGGTCGGTGGTCCATCAGAGGACGCTGAAGTTACTAGGGTCGGTGGTCCATCAGAAGTTGGAGTTGTTGTTCCTGAAGCTGTTGTGGTCGTTGCTCCAGCACATGTTGCTTTCGCTGTTCCTGAACCTGGTAGGGCCGCTGGTCCACTAGAGGTTGCTTTCGCTGATCCTGAAGCTGCTGGGGCCGTTGTTCCGTCAGAAGTAATAGTTGTTGTTCCTGAAAGTGCTCCTGTCGTTGCTCCATCAGAGGTATTAGCTATTGTTCCTCAAGTTGCTGCGGTCGTTGCTCCATCAAAGGTTGTAGCTGTTGTTCTTGAAGGTGTGGAGGTCGTTGCTCCATCAGATGTCGTAGTTGTTGTTCCTGAAGTTGTGCAGGTCGTTGCTCCATCAGAGGTTGCAGTCGCTGTTCCTGAAGCTGTTGGGGCCGTTGCTTCATCTAATGTTGCAGTCGCTGTGCCTGAAGCTGCTAGGCCCGTTGGTCCAATTGATGTTGCAGTCGCTGTTCCTGAAGCTGTTGGGGCCGTTGCTCCATCCCATGTTGCAGTCGTTGTACCTGAAGTTGTTGGGCTCGTTGGTCCAATTGATGTTGCAGTTGGTGTTCCTGAAGCTGCTGGGCCCGTTTGTCCAATTGATGTTGCACTTGCTGTACCTGAAGTTGGTGGGGCCGTTGCTCCAGTAGATGTTCATGTTGGTGTTCCTGAAGTTGGTGGGGCCGTTGCTCCAGTAGATGTTCATGTTGGTGTTCCTGAAGTTGGTGGGGCAGTTGCTCCAGTAGATGTTCATATTGGTGTTCCTGAAGTTGCTGGGATAGTTGCTCCAGTAGATGTAGTTGTTGGTGTTCCTGAAGTTGCTGGGGTCGTTGCTCCAGTAGATGTTTTTGTTGTTGTTCCATTAGAAGTTGTCGTCGTTGTTCCTGAAGTAGTTGGTGAAGGTGTTCCAGCAGAGGTTGTTGCTGCTGTCACCGAAGGAGTTGGTGAAGGTGTTCCAGTCGAGGTTGCTGTATTAGTTGAGGAAGAGGTAAATACACATTTTTATACACATTACGTTTATTAGAACTAATCTACAACTTACTTACAATTCAACGAATAGGTTTGCATGGATAATGAAGGTTCAGACTCTTTCGATCCATCAATGATTCAATGCAATCAACTAGGCAATGTGGAGGGAAAGAATGTTGAGGACGACGTAAGCGTACATTGGGAATACGAAGAAGCTTCGCCCCATGCACATGATTTCGACGACGAATTAGTTGAGGACATAACGACGAATGTGACGAAAGAATCTGATGATCCTGAACTAGGAAAAACTAATGTTTCTGATGTGTCTTTGGAGGAGTGTCCCCCAAAGATGAAGAGAAGAAAGTCTGTAAGACTTTCAAAGAACATAGGAAACACATCTGTAGAGGAGGTTATGAAATTATTTTATTACGCGAAATATATTGTTGGTCTTATTTTTTTCATTATTTTGTAGGCAATTGCTGCAGATATTGCAAATGATTTAAAAAAAAAGATGAGGTTGATGACAGGGGTAAGACTCCATGTTCTCTCTCATATGTTTTCGATAATTTAGAAACATTGGAAAATGTAGACATGACTTTTAGAAATATAGGTTTTTTGGATGATGCATATGTGGAAGGTAATTCACTTTTCTGAGTTTGAATAAATAACAAATCGAATATCTTAATTAATATGTCATCATTTTACAGATGTGACATCGGCCAAATCAAAAGTCCTGAAGAAGAAAAGAGGTATGAAATCTGTTGAAATGTCTTTAAATATTTATAAATTAATATATGATTTTGGTTCATATAAATCTTGAATGTTTTTTAGAGACTATCTTAATAAGCGACAGTCCGATGACAAAGACTCGGAGCAAAACGGCTGTTGAGAAACGATCAATGGATATCATCCATTCTTCGAACCAATTGAAGAGGGCGAAGACTATATCTGACTCGAAGATCACTGCATTTTACCATTGTAGGTATTGGTTAGTAGTTCAATATTTCGTATTTGTTATAAAATCAGCAATAATATGAGAACTTGACAGCGGAAGATAGTTCTAAAAACACATCAACTAAAGAGAAGAGCAAGAAAGGAAATGAAATTGGATCTACTTCAACGTCTTCCGCTACAAAAGTATCTGAGAAGTTAAAGGTGAAAAAGAAAGGAAAGGAAGTTGCATGTACTTCGACATCTGTTGATACTAAAGTATCGATTCCAAGAGAGTTGACTCGTGGGGCAGGCAACTGTAAGTTCTTCTTCACTGTTTATCGCTGTTCTGAAACTTGCCATGTCGTTGTACCTTTACCTATATATCTATTGTGTTTTTTCTATTAAAGCCCATTCGCTAATCCAGCATCGTTGCCGGATTGCGACATACATGACTGCAATGAAAGACGTGACGTTGGAGGCAGCTGTGATGGAGAAAATTAGAGTCACACCTTTCGGCCATATGTTGATTTTCCAACCGATGGTGGTAAGCTCGTTTCAATTGGACGACCTCTGCGGTAGATATGTGTCGAATTACACATTTGAACTAAAAAAGAAGATGATCAGATTAACTGTAGAAGATGTCGGAATTTTTTTTATCAATTCCTTACGTGGGTACCCCTGTCGACCTGAGTAGACAAAGTCAGGCAAGTAACGACACTCCGTTGTGGCAGAAGAAGAGGACGACAATGGGCAGACCGGCCACTGCAATATCTTGGTAAGTATTTGAATTGTTTAGTACTCTTGTTATATTGAAATGAATAGCTAATCTTGTTATACTGCAATATCATATAGCAAAGATGCAATTACAGCCATCCAGAGCATAAGCAAAATAAGATGTGAATCTGCTGAAGATGTAGACGACATGTGCCGTCTATGGCTTGTTCTACTATTTTCAACTTTCCTGTTGCCATCTAGCAAAATGGGATTAAACGGAAGATTCCTATCTTACATCATGAATTTGGAGGAACTACATTTAATTAATTGGGCAGAGTGCGTCCGTTACCAAATGTTCTCTAACATGAAGGAATGCAAGAAAGCAGTTATTGAGCGTGAGGCGAAGAAAAGTATTTCGAAGCCCTACATATCTGGTTGTTCCATTGTATTGAATGTAAGTCATTGAATTACGAAGTTGAATTATGATATTTTGTTGTTCCATTATTTCATAATCTGGTAGTTCCATTATTTCATGGTCCGCTTACATTTTCTTTGACAGATATGGCTATGGGAACATGCCATCCTATGGGTGAAGCCCAATCCGAATGCGGTGTACGTTTTCGAAAAATGGCAAGGCGTTCAAGAACATAGACGGCGCACAATTGCTTCTCTGAAAAATCGCTTGGTATGTAATAGATGAAAAATTAGTGTATGAGTAAGATTGTAGGACAAATGAGGTTAAAATATATGTTGACCTACAAGTTAGCGAACTGCCAGCTTCGTATAAACTAGAATGCCTACCGGAGGTTGATGATTCGGACGAGGAATCTGAGGGAGAATCTGAAGAAGAGGATACTGATGAGGAAGCCTCGGACTCGCAGGTCTAGGAGCTTCTGACTTTTAGTTGTTTTAATCAGAAATTTAACTTTTTTTTTGAAAGAGTTGATGTCTGAAAGTAGTAGGACTTGTTGTACATAAATGCCATACATGTTATCCCAAAATAGCTTAACATGTTGTACTAGAATGTTGTTTTGTCACACATTGGTTACATTTGTCTTCAAAAAATTATTTGGTTTTGTCAGAATGTAAATTAGTTTTTCCTTATTATAGGTTGAAAGTCGGTATAGGGATAACTTCATCCCGTACGTGAGGATTGTAAAAGTTGAAGACGAGAAAATAAAACAAGGAAAGAAGAATGTAGAAAAAGAAATTATGAGTGTTGACGACGTAATCGGAAGATATGCTAGTCTGACGCCCGTAGCACGTACTGTTGTTGTACCGAAAGTCGAAGGGAACGTATTGCCGAAATGTAACGTAGTTGGTGTTCCACATAGGGTGATACTTTTAAGTGGTCGACGTCGATAGATTTGGTAACACCGGATGACAGTAAAGTAAAGCGGCGAAGAACATATGACAATGTTATTGACCTTTTAAGTCCAACGGCCGAACATAAGAATTTGAAGAACAGAAATCGCATGCGGCAAAAAGAACGAGATATTAAAAATGTAGGAAGAAAATTACATTACGACAACGTTATTGAGGAGGAGGATAAGGATGGTAAGGCTAATATTTTATCTGGGTTTTTTGAAGGCAGTAGTAGCGGTTTAGCGTCCACACAGTCGAATAAGGAATACCGAAAAGCACAATATAAAAACGTTATTGAGGAGTCTCTACCAACAAAAACGACTGGAGAAGAATTTGTTAATATTCTTGCAAATTATTGCGAAGACAGCACAAGCGGGTTAGCGTCAACACAATCGAATGTGATGGAAGAATCATCTAGGAAAGGGAGTAATGGATTGGATGAACAATAATTGTTCGGTGATTTAGAAGAACATCTAAATTATCATGTTTCTCTATTACCTCCTTTGCCTTATAGTAAACAGTGTTGGACACCAAGGAAAAGGACAACACCAAAACATTTGCGAAAGAAAATGTCGGATTTCTTCAAGTTCGATGAGAAGGGAGAACTTGAGTATATAGGTCCGCCCATAACGAATTATTTCCCAGATACTCCGAAAACTCCAAAGACCCTCAGTCCTAGACCCTTGAAAGAAGTTGAGGCCTCTCCTAGAACCCCCAAACCTGTAGTGCAAGAGTTCTCTCCTAGATTTTGGGATTCGGTTATTCGACATTGTTCTGAAATTGAGAACCGCTTGAGAAGCGACGATCACTTGGAGGTGGAATTAGAGGACAACGGATTTGATAATACAGAAGTGGAGGGAGAACATAACAATCGAAGTAGATTAGTTCAGACTGTAACATTTGAAGCAATTGACGTACCGGGGTAATGAAAGTAGGCATATATTAGTTATCCGTAATGACATAACATTCACCAATGATATGTTTTCAGGTCAAAGAAGAATACATATTGCTACAATGACCGGTTTTGCAATGGACAAGATATTTTAGACATTCCACAGAAGAAAGTATACAGCGATTGGGTATGGTTAAAATTTATTTCTTATAAATGATGAGAAAAAACATAACTTGAAAAATGAATGTAGGTGATCGATTTGTATGGTATTATTTTGATGAACGAAATGGCAGAAAGCAGAGGTCAGAAAATATTAAAATCTAATTTATTCAGAAAGAGATCTGGATTGCCAAACATCGAGAGGAAATCATGGATCAATTTCTTCAACGAAATAAGGCTGATGGTGGACAATCAAATGCTACAAAAAATAGTTTACGTTCCACTGTTCTCAAAGGGTCATTGGCATTTCTTGGAAATGAACGGACGAAAATGTGTTATCACACATTTCGACTCAAAGAAAAAGTACAAGAAGAACAAGGAGGCTGCTCGCGTTGTAAGCATGTTCTTTATTTTCGAAGTGGTTGGTGTTACATTTCAGTTCATTCATTGTACTTTTGACTCAGGTTCGCTGGATCGAAAAAATCTGAACTATAGTTACATTGGAATGACTTTCAGCAATACGTGGAAGTTGATTGAGGCAAGAGGTTTCCCACAAGAAAAGGACGAAACGGAGGATTGCGGTTTATACATGTTACATGGAATCAAATTATCGATGTGTGGTCGAAAGCCGTTTTGGAAGAAAGTAGAGGTGGGTTATATTAGACATGATATTTTGAATGACATTGTGGAAAAGATATCTCGAGTAATTTGGTAAACTGAAAAAAGTTGTTAGTGGCACTCTAGTTAATTCGACGTAGTATGTATTTGTACGATGATTTGTTTTCGAAATCTCTATTTCGAAATGTGATTGTAAAACAAGTGAATGAAGGAATCCCTATTTCGAAATGTGTTTAGGTAATTCAACAATGTCGTTTTGGGGCAGAAGTTGTAGGACTTATAGAACAAGGTAATGTAGAATTCCCTGGTTCGATATGTGATTTGGTAATTCGACATGCACTATTGTTGGACAACAAGTTGTCGACTAATGGAACGACGCAAACAAGAGTTCACTGTTTCAAAAAAGTGAATTGGTAAATCGACAGACGTTGTTTCGGTACAACAGGTTGTTAATATAGTGGTAATGCGACATTTAGCATTAGGGGACAACGGAGTCAGGATTTACGGAAAAACATGCTTGTCAATGTAGTAAATGTTTAGACAAACATGTCTGTCAATTGCAATAGAAAGAACATATGTTCGAATAGAAATAGTTAAGGTTGTGGGCAATTTCTAATGCTATGTCCAGGCTGGCGACATTTACTGCAAACTCTTTGCTTGATGTAGTTCTCGTTAATAATCTCACGTACTGGTTTGTATCTTAGACTGGCCTTGTTGGGTCTTCCGACTGCTCCGCTTGCTTTAGTTTTGGCTTTATTCGATACTGCAATAATAACTGGACCGGTCAACGATTGCGTAAATCTAGTGATTGAAAGATTAGTGTCATTGTCCGGTGCAGCGGGAGATGTTGGTATTAGGTCATCTAATAACTTCTTCATAGAGTTTATAGACTTCTTCAAATTATGTTTTCCTAATTTTGCGAAACGAAGAAGACGATCAACCAAGACTTGTAATTCTCCAGGCCCAAAATGCCTACAACTATCGTTACTCCCGATATATATTTTTGGATTCTGAAACCATCTTTTTGTTACGAGCAAGGGGGGGACTTCGGTTGAACCGTCAATGAAAGATAAAAAACATATAATATGTCGACATGAGATACGTTTGGAATTGAACATCTGACAACTGCACTTTGGTAGGCGCTCCTCTTGAAAATAATAAATAGTTGATGTTACCTTCTGATTGTACACATTAACGACAGAGAATATATTTGATTGCTACAGAAAAGGAAATGAGGAAAACTGTTAGGAAGAAATAAAAAAGGAAGAACGTAATAACAGTTTGAGTAGGTTACTCACCATACTATCGTTGCATGGCCTTATGAAAAATCCAAGACTCATCTTGATTTGTTCTTGATATAACCGAAAAGCTTCAGAAGTATATTTATGCAGAAGGGATCTTTCAATCGGAAGATTAGTAATGAGACGTGGTGGTCGGAAAGTGTCATCATGATCTCTTTGAAGTTCTTTGTCCCTCATGGACATCAATACAATCTTTAAAGACCCAATGAATTCATACAAAGTGAAACAAGGTTTAACTCTCATTTTGACATGATGGTTCATGGACTCGCTCCTCTATGTGCTAGACATGCCGGCAAAAAAGTAGTTTGACATGTACGGAGGGCACCACTTTGCCTAATGTTGAACATCTCTTGCAACCATTTGTGCCCAATCAACTTATAGCGTGAAATCCAGGCTCTCCAGTTCGTATCAAATTCGTCAGTCGATTCAGAATGATTGAGGAAATCGTGAAACTCTGCCATTGCATTTTTATCTCTGTAAACATTTCCAATCTTGTCGCGAAATTTGTGAGTGATATGCCATTTACAAAATCGTTGGAATGTGTTCGGGAAAACAATAGGTAAAGCGACTTCCATTGCTCTATCCTGATCAATAATAATAGTTTCTGGGGCAACAGATATGCAATCTAGGAATTGTTGGAACAACCAAACAAATGATTCTTTTACCTCATTAGACAAGAATCCAGCACCGAAAAGAATAGAGTTGAGATGGTGATTGACCCCGCAGAACATACCATATATCAACTTGTACTTGTTCGTGTTATATGTTGTGTCAAAGGTGACAGCATCACCAAAAAGTTTATAATCTTCAATGCAATGCGAATCGGCCCAAAAAAGATGTTTCAATTTACCTAAAAGAACATACATATTAGTAAAGCAACTACGAGATAGGGAAATAAATGAAATAGATGAAGTGTTTCTACCTTCGTCATCCTTTGCGAACGAATAAAAGAATGATGGATTTAGAGACTGAAGACTTTGAAATTTCTCCAAAACAAGATCGACGTCTTTAGGACATGCACTAATACGTGAGTCTCTCCGATAGTTATTGAAATCGATTTAAGTGAATGGAAGATTTGAAAATCCCCCTGAACTCATAGCAACATATGAGAATTGTTGAGACGGTTGGATGTGTGCTGAATTAAGAGATTCAATTAACCCACGGGATACAGAAGACATGTGACTATTAACACGGAGGAAACGACGTTTCTTAAGAGTTACTAGGAGATGCGTATGATCTACGACGAAAATATAAACTCGCCAATTTGCGGTTTCCTTATCAACTTTGAAGGTGATTTGAGCCTTGCAAGACTCCTGCAAATTGTGCGATTTGCGGGTCATTTTGTGGCACTATACAAGATCCGTATCAGTCTGCTTCGACGACTATTCCTGTTTCGAACAAACAAATTTCTTCGTTTGCAGAACAGAATCATAATATTTGGACGACGAACGACGAACGTCAAAACCAGAGTGCCCAGCATAAGAGAAATAGAATTGACGACCTGATTCCAAATCAGGGAAAATTTGACCAACAAATGGTGTAGGTGGGTCCGGGGAATATTGCGACGAATTGACAAGAGATAGAGTATTGGTATTACGGGAAGGGCTATCGACAAAGATCGATGTCTGAAGATTGTCATCCATTGTGAAGATGTGAGAAAGGAAAATGTTAGGGGTTAGGGAGATTGCAAATAAAAATATAAGCAAAATAAAAGACATAAAACATTTGAGGAGACATGACTAAAATGTGAATAGGTAATTCGACGAGAAATGTTTGGGGACTGTAGGTCTTTGACTTATGGAACAGCGGAATGAAGAATTCCCTGTTTCGATATGTGAATATGTAATTCGACATGCATTGTTTAGGGACAACGGGTTGGTGACTAATGGAAATGGTAATCCGACATGTACTGTATTGGACACGACAGGTTCTGAATTTACGGAACAACATATTGAAAAAAAGTATGTCTTGAGAAGACTTCTGGTAATACGATAAGTAGGGTTAGAGAACAGCAATATTATGATTTACGAAAAGACATGTTTGTTAATGAAATTGGTAATTCGGCAGACACTGTTTATCGACAACGGGTTGGTGACTAATGGAAATGGTAATCCGACAGACACTGTGAGGGTATTATTTAAAGCAACGACGATATGAAATTCTCGTACTACAATATGAGAAGGATATAAGGGACACTAGTCTGCCAACGAATTAAGAAACATCGGTTTAAGGATTTTCATGAAGAAAGGTGGGGATATAACCAGTAGAAGAAGGCGATAACATAAAGGAGGAGACACATACCAACGTGGAGATGAAATGATTTCAGAAAAGATTATATGAGATGAATGTTAGGAAAGTAGAGAATAGAAACGCGATGAATGTTCAGCGTGTAATGGTTCAGCAGCGTGGTGGGGTTTAGCAACGCGGTAAATAACAGTCGTGAAATGATTGAGCAGCGCGGTGGATGGTCGAACAGCACGGTGTGGATCAGCAGCGAGGTAAACGGAGTCGTGAAATGGGTCAGCAGCAGCGCGGTGGATGGGTTCAATGAAAAACGCACTCATGAAAGCAGCAACGTGGTGTGGTTAGCAACGTGGATGAGTTCAATGAAAGACGCACTCCTGAAATTTTGGAAGAAATTTTGGAACATTACGTACAATGCTGAAAAGTAAGGAAAAGAAGGTATTAGGTAGGTAAAGTGAGTGCAGAGTATATGGGGATGTGTGCCGGAAAAGTTTAAAAAAACATTAAAAAAGTCGAAAAAAGATGAACGGCTAAGATGAATTGGGAAAAGATCCAACGGCTCACATAGGGTGAGCGTTTTTGAGCTCACCCTATGATGAGCTCATTGGATATTTTCTGTATTAGTTAGATACTAAATAATTAGTAATTACTATTTAAACAAAAAGATTAACTCAACGGGTAATAATAACTTTTAAAGTATTTAATGATTTACGTTGTAATCAATAATATATTATTTGATTTTAATATATTTTTGATAATTAACTCTGCAATGCTCTTTTCGTTTTTCTTGAAAGAATGATCTCTCAATCAATCACCTATCTAATGATCTGACTTGGGGTCGACTTTCCCAATTCGACTTTCCTAAATCAATCTGGGCAATAACTGTCTAAAAACCTCAGATCTGACTCTAGTTCGACCTGGGAAATTTGATTTGAAAAAGTCGACCCACCCTAAAGTCGACATTGAGTCCCCCACATTCACTACAAGAAAACAGGGCTATGCCCACAGACTTAATTGTTGAATATTAGCCACGACTTTTTTATCTGTGGCTAAGCCCGTGGATGGAAAAATCCGTGGCTAAATTTTTCGACAAAAAATGCCCCCATTTTTTCCGCTCATATTTGCCACAGATTTGGAGGAGCCGTGGCTAATTAAGTGACAATTAAATTAGCCACTGATATTTTATAATTATTAACCACGACATTTAGCCGTGGCTAATAATTATAATATATATATGTAAATTTAAAAAATTAGGGTCAGGGTTAATAGAAATTAACAAAATTAATAAAAATAAGTTTATATACATATCTAGATAGTGTTAGAGTTAGAAGTAAGGGTTAGAAGTTAGGGTTAGAAGAAGTTAGATTATAGTGTTAATTAGTGATATATTGTGTTAGGGCTTTTTTATAAACTAACTTTATTTTAAATTATAAAAATTATAAATTAAAGTTATTTTAGATATTTTAAATTTTAAAGTTAAAAATTAAATTTAAAGAAGTTATTTTAATTTTTAAAGTTATAAATACAATTATAAAAGTTATTTTAAATTATAAATCCTAAAAAGTTAAAATTTTTAAAAAATATCAATTTCTAATATTAACTTTAGTAGTTAGGGTTAGTCTAATTTAATAAATTTTAAATTCGAAAATTCAATTTAATAAATTAGATATTTTAAAACTTATAAAATAACTTTATTTTAAATTATAAAAATTTAAAGAAGTTATAAAATAAAGTTATTTTAGATATTTTAAATTTTAAAGTGAAAAATTAAATTAAAAAAAGTTATTTGAAAGTTATAAATTCAATTATAAAAGTTATTTTAAATTATAAATCTTAAAAAGTTAAAACTACTGATTATTTTTTAAATTATAAAAATATCAATTCTTAATATTAACTTTAGTAGGTTAGTTTAATTTAATAACTAAATAATTATATCTTATTAAATTAAAACCCCTAAATTGTAAATGTTTTAAGTCAAAAAATGTAAATAAACCAAAACCTTGAAATAAAACCTAAGTTAAAACCCAAATCGATTTTTTCTCCCACTCCCGTTTCTGAATTTCTCCCACTCCCGTTTGTGATTTTCTGACGAGCTGCCTGTCCGGCGAGGGCGATACTTCCATCCGGCGAGGGAGATACTTCTTGTTCGGCAAGCAGCGGTGAGGGAAATACTTCTATCCGGCGAGCAGAAGTGACGGAAATACTTCCATCCGGCGACTTCCTGTCCATTTCGGCAACTTCAAGGTAAGAGTTCCTTCACCTTTTACTTCCTGTCTTGAACACCTTTTACTAGTCTCTAATCCTGTGGGATTAAAACAGACTATTTGTCTTCTTATGTGACCAGATTGATTTTTTTTACATAATCAGATTGACTGTTTCTAATTTTATCATTTTCTTTTTCTAATTATGTATGACTGTTTCTAATTTTATCATTCCAAGACAGATTAAGTTATATCAATGCTCATTTATGTGCTCTAGGTCATTATGGATATCAATTGCTTAATATCGATACTTCCTGTCTTAAAATGTTGTTTCAAAAAAATGTTTTATCACATTTAGTTTTCAGACCCATCTCTGTGCATCAAATTAGGAATGGATTTTATAAGGATTTTTTTCCTTATAATTAACTAAAATCAGACCCATCTCTGTATTAAAATTATAAGGTTTTTTTTCCTTATAATTACTAAAAGCGGACCTATTAACCTTTTCTATGGTTGGGTTCCTTGGCTTGGCTTAAGAACTGATGAGGTACTAATGGAATAATGGATGAATCTTTTTTTATTAAAGACTTGAATAGAGTCTTTTTGTTTCAAAAAAGTGTTGTCTTAAAATTAATACCTTTGCTTGAATATATATTCATGACATTTTAAAATGGATGCATTTTATATCACATTTAATTTTCAGACCCATTTCTGTATATCAAATTAGGGATGGATTTTATAAGGATTTTTTTCCTTATAATTAACTAAAATCAGACCCATCTTTGTATTAAAATTATAAGGATTTTTTCCTTATAATTAACTAAAATCAGACCCATCTCTATATTAACTAAAATATAATGAAAATACGATATCCAATAATACATTGGATCGTATATTAATTTTAAATACTAATTGTATCGGTTTAAAATTTTTAGAATAATATTAATTTTAAATACGATATCCAATAACACATTAATTCCATACGAGTCGTTTCATTCTCATTGAGTTGTATATTCGAGTTTCCGAGTACTGGTGATATGACCAAACACGGGATCCTGCATCACCAGTACTCCCCCCTTCGACGTACAAGGCTTTTTAGAGGTTTTTTTTCCAGTTCCTGGTAACGTGATCTTTATATGAGATCCTGTATCACCATTTTTCAAGGGTAAACATTTCTATATCATATAGAGAACTCCATGTGGATTTTTTTTGATAAGGTATATGGTACTACTAAGGTATATAAGTAAATAAAAATAAAAGTGTATACACTAAGACTCGAACTCTGAACCATTAATCATTTTAATAGTGTAGCTTCTTGTGGCTTCGTGTGGACCTGGTTTGTTTACAAAAAAATGTTAAATATTAATTATCAATTTGCAAAAAAAATTAAAATTTTAAAATAAATATCAACCATTCTCAAAAGCCCGCAATTAGGGTTTTATAGTCTGGATTAAACGAAACGACAATTTTCTCTCATTTAGGCGATTCCGGGGAAACAACAGTGAGTATGGACGGAAGAAGTCTCGATTCTACCAATTCAGCAAAGAGGAGAACGGTTTTCTCCTCGAAATCACTACTCTCTATTATTGAATCGGCGCTTCTAAGCCCTACGCCGACGTCTCCAAGTCAGAGGATCGAGCTTATGTACGCCATTCGATCCGCTTTGCCGGCATTCAAGTCGTTACTCTGCTATCCGGTATCTTTGATCTGTAGCTTGTAGTCTGTACCCTTGTGCTCTTTGTCTCACTTTTTTTATTGGATATCTCAAATTGTTTGCATCTTACTTTGTTCAGGTGCCGAAGGCTTCTGATCGAGCTCAGATACAGTCTAAAGAAGTCAGATTGGCTGATTCAACTCTGATATCACTTGACGATTTCGATGTTCAAATTGTAAGTCGTTTATGCAATCGATGTTCTGAAAAAGTGCAGAGTTTCCCTTAACACACTGATTAAAGTGCATTTTATTTATTTATTAGGCTTCCAAATTGAGTGATGATCTCAATCTCAATGAAATTGACTGTGTTCATCTTCTTGTAGCTACCAATCAAGAGGTACCACTTCGACACATAAAATAAAAGCCACTGACATCAACTTAATAAAATTAGTAAATTACTAACCTTAATTTTGTCCAGTGGGTTCTTTTTGGAAGAGACCCCTTGGAGATTTTTCGTCTTGCAGTAGGTTTGTGGTACACCGAAAGAAGGAATCTTATAACTTCTCTGTATACACTTTTCAGGGTATGTACTGTTAGTTTTATTTCGATCGTTCACTACACTGTAGCATACTACAAAACTATTACCATCCATTTCATGAGGATTTTTGAAACCATTTCCACAGGCAGTACTGCTTGATCAGGGACTTGAAGATGATCTTGTGGCTGATATTCAAAAACTATTAGAAGATTTGTTAAATTCTGGTCTAAGGCAAAAGCTGATATCTCTTATAAAGGTTTTAAGTTTTTTCATAAGTTAGATGTTTGTTTACATGTAATCTGTTGTTCAGTCCTTTTAATGTTTTGATCTACTACAAAATGTATTAGTTTCAACAACAATACATTATGCACCTACTGCTTTCATAAGGGTTTGTGCATTCTTTCTTCTTCTTCTTAGGAACTCAATCGGGAAGAGCCTGCTGGTTTAGGTGGTCCAAATTCTGAAGCTTACATGCTTGATTCTAAAGGTGTTCTTGTTGAACGCAAAGCTGTTATTCACCGTGAAAGGCTAAGTCTTGGTCACTGCCTTGTTTTTTCAGTGCTCATTGTCAGGACATGTAAGCTATTTTAATTTTTGGTTGGTATATCAATTTGATCAAATATGTGTTTTTCTATAAAAAAAAGTAAATATAGACATATCTTATTCATCTTTTTTATGGTCGTTTAATCTATATATATATACATGAATGTTTTTATTTTGTTTCTGATATGTATTTTAATCAGAACTCTATTGTTGGATTTTTTTTTTGAAGCAATCGATTGTTGGATTGAATGTGGAAAAAATTGAATAAAAAATTAACCAATGATTAGCTCAATCATATACACCCTCTCTTAACCATTTCACTCAGAAAAGTAAAACTTAACGTCATGATTTGATTTTCTATCATAAAGTTATAAGTCTTTAGGTTGGATCGTTTTATCTAAATTTTAATTATCTATGTGTTAGGGCTAGTTGGCTTTTGTTATAAAAAATATTTTTGGGATATTTTTCCATTTTGCATGTGCACACTTTTAAATTATCAATTTCATTCTCTTACGAATAATTGACAATGATATGACCCATCATAAATTTTGCTACAATCTACAAATGATCTAATTTCCATTGATTTTAATTTTTTTTAAAGTTATTACAATTTTTGCCTCATTCTCACTATTAAAGATACGATTGGATAGTTCTTATTCAAATTTGACCAACCTCATCCTCATCCCCTTCCCTATGCAAAATAGTGTGGAATTGTATATCAGCTCCATCTTTTTCAGTTCTAGTGGAAGGCACACCAACCTCCCCCTCCTTTCAAGAACCAAAGAGGAATAAGACAAGGGGGGGCCCTTATCTCCAATCCTCTTTGCCATAGTCATGGATGTACTGAGCAGGTTAATAGAAAGGAGGGAGGAAGAGGCAAAAAAGATTAACACCTATAAGGTTAATGGAGCAACCTCCATATCCCATCTAATTTATGCTAATGATGTCATGATTTTCTCTAAAGCAAACACTAAGTCCCTTAATTCCGGTCCAGATCCGCCTAACCCGCTCCAGCGCATGGTCGGCGTCGTATGAAAAACTATGGTGATAATAGGAAGGTCTCTAACCCCTAGACCCCCTTTTGTCTTGGGAAGGAGCATTTGGGACCATGGGATTCCTTTCCTTCCATCCCATACAAATTTATAGATTAACCTTCTCACCTTCTTAGCAACAGAATCAAGGATAGCCATGCCTTGTGCCTAATATGTATACTTTCCAGTTATTATCCAATTAACTAGTTGTATTCTTCCTCCATAGGAAAGATATTTCCCACTCCATAGTCCATATTGCTAAGTAAGACTATTGACTGGATTAATTTTCAGCATTGTCCAAACGATTTCTTCTTTCCCGTGATTGGTAGTCTCAGGTATGATATGGGTAGACTTTTAACAACATATCCTAAGATATCATGAAGAGATTGGTCTTCTGCACATATTTTCGAGAAGGTAGAGGAGCTCTTGTTCGTGTTTTCTTCCAATCATAGATCAAAAAAGCGGAAAGCGCTCCCAATTTCCAGGGAGCGCTTTTTTAGCTTTAACCGCTTTAGCGACGCTTAAAGCGAAAAAAGCGGTAGTGGCATAATTGTAAATATTTGCAATTTTTTTAAAAATTGCATATATACCCCTGTTTATATATATAATTTTTTCAAAACCTGTACATGTATGATGTATGATTAAACATAAAATATATATAAACCTGTCAATATTTGCCCATCATCTTAAAAATACACATCCAAAACAAATACATCCAAGTTATTTGAAAAAAACTATCAAATCATTTACCCTAATCATCTAGACGAGCACCTAATTTTATATTATCTAGGCGAGGTCTAGGGTTTGGGTAAGAAGTGTGAGTGAAAGTGAGGGTTAGGGTTTGTTAGAAGAGTAGAAAGGGAAATGAAAGAATTTAAGTTCTTCTATTTCGGGTAATGGGTTGGCCCAACCCATTTACCCGACCCGACCCGAGAACCCGCTAAAAAAGCGATCTGAAAAGCGGTCCTAGAAAACCGCTTTTCCGCTTTTATAGCTTTAAGCGGCGCTTAAAGCGCCGCTTTTAAAACTATGCTTCCAATCCCGAAAACAACGAGAATTTTTCAAGCAGGTTAGTATGGAAAACTTGGAAGGTTTCTTAGACCAAATACCATCAGCAAAAGCATCCTTCTGCCCAGTAGGCAGGATAGAGCTAGAAAAATTCTGCAATCTGCCTCTGTCCACTTAAATGAGTATCCAATACTACATTCCATCATGCAGCCTACATCCCCATCATTCCTCAAGATTGCCTTCCACATAGCAGAATCTTTTGCCTGAAAACTAGTAGTCAGATATGGTTAGAATGTACATTTCCTCACACATTTTTAGTCTACTCCATCTAAGGAGATTATCTTAACAGTTTACATGTATATTGTATGCACATTTCAGAAAATACTTGAAAATGTTCTTTTCTAACCAAATATTTTTTACTTTTAGCTTCAATGGACGTGAAGGACATATTTTCTGTTCTAAAAGATTGTGCTGTTGTAGTTAATAATAATGATACTGTCAAACTACAGGTTTTACCTTTTCGAATTTTTGTTAAGATTCTTGAAATCTATTGCTTTAGTTAATCATTAATCTTGCATTCAATCTTTGCAGATTACTCTCAGTCTTCTTTTCTCTCTCTTAATAACTTTCATGTCAGATGCATTAAGCACAGTCCCAGATAAAGTTCCAATCCTCTCACATGATGTGTCTTTTAAACGAGAATTTCATGTTCTTGTAAGTGATAATAATGGTTATTTCCTCTTCAAGATTTACATTATTTTTTTCACAAGGTTTTTAATTTGTTAATTGTTATTAATCATTTTTTATCTTTCAGGTCTTAACTGCAGGAAATAATGCATATATGGAGGGATTTATTGATTCTGTAAGACTCGGGTGGTTTGTGCATTTGATGTTAACTCAAGAAGAAAGAATTGGAGGGGATATGGCAAATGCCAACAATTGTTTGGAGTTAATCTGCTCACACAATGTCTTCAATTTTTTGTTGGTCGAAGTTTTTCTATCTACCGCCTATCAGGCATGATCATTAACTAACTAAATAATCAACTATATTTCTTTAAAGTTTGTTATTTTATTTATTTATATTTTTATGTCTGTATTCAGAACGATGATGAAGATATGACCTGTATGTACAATGCCTACATGCATAAGTTAATGATGTGTTTTATTTCTCATCCACTTGTTAGGGACAAGGTCAGTATAATTTTTACTTTTTCTTTAAATTTCAGATTTTTTTAATTCAATACAGCATGGTTTGATACATTCTCTTGATTTGTTCAACTAATAGATTTTACTTTTGTTGAATTTTTAAATTTTTGGTACCCAATCTGATTTTGATTGACCTTTTTTAGGATACATCATTGAAGAATACACTGAGTGCCGACTTTTTAAAGATCCTTAATTTTTCTTAGTTTCTACTATCAGAATTAGTAGAAAATAATTCTCAGCTGGTTTATTTGATATATCAGGTTAAAAGAATGAAAGAAAAAAGCATGAGCACTCTCAGTCCTTATCGCATGTCCATATCTGATAGCTTTGGAGACAAAGCCGGTGCAAAACCACAAGAGCTTTCAGGTCCTAGCCATCATCCATTCATCTCTCTTTTGGACTTGATAGCTCAAATCTACAAGGTCATTTTCTTTTTAATTTTTACAATATAAACCTGTTCTCTGTTCATTATCTGGTCTCATTACATAAGCGCAACAGTGTATATAATTCTGTTAATTTGAATGGGTCATGTATTAGTTTTTCATTTTTTTCACTGAACTTTCTGCAATAATTTCAGAAAGAACCAGATCTATTATTCGACAATGATGATTTGTGGACATTTGTAAACTTTGCCGGAGAGGATCATACTAACATTCAGACTCTTGTTGCTTTCTTGGGATTGCTCAGTACTCTGGTAATCTCTGATGCGTGCCAGTTTTTATACTACTCTGCAATTGTTAGTAATGATATATTTATTCTTCTTCTTCTTCTTCTGTATAGGCTTCCAGCGAGGAAGGTGCTTCAAAAGTTTTTGAGTTGCTTCAGGGAAAAACATTTCGATCAATTGGGTGGAACACTCTATTTGATTGTTTATCTATATACGAGCAGAAGTTCAAAGAGTCTCTTCAAAATGCCGGAGCTATGTTGCCTCACTTTCAGGAAGGCGATGCAAAGGCACTCGTTGCATATCTTAATGTCCTTCAAAAGGTTAAAACTCTTGTAGTTGAATGATTCAATGATATTATGATTTTTTAGAATCTTATAACTCCCATTGAAGATAGTATTTTGAATAGGTTTTTAGCAACTGAGATCTGAATTCTAGTAATTTGCTGCAAGGTTTTTTGTGCGGCCAGGTGACCAAGTGATGGGCAAGACCACCTGGTCACATATGTGCGTGCATGATCACATATGTGCATTTCCAATTGCAGGCACACATTTTTTTCCTTGTACATTTTGTCGATGACCCCACATGATCCAGTGCACTCATTGCTTCCCAAACCTCCACCTATCATCAATTCATCATACACACTCATTGGTTTCTCCACAATGCTGGTTATGTGTTATCCATTGATTTCATTCACTACTATAATGCGGTCATTGTCTTTGACTTCAGGAACGTTGGTTGTAAATTTGTAATTTATTATATACACCAACTTGTTTAACCGATCAACTTCTAAATAGTTTCTTCTTTTTGCGTGAATCTACACAAAAAGAATGAAAGGCGCTTAATAAGGTGTAAATTCAAATTGTAATACAATAAAGATATTACAATAAGAAATTAAGAATGGGTACTTACGAAGTCGAAAGTACTCCAATTCCTTTTTTTTGAGGAATTACTCCAATTCCTTTCACAACTAAAAGTTGTGCAATAAAGTCCTATGATCTGCCTTGTCATAATCATCAATCCTGGGAAGACTTATAAGTGATAATACACTACTAGCAGATGAGATGGTACATGGGTTTGGAAGAATTAGAACACCTAAAAGATGTTGCTTAAGTACTGACCTCAGAAAGGTATTTAACACAGTCAAATGGAATGCAATACTGGCCACACTCACTGCTTCAAAAATATACTGGCCACACTTAAAGGGACGGGGTTCTCTCCCCACTTCTGCAAAATAATTCACGAGTGCCTTTGCAGAAGTGGGGAGAGAATATACAGTCCAATCCTATTTGATGTTGTAATGGACCTTCTCTCCAAGCTCACCCAAAACAAAATTGAGCAAAAACAATATGACATGTATCAAGTACATGGAGCAACATTCGTTAACATTTCACACCTAATGTATGCAGATGATGTCCTTTTCATTAAGGCAAATAAAAAATCACTAGAGGCAATCAAAAAAATCATAGAAGAATTCAACATGCTCACTGGGTTGGAAATTAACAGAGGGAAAAGCTTAATCACCCTTTCAAAAGTATGCCCTGGATAATGAAGATCTTATAAGAATATTAGGATTCCAAGTAAAACAACTACCAATCATGTACTTATGCATATACCCATCACAAGGAAGAAGAAATCCCATAACCAATGTTGGAAGCTAATCCAACCGATAGAAAAATTATTAACCAAATGGGGTGAAAAATGTGTATCATATGGGGGTAAAATCCAGTTAGTAACCTGGATAGTGTCTGGAACCTACACATACTGGGCTCAGGGAACCACCCTTCAATGCTCAGTAGTAACAAAGGTTAGAAAACTCTCCTACCAATTTATATGGGATAGAAGAAAAGGAATACCATGAAAGAAAATGGGACTCCCTAAGGAAAGGAGGGTTAGAGGGTACGAATCTGCTAATAATAACCAGAGCAATGACATTAAAAAGAACTGCCTCTTTCTGAGGGGAGGGATCCTTCATATTGATAAGCTGGATAAAAGGAAGATATATAATAGAGTAGGAAGTTGAGGATATACATATAACATATCAGACCAACAGTTGACTCCCGCTTCCCAATGTGGAAACAACTGATCAACCAAAAAGATGAAATAGGAGAAGTAATGTCCTGTGGGGCAAATTACACCATTACATGGAAGAAGCACAACTCAAGTAATAAAATGGGGAACTTTATCCAACAAATTAGACCCTCCAGTCATAAGGACCCTTTGGCACACAGAATTTGATCTCAAATACTCACGGAATTCTCCATAGAGTTTAGATGGGGCTACCTAACCACATTTAGTAAGTCAATTAGGTGGGGCCCTTTGGCAAGGGAATCTGGTTTCAAATGTTCACAAAATTCTCCATAATCCTACGGAGAGTTAGATGGGGCCACCTAACCAAATTTACTAAATTAATTAGGTGGGGTATACAAACCCAATCTAAATGTCTACTATGTAATAGGGAGGAGGAAACAACTAGTCACTTCTATTTCAACTGAGTATACTAGAGGAATTCTCATTAAAGTAGTAGAAGCCCCAAGTCAGTCAATCTGGAAAATATCAAATACACTAGTATCTTCACTATCAGAATTGGGGATCTTGCAAAAGCTTCCCAAAAATCCACTAAACATGTACCATGTTGAGGAGTACACTGGAATATCTTATAAGCAGTAATACAACATTACATGGCACATATATGGGTAGAAACTAGAAAGGAATAGAAGATTACGTAACCACACACTCATGCCACCAGAGTCGCTCACAAATGAAATGATTAAGGATTCGAGGTTGTCATTCAAGTGAGAGATCTACAAAAAGGAGAGCACACTCAGGCCACCAGAGTCATTCACAAAAGAAATTATTAAGGACTCCAACTTGTTATTTAAGTGAGATATCTGCAAAAAGGAGAGTACACAAATGTTAACTTTGTGGGAGGCTCCACTTCTGCGGCAAAATTCTCAGGTTCACAAACAAAGGAAAACTGCTATATAGAAATAGAGTCGATGACTTGATCGACATGTGACATGTCCATCTTTCACGCTATTTATTTACTTTAATTATATGCTTACATGAGACTACACAATTTCAAAATTTTGATTTTTTAAATAAACTTTCAATTTTTGAAAATTAAAAGTTGAAATCACTTACGTAAATACATTGTCTTAAGTGTTCGAGTAGCCAATCTCATTGCAAAATCACCATTCGGTGAAACATTTCATAAGAAGCCTTTCTATGAAATCATTGCCTTTCACATTTTTGTAAAGATCGAGTTGGTCCATGTTCTTGTTTTGTTCAACTACGCTGGGTGTCATTCTTATCATGCATTGCGGGAAAGATCTTTCATACCCAAGTGTTTTCACCAAACTTTCTCTTGAACTAGGTAAGGTCAAAAGTGAGTAAGTAAAAAATTAATCTATACAAATATATAATAAAATTATAAAAGACTTATTTGTTCTTCACTTTTTCAAGTCATAGTAGAACTTTGGGTTTAGGAAAGCACCCACTTAGCTTCAAGGCAATGCCCTTCATTTTTCATTAGGTGAAAACTTTTAACAACTTCAAAAAAAAAAAGAAAAAAAGAAAAGGAAAGCACCCACTACAAAGTACAAACAAAGGCTTACCAAAATGTTTGTTTCTTGAAGATTACTTTAAGAAGATGACTGGCGTTGTTGCCTGGAAAAATTCACCGGTTCTCTCTGTCACTGGGAAGATCTCTGGTCATTGGAAAATGAGGATTGATTACATAGAAGAGGAGCATTTTTTATTTATTTTTATATTAGCATTCCATAGCCCAATAGTAGCCATGACAAGCACCCAATAACATTCCATAGTAGTCCCCAAGAGGGAGAGTGTTGTGTAACTTTTTGCGCAGCCTCCGTAAGATCCTCCAGTTTAATATCTGGACTGGATTGGGTGGGAACTGAAATATTCATTATTCTCCAGAAGGCGAGATTCAGGTGCTCAGCCAACGGAATTAAGAAAGATCTGGAATACGAATAGTTAAAGAAGAGATTCTAGATTCATCTTCCAAATTCATCTTAGGTAATTTTAGTAAACTACTAAACTATAATACTACTATACTACATGTGTATTATTATTTTTTTCTTTCAAATTGTATGTGCCGCAATAGGTGTGCTTAGGCATCGAGGCGTGGGTCTCTGGTGCACGTATTTGAAACTGTGGTTGCAATTTCAACTCTTTCTATTAATTTAATATTATAATGATAGTTGATTACTTTTGTATTATTGTCTGTTAAGGGGCTTTATTTTTCTGTTTATATGTAAAACTGGGCAAGGCCCACTTTATTTCTAATGTAAATTTACCTTCATAAAAAAAAGATATATTTAGATTGTCATCAGAATTAGAATTTGATTGGATCATTTCATCCTCCTATATGGTTGGAGTTAAATGGATATCAGGGAAATTGATAAGTTATTTCTTCTTATCTAAGAGTTAAGATACTGATGGAGAGTGGTGTGGAATATTGGAGCAGTGGAGCCACTTACGCTTACTAGAATAGCAAATTTGTGAATAAAATCAATAAATATACCGCATCAAAAATAATTACAGAATGTAGGAATCAGACAAATCAATTTACCCTTCAAATGTTTTAAATTTTTATTTTTTAATATTGTAGGTTGTGGAAAATGGCAATCCAACTGTAAGGAAAAATTGGTTTCCTGATATCGAACCCTTATTTAAGCTTCTAAGTTATGAAAATGTTCCTCCTTACTTGAAGGTCAGTTGCTGATTTTTTCTTGGTAATTTTTCTTTAGAAATTCTAAAGATGCATATATCTGATGTGTAGTATATATGCAGGGGGCGTTGCGAGATGCCATTGCTTCTTTTGTCCAGGTGTCTCCTCTCATGAAGGACACTATTTGGAGATATCTTGAGCAATATGATCTACCAGTGGTTGTAGGCCCTCCAGCAGGCAATAGCATGCAAAAGATGCCCACACAGGTCTCTTTCTGGTTCTTTTTAAAATTTTATATACATATGGAGGTTTCCAGCATGTCTTATTCACTACGTGCACTTTATGTCAATTTTCATTTTAAGTAGTGGTTGAAAATATTTTATTGGTCTAACAGCATAATGAATTAATGATATTTTATATTAGTGATATGTTAGAATTAATAATATTCTATGGGCTAATTAGTAAATATTACATTTTCATATTGTAGTGTAAAGTATAACAGAATTCAATTATATTAAAGTGTATATAACTATATATATGATACTCAATGCGAACGGAAAGGGATCGAGTATTCTCTCCCCCTCTTATTCAGATCTCAATCTCATACATTTTATTCTCTAATATATCTCATTATCTTTTCAGATTCTTGTGTGTGTAGCATGGTTTCAAATGCGTGGGCATAAGCGTGCCTGAGGCACGCTTATGTCCGAGTGCGCTACCTTGAGGCGTTTTTCAGGCGTCTCTAGCAATCAGCCTCTAATCTGATACGGATCGGATCTTGACCTGGATTCGATTCACTTAAGTTCTTTTATTATTATTTTAGGGCTGCTCCCATGCGATTTCAGAACAGGAACGTTCTGAAATCGGAGGTAGTCCCCTATAACTTCTCCCAATCCTATCTCCCCTCTCCGACAACCTTTCAACGAGCCTGTTTTAGGTGATCCAGATATTGCAGTCTTTCAGACCTCTTCAGTGTTACTACTATACTATTATAGTATTATTCAGTGTCATCATGAGCAATATTTTTACACAAGTACCAAAATGGGCAATTGGGCATACGTCTCATACTTGGGTGTCATCATGAGTTTGTAATAAAAGAAATTGACAATCAGATTTTCTTATTTCCCTATCATTTGTTACATGTGGGTTATGCCCATTCCAATTATTAATGAAATTTTATCTTTATAAAAAATCGATAATTTACTGTGTATGATTTTATTTACAAGTATTCTTTCTTGATGAATTTGATTACTTATACAGATATATGACATGCGATTTGAATTAAATGAAGTGGAGGCAAGAGAGGAAAGATATCCATCCACAATATCCTTCCTTAATTTGTTAAATACTCTTATTGCTAAAGAAACAGATACAAGTGATAGAGGACACAGGTTCTGTTACTTTATCTTTACATATCTAGTGTTTAAGATATTAAAATATAAATTTTTTGATTTATTTCTGATCTTTCCAAATTTTACAGGTTTGTGGGCATCTTTAGGTTTATCTACGATCACATATTTGACTCTTTTACTCAGAGAGCCTATGTAGATCCTTGTGAGAAGTGGAAGTTGGCTATAGCTTGCCTGCAGCATTTTCAGATGTAGGTCTTTATTATTCTGTCCCGCTTTCTCTTTCTCGGACATTACGTTGCTAGTTACTAGTTATATAGAGTTTTTTTGACGAATTAAGTATTTTCAAAATTTCAACAATGATATTTCTGCAAGTACTCCAATTTAAGTAGAGGTTGATGCCCTTAATGAGAATCTTTGGAGGCCTCACACTGTGTTGTTTGAGCCTTCTGTTCCTTCTGTAGTAGATGTGCCAAGTAAGGCATTCCAAAGCAGGCCCCAAAGAGGAGTGCTGATTGAGTTTCTGCAAGCTTCAATCAGATCAACTAGTCTAATATCAGTGGGGTTAAGGGTTTCGGCCAGAGTTTGGTATGGTTCTGGTCTATGTGCAGTTGCATAAGAGCCTTAAGAGGCAGACTGTTTGAGTTTCAATTTCCCATTCCACTAGAATTTAGTGGGCATATGTAAGTCCGTGACCATATTCCAGCTGCAATTTTTCCCTTATGGCTCTTAATCCTAAGGGATTTATATATCTCTCCTAATATATTTGAAGGAGTTCTAGCATTCCACTGTATCCTATTTCCAGACCTACACTCCATACACCTTTGTATGTCCTCCTTGGCTCCAAGAAAGAATTTCCAGAATGCTGAATCAATTATAGGCTTTAGTTGAATGTCATTAATGGCTCTGTCCTTAATGTACCTCTATTGGATCCACTGTGGAAGGTTAGACTCACCATCATTCCAAAATCTAGATGCCCTTTTACAGTTGATCCTGCAAATCTGCAATGATAGGTAAAACTTCTAAGCCCTTCTCAGATTTGGGGAGGATCATTTGTGACTAGGGTATTCCTATCTTCTCATCCCAAATGAATTGATAAGCTAGCTTCTTAATCTTTTTTTACGACTGAAGTTTAAAGGGGAATACCTTGGGTCTAATAGGTGTACTTTCCAGCAATTATCCAATCAACTAATTGTATTCTTCCCCCATATGATAGAAACTTATCACCCCACCTTGCTAGGAGGTTCTCTATGTGCTGAAATTCTAAATAAGTTTCTAACATTGGTCGAAATTTTCTTTCTTTCCAGTGATAGGGAGCCCTAGGTAGGTTATGGGAGCGTTCTTACATCTGAAGTCTAGAATACCTTGAAGGTTTGAGTTATTTCCACATACTTTTGAAAAGAGTTAATTCGGCAAGAATGGATTTGATAGACCTAAGGGATTTAGGGTTGGCCTTAGAAAAAATTAAAATCTCATCCGTATACATGAGGTGGGTAATGGATGTAGGCATGTAGCTCCATTCACCTGGTATTTGTTCATTCATTTTTCTTTGGCTTCCCTCTTAAAAAAACTTACGTGAATCGGATCTGGGTCAACATTAGGGTCCGGTTACTGGAGACGTCTTGAAAAGTTCTTAACTAGTTCTTATTCTATCTTATTGTATATGTAATTAACTAAGATATAATCATAAGTAGTTCTTATCACAAGGTACAACGTACAAGTTATCTATCGCAGTTTCCGATATACTATCACTGAAATCCGTCCGACATCGCAATTGTGAAACTGGAAATACGCCATAGATGTGGAATATGATGCAATGATAAAAAAATCAAACATGGGGAACTCGTTGATTGTCAACCAAGTGGCATCACCTCAATTTTAAAGCATGTATTTTTATTTTATTTATAGATTTTATATGTATTTATATAGATTTTATGTATTTTTTACTGGAATTTACCAAAATACCCCTGGTGCTTTAAGTGTGCTTAAATCTAAAGTGCCCAAAGCGAATGTATCTTGAAAAGTGGACGTGCTTTTCGTTTTTTTAAACCATGACATAATGTAACTAGAACCCTAGTTTTTTTCTCAGAAAAATGAAAAAAATCGTTTTGTAAACATTAGAATCCAACCCTCCATGGACTTTTTTCTGCTTTAAAAATAACCCCTTCCATGGACTCACACTTCTGGAAATTAATCATAGGCGCAAGAGACCTGATTGACTCATCCTTGGACTGCAGAGCGAATGTAACAAATTAGGTGGAATTTGTGAGATGATTAGGAATAGAAGCCAATCAAGCCATAAAGATCAACTTGCAAATGTTATATGGTCCCATTAATCTCACATGCCTTCTCCATAATATTATGGAGAATTAAATAAGGCCATTTTAAGATTTTCATGAGACTGAGGGGATTTTGTGTCCCAACTTTTGTGTAATGTTGAGGATGAATCAAGAAGACATTTATTCTTTAATTGCATATACACAAGGTCCCTACTTATCCCCTTAGTGGAAATGCTCAACCAATCCTTCTGGAAAATAATGAATATCCCTACCCCCTCTCCTAGTAGCCCTGACATAAGATTGAGGGATCTAACAAAAATCTGCATGAAATTACATATCACTCACCTACTTGGGGCCTACTATGGAATGCTATAGGGGCCCAATCATAGTGCACGTGGTATGTGAGAAATAGGAGATTAAAACAACACACACTGCAACCCTCATATGTTTTGCTTAGAGAAGTTATTAGTGACATCAACCTCTCCTTCAGTCCAGAGTGCCATAGGAAAAGCTGTTGTCAGTTGTCACTCTTTGGACGACACTACACTTCAAATGTGACGGACCGACCTCCTGAAACAGTCTATCTAGCTGATTGTCACTAGGTAGCATAGCCAATTGGAAAGTATCGATGGGTTTAAAAACACCTTTTCTTCTTCTTTGAACTTTGTAATTCGGGCATTATCTCTTATTATTTTAATGAAATTTTTTATTTGTTTAAAAAAAAATCCATTTGTAAAAATAATTTAGTAACCTATGACGCAATGTAATTTGTAACATAATACAGATATTCAATTGGTGTCTCGTTTGTTTAATTTTTGTAGGATATTGAGCATGTACAATGTCAAGGATGAAGATATTGAAACAGTCCACCCACCGCAGCCACCAGTGTACAACAGAGTCCCTCTTGAACAACAATTACCAATATTGGAATTGTTCAAAGTAAGTGTCTCGTCATTACATTTACAAAAATAATTTTAAATCCAATTATAACAATCAAAATACGTTAATACATTTTTGTTTGAATGATTTGAGATTTTTTTTATTGTTAAAATTTCATTAAAAATGAAATGGGCCTATCCCAGATTACAAAAGATTTTGAAATAAGAAAATTCTCATCATTATTTTCCTTTTTATATATTCCCATTTATAACATTATAGTCTTAGAATGGTGCCTTATAAGGTTGGACTTCCATGAGTTCATAGCATTCTTCACAATATGTGTTTGATTGAGGTTTTTATGGAAAGAATCATGGAAAAATGTGCTCACATTCAAGATTATTTGAAGAAAAGTAATTGGGTACAACTTCTGTGATTACAACTAGATCAAGATTCATGCCTGATAATTCTCCGGCATTTCTAGGGTGTTTTGAGATGGATGGAACTGGAAGTATGGAACCAAGGTTTTTTGTGCAGTCAAGCATAGTTCAAAAAAGCGAAAAGCGCTTCCACTTTTCAAGAAGAGTTTTTTCGCTTTGAGAGCTTTAAGCGTGCTTAAAGAGCCAGGGGTATTTTAGTAATATTTTGTAAAAAATACATATAATCCTATATAAATACACAAAATCTATAGTAAATTAAAAATACCTATAAAATCACATGTAATATAATGTTAAATATTTAATTCTTACAACTAAAATTAAATCCAACTACAATAAAATCCAACTAAAATCCGAAAGTGGGGTAAGAGTTTTTAATTTAAGTTAGAATAGAGGGGTAGAACAGGAAAAAAAGTATATTATGTGAAAATATTATTAAATAATAGGTGTAATTGGGTAATCGGGCGGATCTTTACCCAAACCGTCCGATTACCCGCTCTAGGAAAAGGGTTGGAAAAAGCGCTCCTCCAAGAGAGCTTTAGCGCGTTTTAAGCGTGCTTAAAGCGACGCTTTCAAAATTATGCAATCAGGTGACCTCTAGGCGTTGAAATTTTTCCTGTACATCTTGTATGTGTAGTGTACTCCCTATTTTGATGTGGTGTGTGTGACACTAGTGTGGAAGTGTGCAAGTGCTATGTCATCTTAACCTACCAACCACATGGATGGAGATGCCGGCGGTAAACAGCTGTCCGGACTTCTAGAGAAGGCGGCATGTTGCTGACTTCCTTCTGTAGACATCGATGAGTTCCTGGAGACGTCGGCGACTCAGCGTAGGCTATTGGAGACATCAGCGGACGAATGAAAGCAGGGAATAGGTTTGGGAATAGGGAGATTTCTAATTTTATATATTTTTTGTTATGTTAGTGGATATTTGGGCGGTCAGACTGGATCTGGCTAAGGTCCCTAATTATGTGATCCATATAAGTGATCACAGATTAGTAGATATAATCTGTGATATTTCGCTGATCTTTGATCAGCAGAAAGAACTTACAATGAAACAGTAGCAATTATCAGATTTTAGATTCTGATCTGAAATCTTCTAGAAACTAAAGTAAAACAGAAAAAAAGGGAGACAGATTTTACAGTGGTTCCACTTCCACCCAAATCTTAGTATCCCACTTTGGTGCACTATGATGTTGATAGAAATTATTTTTCAACTCTCACCTAGTTCAATAGTAGCTAGGCTATATATAGAGATTAACTTAGAGTGGGCCCACCAATTTAATTATACTATTAATTGGCCCAATCAGTGGTCGGTTACCAATTCTAATAGTCTCCATTTATATCACCTAATTACATTAAACCATAACAAGGCCGCACGTAAAACCTTGGATGGAGTCATGGGACAATATATTGTAATTTTTTATCGTTCATAACTTACTTTACAGTGAAGAATTTATGATTATTAACCTCCAGAATGGATCTTCCTAATCCGGCTCAGCACATCGAGTCATCGACTGATGTCACATACTCACATGTAATCTCAGCAGTGCATAGTATCATATGTGAGCGTAGCAAAACTTTGACTTTGAGTGAGTAAAATTGAATTCAGAAGTAGCCCATAAATGGGATGTCTTAAATTCTTTGGCAGGCACCTGGATCTTGTTTTCTGGAAAATAATGAATATTCCAGTTCCCACCCAATCCAGTTCAGATATTAGATTGGGGGATCTGACGGAGGCAGCACAAAAGATTATGCACCACTCTCCCCCTTGGGGGCTACTATGGAATGCTATTGAGTGCTTGTCCTGGCATATATGGACGGAAAAAAATAAAAGATATAGACAACACATTAGTAGGCCTCCTGAGGTAGTCCTTAAGGAGGTCATTAAAGACATCAATCTCTCCTTTGATTCAGTGTATTACAAGAAGAGCTGTTGTCACCCTTTGGAGACATCTATGATGGAAGTATGGGACACCAACCTCCTGAGGCAGCGTATCTAGTTACTATATAACTAGACTACATAGCTAATGGGAGAGAGTCAATGAGTTTTTTGCTCATTTTTTTTTACTTCTGTTTCTATTTCTATACTCTATTTTTTCTAAACTGGGCATTAGCCTTATTTTAATGAAATTTAATTGCTTCAAAAAAAAAAAAATCTTTGGAAGGAGGAAAATTTAATTCAGTAAAAGTAACCTAGAACTTGTAATGCCGGGCAAGACTTATGTAGGGCTTAACGGGAATAAAGAGAAGGTTCTGAATCGGAAGTGATTAAGAACAATTTCCAGATTGATTATTCCTGGAATCCACCAGAATAATCAACGTCAATACTTGGTATTTCCAATCCAGGAAATAACCGATGAAACAGTAATATTAATTCACGAAATAAAGGTAGAAGAAAGAGAGAAATGAGAGTTAGAGATTACCTTTTAATTTTTAGGTTAACTCTCAACTGCCCTCCTAGATTCCAGTCCACTCTCATTTATACTCTAGGGTTTATGAGTGGAAATTCCACTCTGAGAGTCCAAGCTTATTAATGGGCTTGGTCCATGGCTCGATTAGAATCGAGCCTATTAATCATATAAAGATGCTGGTCTGCATCAAAGACCCTCTTCATTTCTAATGAAATTTTACCTTTATTCAAAAAAAGTAACCCAGAAATGGGTCCTGACCAAACAGGGGTTGCAGATAGTTGTGTATATTAGTAGTAGTTGGGTTGTTACTTGTTAGTTTACTTAATGTAATCTTAGTAGCTGAAGTAATTTTCACATGAATGAAAAAAAATCCATTTGCAAAAAAGAGTTGCACATACTGTTTTTTTCTTCTAATATGAGTTATTTTTTTTAAATATCAATAATCGAAGAAGAAATTAAAATTTACAAGCAATATATAATTGTATACAATATCCTCTCCCCATAGCGAGAAGTATATCCCACCATTAATTTACATCTGCATTCCACACGATGTGTATGCTCAGATTTATTGGAGGGATCCAACTGTTAATCGTGGCTCCTAGCCAATAAATTCTTACTGAATTAATGTATTTAAGTATTTGACTCTATAGACAAGAACATTTTTTCTCTAGGGTTGAAGACTAATAGCAATTCTTTCCAAGCCATTTCGAATAGCAAGTCAGTGTCTTGGTCTTCATCTGCCATTTTATAGTACCTATCTTTATCAAAATCTCTCTGAAATAAAAAAAATAAAAAGAGAATTTATTCATTCCATGGGCCCATATTCCATTTGAATATCTATTTGTTAATTGGTAAGATCTATTTTTAGTTCTCCCCCATGCCTGATCCTCTTGAATACAACTAACAATAGATGATATTTGATAGATCTGCTTTCCACTATCTCATTCCAAGGTTCCGGGTGCGCAGCCGCGCATATGCGTGCATTATGTTTTAATTTAAAAAAAGGCCAAAAAAAAAATATTTTAAGACGTTATAAATTTTTATGCCAAAAATTTAATACATTGGTCCATGAAAAGAGCTATATTATTTTTAATATAAGCTCCTCCCACTTTGACTTCATATTTGTTTTAGACAAAATGAATCTTTATTTATAGACCAACCTTCTTTGTGTTTTTTGAATTCTATCGATGTGAGACTAAAAAAGTGCAGTTAAATAAATTATTATTATAGAGTATTTTTGATGTTATAGATGTATTAAAGAAGGCCCAACCCATTACGTTATTATTTTTTAAAAGCCTCTTGGGTTTATTTATTATTTTCTTTTTATAAAAGCCTCTTGGGTTATTTTTAAAAAAACAAGGTTTATAAGTTTTTAAACCTTGATGTTACAATGAATTATAGAGTGTTATAATAATTAATAAATATATGTATTATAATAATTTTTCTATCCAATATATTTTTAACTAAAAAATTTAATTGATATAGTTTAGATATATAAAAATATATATGAATTTCCTTTAGTTTTATATATATTTACGAAAATACTACTGGCGCATCTACGCGCATATGTTCAAGTGCTCCAGGTAGTGGCGCTTCGCGCAGAGCCGCATCCGGAACCTTGCCTCATTCCTGATTAGCAAAAGAATGCCTGATCCTATTGAATACAACTGACAATAGATCTGCTTTCCCACCACCTCATTCCTGATTAATTATTTAATTCAGTTTGATCATTCCTGATTGGGTATTGTATTTTTTTTAAAAAAATTTCTTGCAGGATTTTATGAGTGGTAGAACGGTCTTTCGTAATATAATGGGGATTCTTTTGCTTGGAGTAAACACTGTCATCCATGATCGTACCAGTCAAACATATGGTCATTTTTTGGAAAAGGCCGTTCATCTTTCATTAGAGATTATAATTCTTGTATTACAAAAAGATTTATTTCTTTCTGATTTCTGGAGCCCTTTATACAAGGTTATTTTAATTTTGTGTTAAGTACAGCTGCTTACATAATTTGTTTCCCTTTCTCATATTTTAAAACTGTTTCAGTCTTTAGATGTTATATTATCCCAAGATCATAAACAATTAGTGACTCTGCTAGAATATGTTCGTTATAACTTCGATTCTCAAGTTCAGCAATGTGCCATAAAAATCATGGCTGTATTAAGGTGATAACATCATTTACTTTTTTATACATATGTTATATAATTTTAAATTTATACCTAAAAACTCTCTTTCCTTATCATTTGTTTGCATTACATGTTTCTATTGCTCACAGTTCTCGTGTAGTTGGGCTTGTACAATTGTTGCTGAAGTCTGGCACGGCAAAGTACCTTATTGAGGATTATGCAGCTTGCCTAGAGTCAAGATTAGAAGAGTCGGGCACCTTGGAAAACACAAAAGATGATACTGGTGTTCTTATAATGCAGGTGGTATTCCTACTTTTCCATTATTGGCAACTTTATCTTTTTATCAATAACTTAATAAACGTACATTTGAGTATTTATGGTTTTAATTTTTAATGTGATAGAATAAGGAGAGATATTAAATTGAATACTTTATCCTCTTATGTAGGGAAATGTATTACGAAGACGGAAATTAATCAAATCATATAATAGAAATATTGAGGGATGTGAACACTGCTTATGGTGCCACACCCTATAAGAAGAGCAATCTTTCACAGATTGAGAGTTTTTGAGAAATTAAAATTTTCATTACTGAAAAAGAGGTTAGGCATAGCCCAAGATTACAGAATAATTTAGGGAAATGCAAGTACAGTAAATGTAAAAACATTGTCTATCTCTTATGTAGCTATGACCCTGACTAACTGGCCAAGGATTGAAGCCTCAAGAGGTTTGACTCCCATGAGCGTATAGCTTGTATTTTAATCTGTGAAAGACTGTGCTTCTTATAGGATGTAGAATCATATGTAATGCTCACATCCTTTATAATTTCTCTGCTGACAATTTCTGGGGGCCTTAGGGTGTGTTGTTTTAATCTCCTATTCCTTTCACACCATATGTGTCAGGAAAGAGATGCTAGCATAGTCCAGTGTACCCCCAACAACTGGACTTGTGGGTGAATTTTTGTATTGTTTCCATAATATCCCCTATCCTAATATCTATTGCGGGAGGTGGGGGATTTTGCCCACTAAGTGTCCAAACAACATTGTTAAGATAGCTAGTGGTCTCCAACAATAGAAATCTAGTGTAATGGCAGTTAAAGTATAGGTGTTGTAATGTTTCTTCCTCATTTCCACATAGCGGACAGACGTATTTATGTTGAGTTCCCAGCTTTGCAGTCTAGTTAAAAGTGTTCAGACTCTTGACCTTAATTCTCCACAACAACATAGAGAATTTTGGAGGCTTTTTGGCTATGATCCCTAGATTTATCTCTTGTAAGATGCCTTTGGGTCTTAATGTTTCTGAGTGCTTGGAGGAGGCAATTTGTGTGACCTTATAGTTACTCAAGCAGTTTATACATTTCCTTATTAGCTAGTATAGTTTTCCACATGTGTGAGTCCAGAGTAGGCCTACACTCTATCTCCCCAATGTTTCTTCCTTTGATGTACCTAATTTTTATCCAGTCTGCTAGTATGGAGTTATTAGGACTCCACATCCTCTCTGTTCTTTTAACCAAAGCTGCAGCATTAGTTGCAAAGAAATCTCTGACCCCTATTCCGCCTTCGCTCTTTGGGAGTGCAATTTTTGCCCAACTACTCCCTCTTCTCCCGTCCCAAATGAAATTGTAAGCTAGGCTCTGGATCTTTTTAATGACTGTGCATGATAGTGTGGTTCCGTTTGCCCAGTATTGAAACTTACCTTGTAAGACCCAATTTACTAATTGGGTTCTGCCTGCATAAAACAGACATCTCCCTTTCCATCTGGCTAACATTTTTTCTATTGGATTTATTAACTTCCAACATGTCACGTGAGATTTCTTTCTTCCCGTTATTAGGAGACCAAGATAGTTGATAGGGAGGGATTTAGTTGGAAAGTTGAGAATGTTATGGAGTTAATGATCATTCATGCATACTTTTGAGTAGGTTGCTGAGCTCTTCTCCTGATTAATCTCGAGGCCTGAGAATTTGGAAAAACTGAAAAAGTCTCTAGGATTTTCTTGATTGTTTCTAAAGACTTGGGATTTGCTTTTGAGAAGATTAACACATCATCCGCGTAGATGAGATGTGAGATGGAAACCGTTCCATTCACGATATAAGTATCCATCCTCTTATCTTTGATCTCTTTCTCTATTAGTCTACTAAGATTATCCATTACCAGGTCGAATAAGATAGGAGACAATGGATCCCCCTGCCTGATTCCTCTAAAGTTAGTGAAGGGAGGAGTGGGGGATGCCTCAACCAGTATCGAGAAGGAGGCTGTGGATATATAGTTGTGAACCAATTTGCACAACAAAGGGCTGAATCCCATTGCGTCAAGGGTGTGTGTGATTGCTTGCCATTTTACTGTATCGAATGCCTTTTTGAGATCTATACTTAAACATTTTTTCTATTGGATTTATCAACTTCCAACATGTCGCGTGAGATTTCTTTCTTCCCGTTATTGGGAGACCAAGATAGTTGATAGGGATGGATTTAGTTGGGAAGTTGAGAATGTTATGCAGATAATGATCATTCATGCATACTTTTGAGTAGGTTGCTGAGCTCTTCTCCTGATTAATCTCGAGGCTTGAGAATTTGGAAAAAGTCTCTAGGATTTTCTTGATTGTTTCTAGAGACTTGGGATTTGCCTTTGAGAAGATCAACACATCAGCTGCGTAGATGAGATGCGAGATGGAAACCACTCCATTCACGATATAAGTATCCATCCTCTTATCTTTGATCTCTTTCTCTATTAGTCTGCTAAGATTATCCATTACCAGGTCGAATAAGATAGGTGACAATGGGTTCCCCTGCTTGATTTCTCTAAAATTAGCGAAGGGAGGAGTGGGGGATGCCTCAACCAGTACCGAGAAGGAGGCTGTGGATATACAGTTGTGAACCAATTTGCACAACAAAGGGCTAAATCCCATTGCGTCAAGGGTGTGTGTGATTGCTTGCCATTTTACTGTATCGAAAGCTTTTTTGAGATCGATACTTAGACAACATCTTTTGAAGACTCATGCTATATTCATATGGGAGTCCAACCTCTTGAGGCAGTCCATGACTAGCCAAGGTCTTAGCCATATAAGAGTGTGACAATTTTTACATTTTATGTGTAGCATCTAGCTCTACATTTATGTTTACATTTCCCTATATTTGTATCCGGGCACTGCTCCCTCCTTTTAATTTTAGAAATGAAATATTTAATTCATCAAAAAAAATCTAACTAACATCAATTTGTGATATTGATATTACTTAATAATAACCAAGAATTTTTGTGCGGCCAAGCGACCAGACAGTGGCAAGGTCTGCATGGCTGCATATGCACACTTTTATGTGATATTTTTTTCATGTACAATTTGCACATGTAGGGACTCAAGCCTGTCATTCAATTAAGAGTGACACCATGGGCAGAATTACAGATAATGAATTAGTGGGAAACATCACTTCTGAGGCAATTTTCTTAGAATACTAGTACTAAGGAAAATGCTATCAAGAAATAGAGTCGATGGATATGTCCATTCTCATCCTATCTTTAGTTTTTTTTACTTACTCTCTGTACTTTTTATCTTTTTTATTTCCATCAATGGTATTTAACTTAATAAAAAACAATTTGCACATGTAGTCCCTGTTTTATAAATATATATGATATATAAATTATAAAATATCCTGTCTCTAATCATAATATTTAATTTAAAACACTAATTTAACGTTCAAATGTTATTTGAGAATGGATCGGTCAAGAATGCATCATCAATTCATCATAATCTTCGGAAGTAACTGCCCTTGATCTTGTTAATGGCCTCGAGATGGTCCAGTGAAGCCGGTCACCCATTCACTACTGAAATTCAGATTATGGATTTTTTTTCGTTTTTGGAATCAATTGCTCAAATGTTGGTTGTAATTAATATTACAACCTGTGCATATTAAATGATTTCTTCTTTTTATGTAAATTTAAGCAAAAAGAATGAAATATAACTGTAATGCTTTAAAAGGAATCATTGCATATATTATAGGGAGTTTCTTAGAGTAGAAGCTGTCTTTATAAAAGTAACACATTAATCACTCATGCTCAACTGTTTCAAAAAAAATACTATAACAGTCAACTAATCAGGAGTAATAGAGTATCAGTTCTTAACTTCCCCATTCAAAAGTTATTCGGATGGTTTTAGATTTTAATCTGTTATTTTATTTATTTGATCTTTGCATTTCTTCAGCTTCTCATTGATAATATTAGTCGACCAGAACCAAACATTGCACATCTTCTTTTAACATTTGACATGGATACTCCAGTTGAACGATCAGTGTTACAGCCAAAGTATTACTACAGGTTAATATTCAAAACTTTGTTCTATATAATACTGCCGGTTAATAATGTTTGATAATTGATAATGCTACTATGATTTTGATATTTCATTTGCAGTTGTTTCAAGGTGATCCTTGATAACTTGGACACATTGTCCAAGCCTGATTCAAATGCATTGATTTACGAGTTTAGTTTTCAGGTAATTTAATTTATTTATCGTTCGTTTCTACATAATTTATTCACTTTTTAGAAAAGTCTGCAAATATATATGATTCTTTCAGCTTTTATATGAGTTATGCTCTGATCCCTTAACTGGTGGGCCGACAATGGAACTGCTAAACTCAAAGAGATATCAGTTTTTTCTTAAGGTTTGCTGTCTGTAACAAACTTTTGTATCTAACTATATGATTAAAATCCTCCCTCCTTCCCTAGTTTTTACATAATTCAAACTTCAAACATTTATAATTTATTTTTTCTTTATATTTTAGCACTTGAATTCTGTTGCTCTTGCTCCACTTCCTAAAAGATCAACAAACCAGGCTCTTCGAATCAGTTCACTACATCAGGTTTATGAATTTATCCTAAACATTACTTTCATAACGGATTCCTGACCCGTAGCTTATACATTTAAGTTTTGTTTTTATACTCTAGTTTATTATAATCAACTACTTTTCACAATTTGTCATTTATCTCATTTTATCGTTTTATCCTTTTATGTTTGGGGTCATTTTCAGAGAGCATGGCTACTAAAACTTTTGGCATTCGAGTTGCATGTGGCCGATATGTCTGCATCTACACACCGAGATACTTGCCTTGCTATTCTTTCTAAGATATTTTTTCGAGGCAATGAATCACAAACTGTATTAAATGCACCAGACATTCAAAGAGATCCATACACTGCTGGTGTCTTAAGCATTGATAAGGTCAAGGTATATAAATTTGATCTTTATTCTTTAGCATTGCTTTGTTTAATAATCACTAGTTATTTTGTTAAAGCAGATTTTGCGAGATACTGGATGTATGATGTATCATATATCTAGTGTCTTAAGCTTGTGTTTTTAGCTGTTTCTTACAATTTAAAACCCCAGAGCTAAAAACATAAAATATATGCTGAATGCACTATATTCATTATTTTTATTGTTATTCTTCTTCTGGTGGAGCTGATCTCTACAAGATTGTATTTGTATAATAGGTTTTTGAAGCTATAGATTCTTTACACTTTATTTTTGTACTAGATTTTTTACTTATTTTATAATCGTTTATTCATTTATTTGTAACCATGTGTCTATGCTAATCTCTTTTTGAATATGCTTCATTGTTTTTTCTTCAAGGTGTTGGAATTACTTGAGATAGTCCAGTTCAAGGCTCCTGACACTAATATGAATTATTCCCAAATCATGTCAAATTTGAAAAATGATCTACGTGTAAGTTACAGTTTATAGAAGTGTTGAACATTCTATTTCTTACAATATTTCTAATTGTTTCATTTAATCTAATTCTCTTTTTAGGTAGGAGATATTTTTAGTCCTTCCGAAACAGAAAACATGTGCTATTATTCCGAAAGAGGCGATCGTTTGATTGATCTTGCCGTATTTCATGATAAACTTTGGCAGGTTAGGAAAAAAGTGTCATTTTGTGTGCATTGCTATTTGCCTTACCTTTATAGCTATATCATTTTGTCTTATTATAATGTTGTGATATTATTATTTTTTATTGTTATTGCTGGTTATTTGGTTATAAATATAATATCATTATCATTGCAATCTAAGATTCAACTAGTTAATAACAAACCTAAGACAGTAAGACTTAAGTTACCTAACAACCGAGTGAAAAATATTTGTACAAAATGCTCTTAGTAGTAGAACTTAGGTTATCTTTTGCTTTCAATTGTAATCTTTCTGTTACGGTTGAATTATCTGTTAACTGATAATTATTAAGTAATTTTCCGTCTTATCCACTTTCTCGTGCTTTTATATCCTTTTAGTATTTACAGTCATGTTCTATATCTATCCAAAATGATGTGGATGTCAACACCTCAAAAGAGTCGATACAGCAGTTAGTTAGAATGGGATGGAAATATAACAAGAATCTTGAAGAACAAGCTTCTCAGCTTCATATGCTGGTTGGATGGTCTCAGATTGTTGAGGTAATTTTCTCTCTGTTGATTATTTCTTTCTTTTTATTTGAGCTTTTGAGTCTAAATAGTAAATACCAAAATAAAATTCTCACTTATTTATCTGACGTTCTTCCATTTCCATCTTAGATCACCATCTCTAAAAGAATGTTATTTCTAGAAGATCGATCTCAAATTTTGTTTGAGTATGTCCATCTCTTCTTTATCCAGTTTAATTTTTACCTCATTCTTTGAATTTGCTATTTTTGATAATCTCTTCTATAGGTTACTGGATTCCTCTTTGAGTGCTTCTGTATCTCCCGATTGTTCTTTAAAAATGGCACTAATATTAAGCCAGGTATGTGTTTGCCATTTTCCAATATTTTCATTGTACTTTGATCCAGATAGACTTCTCATTTCTATGATTGATTTTGATGTTATACAAGGTTGCACTAACATGCATGGCTAAACTTCGGGATGAAAGATTCTTATGCCTTGGATCTGTAGACTCTGATAATATTACTTGCCTTAACCTTATCATGGTTAAGCAACTGCCAAATGGAGCATGTCACTCAATATTACTCAAGATTGTTATGACCATTCTTAGGAATGACTCATCTGAATTATTAAGAAGACGGTAATTTATTGTTTGAACATTGATATATTTTCCGAATATTTTGGATTTTGTTCATGTTTAAATTTTCTTTGTGGTAGGCACTATTCATTACTTCTATGCTACTTTCAGTATTGTAGTAGCATTCTTAACCCCAATGTTCCAGAATCTATATTGCAATTCTTATTGTGTGATGAAGAAGATGGAGATAATGGCAATGATCTACAAAGGGTTAGTTTTTTTATAATAGATTTATAGCATTATACATCTAGAAAAACTGTGTTTGGTACTTTGGTGTCTCTTGTTTAAGATAATATACAACATTGTAAATTTTAATCACTCCTGTTTCTTTATTTTAAAGTTTGGAAGGCTCGTCATATGTTTGTTCTATGTTGATTGCAGATTAATAGGGAACAAGCTGATTTAACTCATGCAAACTTTTCTATTCTTAAGAAAGAAGTTCAAGCAATTCTTACCGTGGTAGGCTCTTAGCTCTGATTTTTATCTCAAAGATGTTTGGATATTATATTTTTTTTGAAAGTTGAATCTACCGAATTAGGGAACTATTTTTGTTTTTTGTTTGTAGCTTGCAACCTATCTTTTTTGTGGATGATTAGGTAACTAAAGATTCACTCCAAGGCAGTGAATCTGGGAAAGCAATGGCTCTATATGTCTTGGACGCATTTATTAGTATTGACCAGGATAGATTTTTTTTGAGTCAACTTCAAAGCAGGGGTTTTCTCAGGGAATGCTTGATGGATATTAGCAATTTCTCTTATCAGGTTTATTTTATCAATCATGCTTAATAGACAACATTTAAAATTTAAATGCATTGTTCATATTGTAATCTGGGCTACCTTTTCATTTCTGATAAAATTTCAACTTCATCCAAAAAAAATTAAATTCACAAAGATGGTGATTATACGCATTTCTACCACAATATCGCAATGTGCTTTTCTATCTACATAATCATGCTAATTTTACACATTTTTGCAAATGTAGGATAGCCGTCATTCATTGGATTCTTTGCAGAGATTGTGCACCATGGAAGCTAAACTTGCATTATTGTTGAGAATCAGCCATCAATGCAAGAAACTTGGATCTGATGTCTTGCTTTCCATGGGTGTATTGGAACATCTTTCATCATCCCAATTTGTAGGTTGGCATATTAAGGTATGTTTGAACATTTCTTGTGTACTCTTTGAATAATTGCAGAAATCATTTTTCTTACTCCATCAGAGTATAACAAGGAGTAATTACAAAGTTAGCAAAGATCAAGCAGTGAAAATTGATAAGCAGCAGTTACTCCTTACTCCAGTTTTAAGATTGGTTTTAAGTCTGATATCAATGGTGGACTTGACACATTTCTTCGAGGTATTTCTTATATACTCAAGTTTCAAAATATCTTACTTTTCGTTGCTCATTGAGATTTGAGTGATTTCATCTTTTATTAGACTTAAATTTTATGCAGTTGAACACTTCAACTATATATTTAATGTGAGAAAAATGAGGGAAGGTTTTTTCAAAGTAGTCAACTCCATAAATTTGTTTAAATCTGACATATACATGCTATTTTTTATCGATTGTTAATTAATATTCTTTTGGCATTTCCCCCATGATGACGATGATGCTCAGCCACAAGGCCAAGTTCCATGATGGACTCCACCCCATGTGACCATGAATGGTCATTTTAATTTTATTGGTAGAATTACATATTCTCATTAATAAAATGAAGGGTTGTACCCTAAATACACTGGAGATAAATAAAATAAAATGGGAAGATGAGTCAAGGGCCTCAAAGCTCATGGATACTTTCCTATATAGCATTACAACTAGCGATTAGATAACTAGTTGAGTTGCCTTGGATCCACCATCTTCTCTATTTTCAGAATTGCTCTCGGTGCAACCTAACAGGTAAGGTTTTTAAGTAAATTGCATATCCCCTCTAGACTCGTGAGATTTTTAGGTTTTAATAAATAAAAATAAAACCCTGATTTTTTTCAAATATCAATATGGTTATATCCAGTTATCCACTAACTAAAAGGAGAAAAAAATGAAAAGTATAGGTGCATAATTATAAATCATAATTAAAAATGAAACTAATTGAGGAATTAATTATAAATCTAATTTCCCAATCAGAGTCACATTCACCTCTCTATTAATATAGATTTTTCTAAAGGTTAGGCAATGTGAATACGAGGGATTTTATTTAAATTTCATTTCATAATCTTTTTTAATACATATTGATATTATTCTTTAATTATCTGATTATACTCCCGCTGCAAAAAAAGTTGATTACATGGAATCCTGATTGATTGTCAATTTGGCTGCTTGACATAGGTGAAGAACAAAGTTGTTCGGGAGGTTATTGATTTTGTAAAAGCTCAGCAGTCTACTATAGATCAGATTCTTACTGTTGATATTTCGGATGCCGATGAAGTTACTTATGAGCAAATTAATCTTGTAGTGTCAATTCTAAGCAAGGCAGGTTTATTTAACATGGATAGTTGCATTTTCATTGGACCCTATAAATTGCTTTATTTCAAAATCACCTTCGAATTATAATGTTTGAAGATATTTAATTCATCAGGTATGGCCTTATGATGAAAATGATGAGTGTGGTTTTGTCCAAGAACTTTTTCGCATGATGACATATTTCTTCTCCCTCAAAGATTTGTCATCCACTTCAATTCATTTTTCGGTAAAACTATACAAACCCTTATAATTTTTAAAATAAATCAAAATATTAATTTATAAGTCATCTTAATTGATTTGATTTGGACAGGATCGGAAGATGGAGTTAACAATGTTTCAGATAATATTCAGCTTGAGTTCTTATCTTTATTTTTTGGTTACAAAGAAGTCTCTACGACTACAGGTATTTGCAAGAGATTTTTTATTTTTAGAATTTTTATCCTGCTCCAAAGAATTTTGGTTATTTATAATAGATATTTGTTTGTTTCTTAGTTCTTACTATGATTACTTTTGGTAGTTCCGAATGGATTCCTAATGATGTTTTGAGTGATTTTAGATTAGGTTGGAGGCCCATCACAGAACTAATGAATTGTAATTTTTTCATTATAGTTTGTGTCGGTAAATTATCTATTTTTTGATATCCTGTACTCTCAATATGAAGATTGCTTTTTTCGTTTTAATTACCTTCACGTCTTCCCTGATACTTATTTATTCAGAAGTATTTACAAATGCGAGTTAAGCGATCAAAACATATATTTGTTTGATTCAAAAATATCGCATCATGTAACCAAAAGATACCCAACATTTTATCAATTTGTACACAACTGTTAATTTTGCATCAATTTGTACACAACATTTTATCAACCAAAAGATATCGCATCAAGTTTGCATCGATAATAATTATTCATTTATGCACCTAGGCAAATACGCTATCCTTTGTTCAACTCCAAGTTTATAATTATTTGGGGCGAATGGTAGAAAGTATTAGAGATAGAAGTCATAAAGATTTAACCAAATTCTCTATTCTCCTTTGGAGGGTGAAATAGGATCACTTAAAGACGTTCAGGAAATTGAGAAGTTGGAAAGTGCAAATACTTCCTGCTTGCTTACTATGTAATCTAAAAGAATAATCTAGAAGTCATCTCTTCTTCAACTGCTCTTATTCTAGGTCTCTTCTAATTCCGTTGGTTGAGCACCTGAATTTAACCATTTGGAGAATAATGAATTGATGTAGGAGAGATCTGGATAAAGGGAAGAACGATTGAAGAATGAAGCAAGAACTTCTTTGATTGGGGGATGGGTAGAAGTGTAGAACTTGGAATCCTCCAAGAATTCTAGGCGTAGATCTAGAATTTAGAAAAAGGAAATAATAGAGAAAAGGTAAGAACAAAAGAGAGAGGAAATAAAGGTAATACCTTGATTTGATAAATATTCAATAATTGCCGCCTCCCGTCCTTGGCCTATTATATTTATACTCACATCAATGGAAATAGGCAACCCATTTGATGCGAGTGTAGGACTGTTTAGGAGGAACGCTTGATCAAGCCAACTATGGTTCACTTCATTAATATCATCTACTGCGTCATGAATATTCCAGTTCCCACCCAATCTAGTTCAGATATTAGATTGGGGATCTTACGGAGGCTGCACAAAAATTCACACATTACTCTTTCCTTTGGGGGCTATTATGGAATGTCATTAGGTGTTTGTCGTGACATATATGGAATCCCGAGGTAGTTCTTAAGGAGGTCATTAAGGACATCATTATCTCCTTTGATCCGGAGTGTAATAAGAAGCGTTGTTGTTACCCTTTGGAGACTTCTACGATGAAAGTATGAAAGACCAACCTTCTGATGTAGCGTATCTAGTTACTTTATAACTAGACTAATGTGAGAGAGTCAATGGACTTTTTGCTAATTTCTTTTTACTTCTATTCTTTATTTTGTAATTTGGGCATTGCCCTTCTTTTAAATGAAATTTAATTGCTTTAAAAAAAAAGTTATAATTATTTAGAAATAATAATTTGATGTCATTACTGCTACTAAATTTCTTTATGTTATCAGATTTTGTTTTTCCTTCCCTAAATTGATTTTGAATCGGCAGATTTCAGACACCCTAGATGACTTTGGAAGGCCAGGTATACAACCGCAACCTACGTTACTTTTAGTTGTTTCAATCCTTACATCAACAACAAATACTCTTGAAAGGACTTCCGAAGAAAAATCGTTATTGCTCAGTAAGGTGTATTGTGCTTCTAAACATTTAAAACTATATTTCTATTCATTTCCTTATGTAGCTGTTTTTTATTATTATTTAGAAACTTAGTATAATTTTCAAGTTTTCAACGGTCAACGACTCAACATAGCCTTGGTTTTTCTTTTTAGATTCAAGACATTAATGAATTATCAAGGCAAGAAGTTGATGAAATTATCTGTGCATGTATGAAGCAAGATTGTATATTGGCTTTTGACAACATAGGGAAAAGGTGGGCACTATCAATAATTCATTATTCTTGTTTTGCCATCCTTTTTTTTTTAAATGTTTGTACTTCTGTTATTTTCTATAACTCATCTAGAATGTTTATTGGGCCAGACGACTTTCTCAAGCTGGTCAGATTGACAAAATCATCTTTATTCTTGTTTTCACTCTCCTTTCTTTGTTTTCCACCTCTTCTCTTCCAAATTATATTATATCAAAAGATAAGTATTGTTTACAATCATAATTTCTTTTAGTATCATCTTATGGTACTTCCACACATAGCTTCACTATGTGTACTCCCATTTGGATATGCTCCAACTGTCTTTTATGTTTTGTACACTACTTGTACGGCATTAATTGTCGCGATACTAAGAAGAGAGCTTCCATTTACCTTTGACTCTCTTTGAATTTTCCCAGATTGAATATAATTTTAACATCTAACTATGCAAATCAATCACTACCAGACAGTCTTTTCCTCATCTTTAAATACCCTCCAGTTTTACCACATTTTTCCTCCCATACTAACCAGTGAAGAACTCAGCAAGTTAATTTTTTACAGAATGACCTCCCAAATTGCTGGTGTCCATAAAACATATTCTCAATTCCATGAAATTCATCTCCCAATTTTCAGCACACAATCCTTCCAAATCATCTGTGAATATTGAGGCGTTTATCCCGTCTTATTATCCACCCATATAGCGAAAATTTGTGTACTTATACTCCATTAACTCAAATACATTTTTCTAACAAATCAATGATCTATTTCCCCCTCACTGCCTCACCATTGATCAACTTCCTGAACAGATCTAGCAATTGCTGTATATATTTTGTTACTCTTGTCCTTTTTCCACTATTTCATTCCAAATACCTAAGACACCAATCCCTCTTTGTTTTTTATTAATGAAAGCTAAATAAATATTCATTAGTTGAAGAGGAGGGTTTTGTCTGGATTAAATAAAAAATGACTGATGCAACCAACTTAACTACTTAAGTAGCCAGAGCTACTAGTAGCCTCAAGGAATTGGATTCCAAATATTCAAAAAGGTTTTCCAGGCATCAAATTTTAAGTTAGCCTTAAATAGAGAGATTCCAGAGATGTACACTTATCTTATTATCCAGTAGTCGTCTATTTTGAATTGTTTATTGATGGGGGTGAAACCCGACCAGTACTCCAAGACGCGTAAGCAAACGCCAAGCGGGGAACTCCGCGGGAAACCGGACCGGAACTCAAGTGCGCAGAGCTCTGCTTCGCTAGGATTCCTTTCGCTCCAAATGACCTGCCTTTAATGAGTGGGGATGCCTCCTACTTATAGGGGTAATCTGGTCATTTGAGCAGTAACCGCCTAACTGATCAGATCGAGGCTCGAGATCGACTTTCCAGAGATTGACTTTCTGGGGATCGACTTTCCTGGTGATCGACTTTATTCAGAAGTCGATCCCTGGGAAGTCGATCCTCAGGAAAGTCGATCTTCCTAGGATTCGACTTGGGACCTCCCCAACCCTAGAATAGGTACCTTAACTCATCTTAGGCTATCCGGACTTCTAGTTGCTAGTAGGTTGTGACCGGGTTCGGGATACTGTATCACCATTTATGTTATCCTTTTTAATGTTTTTCTGATCATACATTAGTATTTTTCTGAGTTCAGATCATGTTAATGTTAAAAGGAATGAATATAATTAATGTTATCACTTAAAGAAATCAAATAAAATTTAGCCTATGGTTCAATAAATAGGGTACCCTGAACATATTACGCGTCACTCGCCCCCTTGGGGGTTAATGTGGAATGCTATTGGATGCTTGTCGTGACATATATGGACGGAGAGAAATAAGAGGTATAGACAGCACACTAGTAGGCCTCCTGAGGTAGTCCTTAAGGAGGTCATTAAAGATATCAGTCTCTCCTTTGATTCAGTGTATTACAAGAAGAGCTGTTGTCACCTTTTGGAGACATCTATGGTGGAAGTATGGGAGACCAACCTCCTGAGACAGCGTATCTAGTTACTGTATAACTAGACTACATAGCTTATGGGAGAGAGTCATTGAGCTTTTTGCTCATTTCTTTTTTTACTTCTATTTTTATTTCTACTCTCTATTTTGTAAACTTGGCATTAGCCTTATTCTAATGAAATTTAATTGCTTCAAAAAAAAAAAAAAAAAAAAGGGTACCCTGAACATGGAATTTTGGGCTCTCTTTTCATAAAAAGAACTACGATCTGGAAAGTGAAACTAGTTATGATCCATTTTAAAAATAGGAACCTTAATTATAAAGCAAGACCCTTGAGATTTCTACCAACAGACTATATTTTTTAAATGTAGAGTAAATTATCAAAAGATAGTGGGGAAAATAACCAATTTAGTCATGAAACCTGTATATAAGAGCTATCTACTCATTTGGAATTTTTATGCATTTTTTGCGTTTATTGAAATAAATCCATTAGCACAAAATACAAACTTCCAATAGAAAACAAATCCAATTTTATAATTTTTTTTTGAAAGATCCACTCATAATTTTTCAAGTTTATGATAATAATAACAATAAACCAAGCTTTTTCATGCGACGCCTAGGCGTCGCATATGCCACCATGCGGTCCAGCGCATGTAGGCGTTTGCCTTCATGCGCTGGATGGGTTAGGTGGATCCGGTTGGATCCGCCTAACCCATTTACCCAAATAAAAATATAAAATATATATAAAAAACGGACGCGCGCAGATCTGAACAGCGGTTGGATCCGGTTGGACATCTGAACAGACGCGCGCAGATCTAAATTCGCATCTGCACTCGCATCTGGACATCGTTGTTCACTCGCATCTGAAAAACCGCATCTGCACTCGCATGTAGCTTCCTTGCAGCAGAGTAGCCTCCCGATTTCCTGATTTCCCGATTTCTGATTTTCCGATTTCCTTACTAATATATATTATATATATTTTATAAACTTAGGGTATATAATGTAATTTTTTTTGGAAAACTTGTATTTTTTCTATAAACTTAGGGTATATTTTGAAAATATGTATAAGTTCATGGTATATTTCGCAAAATTCCTAATATTTTCAGGCGACCGCCTAGGCGTCGCCTGAAGCGCCTAGGCGGCCATGCGGTCATGGCCATCGCATGACCGAATGGCCGCCTAAAAAACATTGCAATAAACAATGATAATAATCTACATATTTTTACCATGAAATGTAATTGTGCATTTTAAATTCTAACAGGAGGTATGTTGCAATGGTAGAGATGTGTCACATTGCTGGGGACAAAGAGCAGCTCCTAACATTGTCACTTCATCTTTCAGAGCATGCACTTAACATTCTCATGACTCATCTTCAGGAAAAGTAGGATCTATTTTACTTATTTTTGCCACATATTCTTTTATATCTTGCTATTTTTCTTTTCTTATATCCGAAATATGTGAAATGCAGCATGGTGAAATTTGGAAATGTTGATGATTGTTCCTCGATGTGTACAAAGTTACTTTCAACATTAGAAAAACTTGAACAGCTTAAAGAGGTAGGTATCCCTCATAATTCCATATTCCAAACTCTTTTAAAACATTAGCAAATGATTTGGTTTATTTATTTGTTGTCTTATTTAACATATCTATATGTACAGTACAAATGACGATAATTCTCATTCTATTTTTATGTAGTTTACTATTTATAACAAACACAAAGTGTTATTTTCTATATTTGATTTGTACTTTTTTATGGACCGCTAGTTTAAACTAGTTTTGCACTTTTGCTGTTCTTTCTACACAGGATAAGGTGGGTCGCAATCTAAAGGTATTCTTTCGGTCAGTGAGCATGTTAAAGGAATTGACAATAAGAAACATGGCTCTTTGAATTGCCCTCTCTAAAATCCTAGTGCTTTGAAATGAAGTAGAGTGGAAGTCAGAAAAATAGTCATCCACGCAAACTTTATTCTTTCATTAGTGGTTTTAGGTCCATGTGTTTATTTATACATTGGCAGGCAAGTATAGCTTGAATGACAATCAAGTTAAATTTTTTCTGTTATGTATATAATGAACAAATATTTATATCTTTGAAATTTAGAATATTACCTGATTAGAATATTAGAATACTTATATTAAATTCTAATAGTGTTAACTTATTGTTAAGTTCTAGTTAAATTAATTAAATTAATATATTGGCAGGCAAGTATACTAGAAGTTATAGTTTACAATATGATCTTAAATCCAATTTTGATTACCATGTTGGCCTGTGTTGCTAATGAAAAAAAATTTCCAAAAATTTCTTTGACAATGTTATAGAAGGGTAACTTAATATTTTGAAGTTCAATCTTTTTTTTCACATTACTAACATCTAAACATCATATCATTAATTTACAAATGTTTCTACTACAATCATCAACATTAGTCTTATTTCTCTATAACTCAAATTTGTACATGTTTTAGTTTTCTTTTAGTTTGGGCATTTTTATTGTAATTTTAAAGTACCCAAATTGTTTTAGTTAATAAACTACTTTTAGGGTTATGTGTGCATATTTGTAAGGATTTATTTGTATTGAAAATCAATTCTGATTTTTTTTTGTAAAATTTCATCAGATTTTGTAATTGGTACGTTTCCAAATTAGAGTATAGAAGAAAAAAGTATTATGAAAACTCATTTACAGAAATTCCTAGGAATCTCAAAGTTACAGAAAAACAAGATCTATAATTATTTATAGTACTTTTTCTAGAAATCCATCTGGAACTTGATTCCTTTAAATCTGCAAAAAGCTCTCCAAAACGTGCTTTTATATTCCTTTGAGTTGTTCAATTAATCCTGTAGCAGTTGCCCAGTTTTGTAAACAGGTAGCAGATGATACAAATGCCAGTTTTGTTGACTCAATATCTCTGTCTCCAACTGCAGCAACATTTGTAAAATTTAAGTTTGTTTTGTTTTAGAATATGAAAAATGATGGCTAAAATAAAAAAATTCTAGTAAGGGATATGGAGAACTATGACATCCAACCCTTGATTTTCTATCCAACCATCTATCCAGATCTTAAAAAATAAATCCTTTTATGAATAATGAATTTAAAAGATTTTTAACCTGATGTTATCAATGAAGCTAGTGAGAACTTGAAAAGATCAGCTTCTGATTTCTCCTCTTCGTTGGAGCTTAACTGATAATGACGATGATCGAAATTCAATATGTTAAAAAATTAGTAAGTGTGAAAATTTAAATGAAATAATTGTACGATATAAATAAAGTATATAACATTTCGGTCATTTAATCTGTCTCGAAATTCGTACATCACTTTTTCCCTACAGCGTTATTATGAATTGTTATTGGGTTTGTCATGATATATATGAACAGAAAGAATAAAAAATACAGACAACATATTAGTAGACTTTTTGAAGTAGTTCTTTAAAAAGTCAGCATCAGTCTGTTTTTTGATCTGACGTGTTACAAAAAAAATTGTTAACACCTTTTGGCGACTTCTACGATAGAGACATTGTATCTAATTATTTTATAATTAAACTATATAGTTAATAAAATAGAGTCAATAAATTTTTTGTTCATTTTTTTTACTTTTATTTGTATTTTTATTATCTATTTTGTAATTTGACATTGTCTTTTTTTTATTGAAATTTAATTGTTTAAAAAGGAAAATCTGTTTCGAAATTAAAGAAAATATTATAAGATAAAATGGATAAAGGAATTAAGGAAGTGAAGAAGGTATCTCAATTTCTCAAATGAATTAATTGTTCACATTTAAAAAATATAAGCATGATCACATGATATCAGAATAACTTAATATCTAACTAAGCATGATATTAGAAAAGACTAAATATCAAACATATCAAAATCATGGTATCAGAACAGACTAGATAATTGTATATATCATAATCATGATATCAGAATATAAAATTAAACAAAGAACACTATTTTTCGTTATTGTTTCAGAAAAAAGACTGTATAGGATTAACAGGAAGAAGGTATAGTTGACATACCACAATCCTCATGGTATCAGAGTAATTCTTGAGTAATTTATAATTATTAATACCTTAGTAAATGCAACATTGATATTTTTGATCCATTTTGCATTGGAATCTTGACCAAGGATTGAATTTGCAGCAGTGAAGTCATTTTTTTCTATGGCTTGCCCAACCTTGTCAAGCTTATACACAACTTCTTGAAGATACTCTGATATAATTTATTTCTTTAGATGATGTCAATATTAATATATAATTCAAATATTCAATCAACAAAAAAAAAATACCAGTTTCCTTGGCAGATGAATTGATGAGCTCCTGTCTCTCAATCCTCTTCTTCTTGTCCTTCTTCACTCTCTCCAGAAGCTCCAAATCATCATCAGCCTCCAGAATAGACGCCGTCGATGACCTTGGAGCTCCGATCAGACCCCAACACACTCCGGCAACCACAGAAGAAACCACCCCTTCTCTTCTCGAAACACAACTAACCACAACCGGACCAGTACTTTTCCCTCCACCGGATCCCGCCGGCAAAGAATGGCCACTTCCGGCAGAGAAGGAGGCAAGGGGGAGGAGGAAAGATGAAGAACAAGCCATTAATCTTTCTGACCACTGCTTCTCTATCTCTAAAACTCAAACTCTATCTATCCATACAATCCGACGTGACATCCACGTCATCGGAATTAAGGATAATAAAAAAAACATGTTTTTATTTCATCTTCTTACAATCAATCCCACGTAAGCATAAAATGATAAAATCATATATACTTTACTCCCTAACTCCTATCTCCTCCGCTTCCTTACTTCTTGTGTTGTTTTGATTTGAGAAGGTTTGGAATATTATCCTTTTTTTTCTTCCTATCTTCTCCATTTCCATCATCTTCATCTTCTTCTCCAATTGATTATTCCTTCTAGGGTTTCACCTACCATGTTCTTTGCTCCTTCTTCCATTCTTCTTCTTCTTCTTCTTACATAACCAATTCTATCTATCTATTTGCTTTTCTATTTTTTTTCTATTATTCTTCTTCGATTCTCCTTCTTCCAAGGTTTGATTTAGGGTTTGTTTGGAAGATGAGATTACACATAAAAGACCATGGCTTCCTCCTCCTATCTTTGCTCTTCTTCTTCCTTGCCACCATTCTTCAACAAGGTAATTTTTCTCCTTTTACTTCCATTTTTCAAGGCTTCTAGACGGCAAAAATCGTGCGACCGAGATTCTTTTCTTCTTCGCTATCTTAACCTGAAAACGATCCGGTCTTGTTGAACTGAATGCGACCCACGACCAACTATAATTTTAATCTCCATTTAAAAAAAAATTGTTATATACTCATATGATCATGGATTTATGGAGGAATTTTTTTAAAAGGATCAATTAATTTTATCATGTTAAATATGAAATTATTGCTAAAGCCTAAATAGTATTATATATCAAATATCAATCACATGAAATTATTAGTTTAAATGAGGTTTATAATTTATATAAGGTTAAAAGATCTTTATTTCATTTTTTTCAATATGAAAAAACTTGTTGAAAATTTTTAAAAAAAAAATTATATACAGACCGCAAGATTTAAAATGAAAGGCTAAGATTACATATACACAATTCTATTTGTTGATCATATTTACTCAAACTATTCTAACTTCCGATTTATTATTTAACTACAGTTAAGGTAAAAAGACAAATCTATCCCTAGAGTAAAGTTGAATTTTGATTACAATGCCACGTGATTGATCCGCAGGTCCTCTCGAAGCGTTCACCGGAACATATGGAGTAAACTACGGAAGACTCGCCGACAATATTCCAGGATCCGAAAGCGTAGTAACACTTCTAAAAGCCAACAAGATCAAGAACGTCCGTATCTTCGACGCCGATCATACCGTCCTCACCGCTTTCCAAAACTCCAATCTCGAGATCTCCGTCATGGTCCCCAACGAGCTTCTCAAAGAAATCTCTTTAAACGAGGATAAAGCCATGGAATGGATCAAAACCAACGTCGAACCATTCCTTCCTCACACACTCATCCGTGGTATTGCCGTCGGCAACGAGATCCTCGGCAGCGGAAACGTCGAGTTACAGGAAGTTCTACCCGCCGCCGTCATGAACGTTTACCAAGCCCTCACACGTCTTCATCTCGAGGATCTGATAGAGGTATCTACACCGCACTCTCAGGCGGTGTTCCAGAACTCCTACCCGCCGTCGTCATGCACTTTCCGGGACAATATCCGTCAGTACATGTTCCCTCTGTTGGAATTCTTCGAAAAGACCGGCAGTCCATTTTATGTTAACGTGTACCCCTTTTTGGCGTACGATAGTGATCCCGCGACCATTGATATAAACTACGCACTTTTTGAGTCCAATCCTGGGATTTATGATGAGAAGACCAAACTACACTATGATAACATGTTTGATGCCATTCTAGATTCTACTTACGTGGCATTGGAAGTTGCTGGGTTCGGAAAAATGGAGGTAATTATTTTTTACCAGAGTCACGTAATATATCACTGATAATATCGTAGTAAAAATTAAACAAAACCTTAATAGTTACTGTGATCAGTTAAACTAACCTTAACCTGCCTTATCAGATATCCGATTAGACCAAAACATGTTTAAAAAAAAAAAAATTATGATCAGATTTCACGGTTTTTTTTGTTAAACAGGTAAGAGTGTCGGAAACAGGTTGGGCGTCGAACGGTGGGCCAAATGAAAAAGGAGCGACAAAGAAGAACGCCAGGACGTACAACTACAACTTGAGGAAGAAACTTGCAAAGAAGAAGGGAACTCCCCTGAGGCCCAAGACAGTAGTGAAGGCGTATGTTTTCGCTTTGTTTAATGAGAATTTGAAACCCGGTCAACTCTCTGAGAGAAACTTCGGCTTGTTCAAGGCGGATGGGAGTATTTCGTATGATATCGGGTTTAGCGGTTTGTCTGCTTCTTCTGCTTCTCTTTCGAAAGTTAACAAGGTCAGTAATATTATCGAAAATCGAAATTATATATGTATATGTTCATTCTTTTTTATCTTTAATTTGTGTTTAAGGGGTTTAAAAAAAATTTACCGCGATTAAATGTTGATTTTTTGAGGAGATTAATTCAGTTTTAACTGTGATTGCAGGATATGAAGAGGGTTAGTTTATTGGTTGTGATAACAACATTGATACTAATTATGGTAACAATTTGATTGATGGATGGAGGGAGGAGGAAATTAGCTCAATTTAACAGTTAATTATGTTTACTAATCTAATCCAGGCTTGTTTAATGAGGGATAAAAATGTAATTAACTAATTGTGTACATATATATACAATGCATTGTTGGTCCAATTGTAGTCCATTAAGATTTAAGACCCATCAAAGTCCATTAATGTAAGGTTTTGCTTGTAATAATTCTTAGATATATATTTTCCCTAAACTAAAATAAATAGGGGAGAAAAATTGAAACTTTAGTCTCCAAACTAAATTTGGGGAAAAGTGAGCTTCATATATAATTATTCATTGGAATGTCATTGTAATATCCTTAATTGTCAATGTTGAATCTATATATTGTTGTTGAAGAGAATTCATGTCAGTATTTTCAAATTTTCCATCGTGATCTAAGCGTTATCGAACTCTAGCTGAGAATAATTTATTCTCTATAGTTGCTAAGCGTTACCGTAAGAAGAGAGGAAAATTAGGGTTCTTAGTATATATTAACTGTCACACACTCGCACTAAAAAGTCGTTAACACTATACACATATGTAATTAGCTGTAAAATGTATACACAAGATTAGCGTAACTGGTTACATTAATAACTATTAAAATTTCTGAAGTCAAGATTAGAGTCTCGTTGTGTACATTTTCACTATGATTTTCTCTATTATATATGAGAAAGTTTAAGATAATTAAATTTCATTCATACAAAGAAAGACCATAAATCAATTAAAAAACAAACATATAATACAAGTACAACCGATTGATTCTTAATCAACGGTGAGATTGTAAATATCTTATAAACTATCTCATATTTAATATTTCACAAGAATCGTTTCTTAAATGATGAATAGACTTAATAATTCTCATTAGATAATTAAGAACTTCCCCTCTATGTGAGTTTGGTGTTGTTATATATGAACATAGACGACAGATCGAGAGGCGATGCTTAAAGATGTAGACGCTTACCTGAAGAACTATGGGGAAATTAGGTTGGAGGCGAACACACCGGAACCAGAGACATCGCGGAAGATGATGATCCGGAGCAAGATTGGTGGAGGATATTCTAATCCCGTGGTTAATTCCTTTGGCTAAACTAATTTAGCCAAGGATTTCAATTCATCAAAGGATCACTGAACTTAACCATGGACGAAAGTCTGTTTTCTTGTAGTGTTAGCTCTACTCTCGACCTTCCTATAAATAGTCATCCTGTTCGGGTTAAGAAGCAGCAGTCTATCAAACTCAAAGGCTTCAAGCTAGGTTAGTGGGGCCAGACTAGAATTTAATTAATTAAATATTCGAAACTCTATAAAGGGGACGCGGGGGGATCGAAAGGTATCCTAGAACTTATCAAATCTGTTGTTTTAAAAACTATCGAAGAAGACTAAGTACGACTCAGCTACCGCCACTTTCATTTTCATCTTAATTGAATATCAACATACCCTATAAAGGGGACGTGAGGGAAACCCTAGCTAAAACTTATCAAATCTGTTGTTTAAAAACTATCGAAGTAGATTAAGTATGACTCAGTTCTACAAAAGGGACGCGAGCTAGGGAAATCCTAGAACTTATCAAATCTGTTGTTTTAAATTAAAACTATCGAATAAGACTAAGTACAACTCAGCTATGGTCGCTTTCATTTTCATCTTTTGAATATCAACATACCCTATAAAGAAGACGCGAGGGAAACCCTAGAACTTATTAAATCTGTTGTTTTAAAACTATCGAAGAAGACTTAGTACGACTCAGTCTTATTTGAATATAAACATCTAAAAATGTTCTTGTAGAATATCTTGGTTAATTACTGTGCACTTTGGATTGAATATTTAGAATTTGTTGTCTTGAGTGTGTGAAAATTAGATTTTTCAAATATTGAGAAAAATATATTATATCTTATATATAATTATTTTCTTTAATCGAACTTAGGATATTTCTAAATTTGAATAACAAAAGTCAAGAACACCAGATTTGAAAGTGAATATCCTTTTGACTTTTAATCATTATTTAATTCTGAATTGGTTGAAAAATAATAACCAAAACCCTTAAATCAAATTAAGATATATTATAACCCTTAAATATTTAAAATGAAGAGTTGAAAATTTGGATTTGACTTTGATTTTTTAATTTGGTATTTAACTATTAACAAACATCATTATATATTTAATTTGACTTTTAATATAATATAGAAGATAATATCTTCTTACTCAACCTTAAATATAAAAAATAAATTAAATTAAAAAAGTGTAAAAATATCTACCTCCGAATGATATACCAAAATCATATAATATATCATCGATTATATCATAATGAAATTTCAAGAAAATGCGTACACAACGAGACTTGGATCACAAACTCAGAAATTTTAATAATTACTGATTTTTTTTTGATAAGTACATAAATAATTGATACTTGAATCTTGAACCTATAATAATAACTTTAATAGTGATTGTGACCAACTAGATTAAGATTGCGGTTGGACCAACTCCTGACCGGCCAAACTCGTGGTTACCAGGATTGACTGTAGTAATTAATCAATCCATATATCTCTACAAAATTGTTTGACTTTTGAATTGGTACTTATCACATTAATCTTATAAAGAAGATGATTACTCAATCGATCGACCAGCTCTTAATTTGTAGTGATTTGCCAAATATGGAGATTTTCATCAAATGTTCTTCTTCTTTGAATATTATCCCACGACTCTTCTTCTTTGTGTTCATATGTTGTTCTTCATCTCTCTTCTTCTACGGTGGGATTGCTGCAACGGAAAACAAAACCGATCCAATCGAAGGTATATCTACATCTTCTTCTTGCAAATCACGATCGATGATATATATATATTCATATGTTCGATCTTGTTTGTAAAATTTCAGTTGAAGCGTTGGGCGCAATATTTCGAAATTGGAAGATTGATGGAGAAAAAACATGGAATATAAATTCTACGAACCCATGTATAGATTATGTTGTAAATGATTCTAATGATGAAACAATAGACGATTTCTCATCCTCCCGTGGAAAACTTGAAATCTTATGTTCATGTGACAATACTACTATTTGTAACATAATTAGATTGTAAGATCATACACGGTTTCGTCAATTATATATCAATCGATCTTTTACATTAACAATCGATCTCAGTAACATTGTTTTGGATCAATTTTCAGGTCTGCATGGGATCTAAAATTATCAGGAACAATTCCAAATGAACTTGAGAATCTCACAAAACTCGTTTACATGTATGTTAATTAATTTACAAGATCATTTTCTAATCATTGTAATTAATAATTAATTGCATGTATATATATAGGGATCTTGATGATAATTCATTGACGGGAGAATTACCAGATTTTTTGTGGACGCTCACAGAAATGGAAACCATGTATGATAAATTGATAATATAAATAGATATATATTATTTGTTTGATCATTAATTATATTTGAAAATATGATCGAAGTTTAAAAATTAAATAAAAAGATTTTTAAAATTATATATGTGCAGGACTCTATCAGGAAATGATTTCGATGGTTCGATTTCTCCAGAGATAAGAAATATGAAAAATATCAAGAAACTGTGAGTTTTAAATCAAGAAAGATTATTTGAAAATTGTATTCAGATTTCCATTTCTTTTCATAATAGATCTTTTAATTGGGGTTTATCATTATATGCATATAAGATTATTTATAGATATATATGTAGTTGAAAATACACTAAACTATTAATTTGTTTTATATATATATAACAATTAAAATTTTGCAGGGAACTTGAGAGAAATCAATTTAGTGGAAATATACCAAATTCTTTTTGGAATTTGACAAACTTGGAGACATTGTAAGTATAGTAATTGATTTTTTTCTCACCATTGTTTAATATTTGAAATATTGTTCCAACTTTTTTAGATTTTATTCTCATGATTGTTTGATTTGGAGTTGGATTTTAATATTTAAATCGTCAATCTTATCATTGTATTGGAGTTTTGATGCACCCTAACCCTAACCTTAGCTTAATCCTAACCTGAGAGCTTTATATATGCAGCTCAATAAAAAGTAACAATTTCAACGGTTCACTTCCCCAAGATATTGGAAATTTAAAAAATCTTATTGATTTGTAAGTCTTTAATTAATTAAATCTTTGATCTATTTTTGTATGTAACTAAGTATAAACTAGTTCATATTGTGCAATTACTGAATTTTATATACTATCTATAAATCACTGAAAATCGTTTACAATTTAATTGTTAATATTTTTCTTTGTAGGGATCTTTATGATAATTCATTCGAAGGATCAATTCCATTAAGTATCGAAAATCTTATCAATTTGGAAAATTTGTAAGTTTTATCAAAATTATAATCTAAACTCCTAGCATGATAACTCTAAAGTCTAGGGTTAGAGTGCATATATATACCTTTAATTAATGTACCTTTTCGTTGCTTTAAGATTCCTTAATAATTAAGATCTGACTAAAATCTAACATATAATTAAACATACTGAAAATATAATATCTGGTCTACTTGCAGTTTAGTGTAATAAAGATCCTCATGCTTTTGCAGGACTTTTGTATCAAAACACAAAAGTTTTGTACTTCGTAATATCTATAGAATTGAGTATCGTGATTTCAGTACATATTTTGATATTAGTTTCTTTGCGCAATTACTTATAAATTAAGATTTATTTATAATTCTAAGAAATAGATTAGATCCTCTATCATACTCATTTCAAATTTCCTTTTCATTAATGCAAATTTGAAATATTATATAACTTACTATAAGCTTGTTGATATTTTATGTGAATTGTTAATAATTTTTCTTTGTAGAAATTTTGAAGATAATTTGTTTGAAGGATCTATTCCTTCAAGTATCGGATATCTTATTGATTTGGAAGAGTTGTAAGTTTTATTATACAAAAAATATAGTCCTCGATCAACCACCTACTCTTTGTGAATTTTAATATTTGATCTATATATATTCACACTTGTTTCAATATTTGAATTAAAAAAGGTATCTTTCAAACAATAATTTTGAAGGAGAAATACTAAACTCTCTTGGGAATTTGACAAAGTTGAGAATATTGTAAGTATATTTACTTGAGTTTTTGACAAAGTTGGGAACAATTGAAATTTTGTATATGATGACTAACTAATTAAAAGTCTTAAGAAATCCCTAACCCTATCACTGAAAATTCATATGGAATTTGTTAATAGTTTTCCTTAATTTGTAGAGATCTTGAAGATAATTCTTTTCAAGGATCTATTCCTTCAAGTATCGGAAATCTTGTCGATTTGGAAGAGTTGTAAGTTTTAATATTATACTTTAAAATATAGCTTTAATATTTGAAATACTTCTTTAAAGTTGAAAAAAATTCAAATATAGATTATAGAGTCCATTTTATCTATACTTTTTCCATATATAGATTTAATCCTGTTGTTAACTTAATCCTCTCGGTCCTCGATTAACCATCCACCCTTTGTGATTTAAAAAAAACAGGCGCCTTTCAAGTAATAAATTTGGAGGAAACATACCACTTTCTTTTTGGAATTTAACAAACTTGGAAGGATTGTAAGTAGATTTCAAATGATTTTTTTTAATTTGAAATATTTCAACTGCTTTAAAGATCAATTTGATTGGAAATATTCCATATAATAAATATCGATAGAAGATATATACTAAATTTAGTTGGCTAAATCAAGATTAGTTAATAATTAGTTTACTTGTTCGTTTGTTAAATAATTAAGTCTATATAAGATGTGTAGCTAGGTGACGACCCATAAGACAACCTAAACAATTATATTCTTTTGTCTTTTTTATCTTATATAGTATCAGAGGAATTATATTCTTTAATCTTTTTTTTTTGGTTTACCATTCTTTATATGGTATCAGAACAATTATATTTGATATTTATTAATTTTTCTTTAAAATAGAAAGTAATTATCTAAATTCGATTTTTCTATTTGAAATCATATTTTGAAATTAGAAGGAAGATTGATCAAATCAATAATCATTTTTTAAACAATATCTAATTTATCAATAATGTATATGCAGATGGATATCGAATAATAATTTCAGTGGTTTTCTTCCCGAAGAGATTGGAAATCTAAAAAATCTCAACACTTTGTAAGTTTTTAATTAATTTACATTAAATGAATCTATTTGGACTTTTAAAAGTAAACTGCATGTAATAATTATTTTTTCAACTTTTTCGGATCGTTCAATATTCTCGATCCATTCATTTGTCACTACATTATCTTTGATACCTAACTATTAACAAAAATGAAGATAAATCCATCAATTATTAAAAGAAAATCCATGCTCAATCTCTATTATTTAATATATATGTAGGGATTTATCTATAAACAATTTTGGCGGCTCTCTTCCAAAACAAATTGGAAACATGGCAAAACTTCTAGAATTGTAAGTCTTTAATTAATTATCTTTGAATAAAAAAATCTAACCAAAGAAAAAGAATATTTGAATTTATTTAAATATCATATCATAAGTTATTGATGAGATCAGATTTATTTCAAATTAATTCCTCGGATTTTTCATCCCACATCGTTCAATATTCTCCATTCATTTGTCACTATATATACTAAATTTGATATCTAGATATTAATTTTAAAAATAAATACATATCCATTAATCTTTTTAAAATCTATGTTTAATTTTCTATTATGTGATATATATGCAGGGATTTATCTAAAAATAATTTTAGCAGTTCTCTTCCAGAAGAGATTGGAAACTTGACAAAACTTGAAGAATTGTAAGTCTTTAATATTTAATCAACTTTGAACAAAATAAATTCTAGCCAAACAAATTAAAAGAATTGTTGAACTTATTTAACTTCCATTAGTTCCATATATATAAACATTCTTTAATTATTTAATTTGACATAATTTTAAATATATTTCTTATTTTTATTTAAAGTTTTGATTATCCATATTAATTCATAGGGATATATCTGAAAATAATTTCACTGGATCGATACCAAATAACTTAATACAACGACAAAGTCTTGGATTACTGAATATTAGGTATGCATAAATAAATTTAAAAACAAACAATTTCAAGTTTATTAAATAAAATATTGTGTTTCTCATTAATTTCATGGATATATATATAATAATGTTGAATTTTTTTATTTTAATCTAATCAAATTAATGTATGTTTAGTTTTGAAGGAAATCCTGAGCTATGTTTCGACAACCTCTGTGGAAAGAGTTCATCAAACAAAACTACAATCATCATTATCACTGTAATTTGTTCAACCATTGTTGTATTTTCAGTGATTATATTTATCGCTTGGAAAGTAAAAAGAAATTCAAGGAGTAAGTTGATGATTATAAAATAAATATAATTATTTTACTTAGCAAATAATTATACATGAATTTTAATGAAACTTGTTATAATCCTTCTAGTTACTCTATCAAAAGAACAATTAGATGGTCCTTTGCAGGGTATGGTACCTGGAATCCATACATCTAATAAAGAATTCACATACCTTGATCTGGTCACCATGACCGGAAACTTCAATAAAATAATCGGAAAAGGTGGATTTGGGAATGTTTATTATGGTATCGATCAGAGGAATGGTTCTGAAGTCGCTGTAAAGGTTCTCTCAGATTCTTCCATTCAAGGTTCAAAAGAATTTCAAATGGAGGCAAGTACATTAATTAACAATTCATATGCATCTATATATATTAGATTTCTATGAGACGATAAAACTTTGTAATTACTGATCGATCTCGTGATTTTCTCTTTAACATCTCATGTGTTTGATTGCTTTCTCCATAATACATTTTCAATGAATAAATTTTTACATATATATTAATTAAACTGTTGGATGCAGGCTCAAATCCTATCAAGGATTCACCATAAAAACTTTGTATCTTTGGTTGGGTATTGCACAGAGACTGGTCATCTAGCATTGGTGTACGAATACATGAAAGGAGGAAGTCTTCAACAGCTTATTTCAGGTTCATAGATTATAAAATATATTAGTCAACAATATAATTTTATGTGATTATACAAAATCAACATTTTGTAGGTCAATCTAACAACTCAACTACAATAAGTTGGAGAGATCGAATGAGGATGGGTTTGGAAATCGCACAAGGTTTCAAATTAAAAACCTTCTTTTGTAATTTTTAAAAAGTATATATATACCTTATATCGTTGAACCTAGCAGGATTGAATTATTTGCATCAAGAATGTCAACCAGCAATAGTCCATCGAGATATAAAGACAACTAACATCTTATTATCACAGAAGTTTGAGGTTAAAATTGCAGATTTTGGATTGTCTAAAATCTTTGAAAATGGTGCAAATACTAGTATGTCTACTATTGTCATGGGTACTTTCGGATACATTGATCCAGATTTAGTCATTTCTTTATCGATCAATATTCATTTACAAATATGTATGCATCAGTTTTCTCCTATTTGACATATATAAATATATATACCTTTTCGAAAATGCAGATACCACAAAACACAGAAACTTAATGAGAAAAGTGATGTTTATAGCTTTGGAATTGTTCTTATTGAATTGATAACAGGTCAACCTGCTGTTATTAATCATGCGGGAGAAAGAATCCCTATAGCTACATTGGTGGAGCCAATGATAGAAAGGGGAGAAATAGATGAAATAATCGATCCAAAACTTAATGGGGAATATAACATCATTTCTGCTCGGAAAGCACTGGAGATTGCATTTGCGTGTATACCCCAAAAATCTAATGAGAGACTGTCAATGTTTGATGTAGTGAAACAATTGAAGGAGTGTTTGGAGATTGAAATACCTCAAGAAAGCTTGACTATAAAATCAACCGATACATATATTTACTATGAAGATGTAACAGCTCCTTTTGCAAGATAGGTATTTCTACAATTACCTGAAGATCGATGTATTGTCTAATTGATAGTGAAGTAATCAATTATTTCTTATTTTTATTTATGATGATTCGAAGAAATTTGGATAACCTAAAATTCTAATAGCTAGGTCTAGATCTCAATTCTTATATGGAGCTTTACTTTGATAAGCTCAAAGTTATTATTTTATATTTCTCTATCTCTTTGTAGTTATAGATCTTACAGTACGTATTATATATGGCCAAGTTGTATCCTCTCTTTAGGTATATACTACCTATCTCTCTACTGACATAGGGATGTCTTTGTTAAGCATAGTTAGCAGTTAGGCATAGTTAGTTAGCAGTTAGAGATGTAAACATTATATATATTGACTATAAGTCATTAATAAGATCAATCAATCAAGTGCAACTTACTCAGTTCTTAATATGGTATCTAGAGCTAATGATTTCTGTTAGGACTTTTTTCGTTTTTTCTTCCGCATTTTCTTTTCTCAATTTTCGGCACCCATGGCAGAGAGAAGCAAGAACGCAAAGTTGACTTCCTCTTTGATCATGATCAAGGTGGCCGCTACTGTGAAATTGGACCATATATACCAATTTCTTTTCCTGGAAGGCGCAAACGGTGGCTCATCTCCGCGGCTACGTACGGTCTTCTAAAATTCATTGAGTCTCCTGTCCGCCCTTTCACCATAACTGTTACCTTAGGTGGCCTCCTTCACAACGTCATACGAAATCTGGGTTGCGCACGCTCCAAAATATGTTCAACTTCAAATCCAAATTAAGAAAGCTTCAGCTAAGACATGAACTGTCTACCCTCAAGAAAGGGGGTCTTACAAACGATGAATACCTAGTGGTGTTATTCAAGAAAGCCGATGAGGCAGGTGAGGGACGCAAAATTGAAATGGACGGCGGCGAGCTCACGCTAATTTCTCTGGACAAACTCGACGCCTCCTACGACGCCTTCGTCATCGATGTCACTGCATGAGTATGCGATCTCTCTTTTTCTGAAGTCAAGGGGTTGTTGCGAGCCCACAAGAAGCGTTGCACACGCGAGATGGTTTTTTCGTTTGCAAATCTGGCCCAATCTGAGGGCTCCTCTAAATTCAATATAACTTCTATATATTATATGTTAAAGTTGTTCCGAAATAGGTCACTCGGCACTGGCATGTTTCAACCGGCACAATAAACATAGGTTTCCTACTTCCTCCAATCCACGTCGCAATAGGTATATATTGAGGACTCCAGAACAATGAAAATAAAAAGACAGAGGCTAATGCGAGTTGGTACACAAACTCTGATTGTACAGATCATGTGACAAAAAGTAAAGATACACTGAAGGAAGTTGATCTTGCTTCCTGAGAAAAAGGTTTGACAGTTGCAAATGGAAATATTATTTCAGTAAAATCTACTGGTACAACTAACTATTCTTGCAAGGGTAGATCGGTTTTGCTTAATGATGTTCTTCATGCACCAGAAATTAAGAAGAATTTGTTATCTATTAGGAAATTGTGTAAAAAGATAATTCGGTTAAAGTAGTATTTGCAATGACATTGTTCTTATTAAGGATCAAAAAACTGAAGAGCTGGTGGCTGGAGGCATCAAAAACGGACTCTACTATTTGGACTTTGAGGAGCATAGAAATCTGGCAATAAAAGCTTCGGTCTCTCTCTCTGGCATGAAAGATTCAGTCATGCAAAAAATAAAGTAGTTAAAAGTATGAAGATTCAATCTTCCTGTAAGCAAAAGTCACTACAAGAAAAAGGACCTTGTATGACGGTCTTTAGATGGCGGAAATCCGCCATCTAAAGTGATCCTCGGCGGAAATCCGCCATCTAAAGACCGCCATCTTGGACATCGTCATTAAAACCCTTAAACCGCCATCTAAAGACCGCCATCTATTATCCATCCCCATTTCCCACCAAAAATTGTATAGATGGCGGAAATCCGCCATCTAATCTGAAAATTTTCGCGCGAACTGAAAAGTTTTAGATGGCGGAAATCCGCCATCTAAAATATGGCGTGGGAATAGTTTGGCGCCAATTCATTGATGGCGGTTAATTTCATTGATGGCGGATGTCCGCCGACTATCCTTGAAACATTAGATGGCGGAAATCCGCCATCTAAAGTACAGAAGGCGGTTCCTTTAGTTTATAGATGGCGGATATCCGCCATCTATTCGTAGGAGAGGGCGATTGTGCCCATATTTAGATGGCGGAAATCCGCCATCTAAAACTAAGTAGAAGAGTTTAGATGGCGGAAATCCGCCATACAATGTTTGTTACATTTTTTTTAAAAACAAGATTCTATATTTTGCGTTCGAATCGTTGTTTTTTGAAATAGAAATCGATATTTGAGAAAACGATTTTGAAATTGAAATTGAAATCGATGTTTTTTATTAAAAAGAAATTAAATTACAGAATCGTTAAACATTCGAAGTTTGAATAAGAAAAAAAAAATCGTTTAATCAACACTCGTCTGAAAGCGAGTCTTCTGAATCAGAATCAGAAATATCTGATCCGAATGCAGACGGTATTGTGGACTTTGAAGTAGAAGCCATCTGCGTCATGTCGAGTCCAGAAGTCTTCAAAGTCTTGTTCAGTTTCTTCATATATGATTTCATAGCATTGAACTTCTTTTTGTATTTGAAGACGTCTTTTTGACTCTCGTTACACTTGTTCTGAAAATGAAAACAAAAATGAGTTCGGTAATCAACAAAATTATTGAAATATATTGTAAATACCTCCAATGCTTTGAATTTTTTCGACCAAACTGCATCTGGTGTTGCATCAACAGTCGTGCTTTCTGAGATCGACTCTTTTCCTTTCCAATTTGGAGAAGCCCATCTTTCGTTTGTTGTGCTCACCATACTGGCAGCTTCTCCAATTCCTATTATTCGATTCTTCTTATTTTTTTCGAAAGTCTTGTAGACCGTCGCTTCGATAAATTGCTGCATTATAAAAAAAAAAAAAAAGAAATACGAAATATAATTAAAATAATCAATGGAACTTACAAATGGAGTCATTGATTCAGATTCAGCTCACGATTTTGCCTCTGGACTTTTGATAAATTCCGTGGCTTCAAGCTGAAAGAATAACAAAATCAAACAATAATAATAGAAATTATAAAATATAAATAATTTTAAAAAAATACTTACAACTTTATCGTTTCTCTTATATGTTATTTGTAAAGTCTCTGACCAAGCTTCGACTTCACTCCTTCCTTGTTGTATCTATATTCATATAATTCATTAATATATAAAAAAATAGATATAAATTATAAAAAAATTACCAATTCATGACGTCTTTGCGCTAATCCTTTTGAACCAGCGTGATGTGTCATTTGATTCGCTCGGTTCGCGGTATTTATCTCGGAAATTTGCTGAAATTATAAAAAATAATAAGTTTCAAAATTTATTAATATAATAAATATATATATATACATATACG